>OX422144.1:35166864-35740334 GCA_949129095.1 Volucella bombylans | reverse complement strand
GGTATAATTCACAGTATTTTTTTTTCTGTGATGCCTTCACACGCAGAATTTTTCTGTCTGATTTATTACAATTACACAAATGAAAAACTGACTTACCATGGGCAGGATTCGAACCTGGACCCTCCGAGTGAGAAGCGATTGCTGGTACCACTACACCACGGCCACCCCCACTTGTGTAACCACCCGAGAAGTGCAGTCGAACAGTGTCGTATAGCGGACAAGAATTATACACCATTCAACTTAAGATCAAGTGAGATTGAAAAACCACCCAAAGTTCTCACTTAGGACGAGCGCATAGATATATTGAAAAGCGAAAGCTTACACGGAGTACATCAGTTCCAATTACAATATCGCTTTATCAACATACCCAGCTCAAATTTATGGCTTGAACGTGGGTCTCTATTTGCGGAAAAAGAAGGCTTTATGATTGCTATCCAAGATAAAGTTGCAGCAGTAACAAACCATAGAAAGTTCGTATTAAGAGACAATTTACAAAATGACGCATGCCGTCGCTGCCAAAGCAACACAGACACCGTTGACCACATCACAGGTGGATGTACGACCTTTGCACCAAACGATTACACGGCAAGATAAAACTAGATAGCGAAAATCATACACCAAGATCTGGAGATACAAAATAATCTCGCAATGCAATAATTAGGTCAATAATTACTGACCGTACAATGCGAGCTAACAAACCAGACATTCTATTATTCGATTAAGTTTGGAAGAAAATTACATTGTTTGATATAGCTGTTCCTCTTAATAACAACATACGGTCGACGTATAGTACTTATATACAAATACAAACACAAATATACGGATCAGGCAAACTCAAGGAAATGTATCACATGAAAATAGTGGATATCGCGCCAGTGATCATATCCGTCATTGGGCTAATACCTAAACACCTTTTAGTCCGACTAAAGACCCACAATCTCACTAGATATTATGCAAATATCTGTGACCCTAAATACATGCAACATAGTGCGACATTTCCTGCAAGAAACCAACTCGAGCTAAAAATATAGAACACGGTCTACGCCCCAGCAGAGCCTAATTCCATTTGTAACCATCCGGGATAAGTACCTTCCTGCCTTATTGCTGAGAATAAGCTTATTAAAATCAATAATAATAATAATAAACATAATTTAGTTCATATTGAAAGGTCCACCATAACAGTAGATCTTGGAAAAAGCCTATGAGTTTAAAGGTTTCAAAACAGCATATGACAGCATCTATAGAGATGAAACATACAGAGCCATATTTTGGTTTGGTATGCCTCTCACACTCATTCGGTTATTCAGGATGACGATGGGGGATACACACTGCACCGTCAAGGTCGGTAATAGTAAAACCGCGGTCTTTAATGTCAAAAAAGGGCTTAGGCAAAGTTCATAACTACCTTAAACGTATATCTGTGGATGGTGATGTTATGTCCTATTGTAAACTCGGTGTTGATGTTATGTCCTATCTGGTTGACAGCATATACCTGGTCTTGCCCTCATTACAAAATCAGAGCCTATTCTGTTATTGATGATTCCTTAGAGGCATTGAAACTATATTAATTATTTTTAAGTACGTAATTCTACTGCAATGTACCAAAGACTCTTTTTTTTAATAATGTCAGGAGGAAAAGGTTTTAGGACTATGAAATAATATATATTTCTATATGCGTAACAAAATTTTTGTATGTAACGTTTTATAATTGCCGTTTTAATAAAATTGTAACATAAAAAGAATGTTTTATGTATCTAAATGAGCTGACTTCCTCTTTACAATCGAGAATATTAAACACTATCAATATTATCATGATGACATGTAACAGAAATTTAAATTATTTTTCTGTCAGAAATAATAATGCAATCTAAATTAAGATAATATGATAAGTATTATACATGCAACCTCACCACTAACAAGATAATTGAATTGGAAAAAAATGCAATCTAACTCAAATATGAAAAGAAATAAGCAAAAACCGAAAATTGAACTAGTATAAAATGAATTGAAAGATACAAAGATTGACATAATATTATAACTAGTTGAATATTTATTTGTATCATTTGCTTAAGTGTTAACTGCGATGAAATTCATTCAGAAAATAATTTTCAGCATGGTATCAATTTTGATTGTTGTTTTATCGGATGCCACGTTATCTTCTCTATTACGAGTATTTAACCATCAGGTGAGATAAACAAGTTATGAAAATTATAAAATTATAAATAATGAAAAAAATTAAATAAAATCCAATTAGCGATATTCTAAATTCAGTGGGAAAAATTACTAATTATTTACTTTAGATTGAACCAAACTTTGTTGTTCCAATGCCCCCTATTCCTGATGATACTGGCATTCCCATGCCGATGCCAGGAAAATGATTTTTCCTCGTCAAAAATAGATTTTGAATAAAACGATTGATTAAATTGAAGAACGAATGAAATATTTTAAAATTTGTTTTAATTGGTCGCTTCGGTTTCCATAATATTTTTCGGATTAGGTATGGGAACTTTAGTATACTGCGTACGAATGAGTTTAATGAATCAAATCTAATTTCATAAAGGTTACTCGTATACTATAATTATGTAGAATAAACTGTGGATATTTACGGTTTAGTTGCTACTCCAAATACATCTTGCAGTTAAAATTGTCTACCCTTTTTAATTTCATGTTCTTTTTTTATAATAAATTGAAGAACTGAGATATGTTTTATTTAAAATCACAAGGAAATGTAAATTAAACTGCCAGCTCGTACTGAACTCTTTTAAAGTCATTTGGTCACCAACAGAATAATACAAGCAACTATTTGCTTAAATAATCTTAATCTTAAGCTCAAGCTCTTCTGGAAAACATACACATGTGTATGAAGCGTGTGTGAAACATCCTTCACTGATTTCTTTTTATAATTTAAGCTTCATTGGATTTTATACATTTTACAAAGTTAATCAAATAACCCAAATTATTTACATTTCAGTCCGTCTCGAAAAATCATAATCATAATATTTAAAATATTGGTTTAATAGCTGATTTTGTTGAAATCGTATCTCTGTCGAATAAATGCCATTCTAATATTAAAATAAATGTTCAATGGGTATTATCTAATAACGATAATCAGAAACCATAAACTTGCCTGATCTAGAAAAACGAATCGAGGACGCCATCAGCGTGTAAGCTGGCTTGTTCAATTTGTAGATGGGTATTGTTCAGTAGCGTATGGTATACGTGGATGTTAATTTAATAGTCGATAGTTCGACAAATAACTTACTCAATTACTCAGGCAGACGCTTATGTGGATCAAGAAATGGACGAAACGGTCAACTAGTAAAAGTTTTGTTTGGTCTTTAGGTAGCAGCTACTCAAGACTCTCAAAATTCGTGGTATTTTGGACAAAACTTACAATAATCTAGTAATTCACTCGTGCTGCTGACCTTTTCGCACAAACTACATCAGGACCTACTTTACTTCTCATTTATAAATACTCAAGGCTGCCTTGTAAATGAACTATCCTTTTTTTGCCGTCGACATGAGTGTTTCTGCAGAGTTCTTTATGCTTTATTTAGGGAGGAAAGAGAGATGAATTACTGATCTGGCAAGAATAGAAGGTCTTTGGTGTACCTTCTTTTCTGTGCAGGTGGAAGATGGTAAAAGATAAATTCAGATTGCATTTTATTTAAATAATTAAGAACTTTCACAACTTGCACATACCTAAAATTAAAAGGGGAAGGTATTCAACACCGGTCATGGATGGGTTTAGAAGTAAACATATTCACTTATTCAACCTCTAAGCATAGACAAACACAGCTCTTATCATTTATTTGTTTTTCTCCACAATTTACCATTTTCAGTACAAAATATCTGTTAAAATTTAAGTATTCAAAAAAAGAATGGAACAGCCGGTGAAATGGTGGATAGTATGGGTTTTACTTTTTAGTAGTATGTAAAATAATGCAAAAGCACAAGATTCCAGATAGATATATACCTAATATTTTAATGCGTATCTATACGTGATTATATATTCTGACCTCTAAATAGTGGAGCCTATATCTACATACATTTGCGTATCCAGATGCTTTCTAATTTTTTTTTTATCCACACGGTATTAATAGGTATATTTATATGTTAAAAGTCTCAGACTACAATATTTGGTAATAAAAAATCATAATCGCCATGCTTTGAAGACTATATCCCGAAGTTTCCGAATGCGATGGTTGGGTTCGTTGTGTAAAATGACGTTGTACATAATCCGAATCCAAACCTTCCTTAAATTTTGTTTAATTTGACACTACCTCTGAGATGAAGTCAGGCTACATTTACAACAAAATGCACTGTGAGACAAGCAGCCTATACCGGCGACACATAATTCTAGTTTCAAATTTTTTTATGTTTTATACTGTGCATATCAGTATCAACCATTATAAAAGTTTGATGCGGTTTAGTAGCACATTCAATAATTTTCTCTGAGATACTTCTCTATGTATACCAGAATGAACTACGTAATATTATTTATGAAGGCAATAAATTGATTTCATACACACCAATAAAACTTATATAAATGAAGTAATGCAAAAAGTTTGAGCAATTCTCTACGGTTTACTAAATGATTTTACTATAAATACTGAACTGTAGATATCGTAGATATGTATAAGCGTAAAAGTTTTTGATGACATTTGCGGTTTTGATATAAAAAGCTATTTAAAAGTAAATAAAGGTTGACAAATACGATTGACTTACGAGTATGTATGTGATTTAAAATAAAAATTATTTATTACTATTATACATTTTCCTGGAAACACATTCTTCAATTCTTATCAAGACCAAAGCGATATCAATAAGTTTTATTTGGTTTTGTATTATTTTCTCTTTACAACGTTAGTCAAACGAAATATATGACTATTATGAAAAACATTTGATTTCAAATTTATATAGTAATGTCCGATACATACTTAGATGCTTAAAATAAATTGCATATTAACGTCGATTTGAAGAGGATTTAATAAAAGCGCCTAAGCAAGTTAAATTTTAAGAGTGTATAAATTTTTTTTGAGTAACTAATAATGTGAAAGTGTTTTCATAAGAGTGAAGTGCAAAGCAAGTCCCAAGAAAGAGCCAATGACTTAATATGGAGCGAATGTTAAACCAAAAGAACATTTGCTCTAGTCTATGACTATGAAATACACGCGTAGCTTAAAATATGTTCCGAGTGACCAAGAAATTCAATGTACGAAGATTTATAGAAGAAGTATTTATTTTCAACTCGAAATGGTAACTTTTGCAGCCACATATGTATGTACATGTGATCCAAAAATCAGCTATAATTTTGACAAAGAAAAAGCAAAAAATATGACGATTATTAGTAGTTAGTGCCTGTTAAGCTTAAAGCTCTATATTACGGAGAGGACACATTTCTAACCCTGTTTCCGTTTCTTTATATACTTTATCCCGAACATATTCTAAGTGCATTAAAAAATTGATACGCGGGTATAAGTGCATAAATCAATTTAAATCAACCTTGCCTATAAGCTTCAGAATATAAAGAATCATATCGACTGGCGGGGGAAAACGGTCCACTGTGTTATTTGGCGTTAGTATGAAAAACATGTTGAATACTGCGCGTAGATACAACCAGTATTTGCGCCGAGACTTTAAGGTCCTATATCAGCTGTCTTTAGAAAAATCATTTTTTTTAATTATTTGCCAGGAAGATGGGGGGAAAGCTAATAACGACGAGAAGCAATCCAACTCTGCTTCAACTACTTTGCAACTCCCTCCTAAAAAAATACCTTAACTACTTTCATCTTAACGCCATCTTGCATCTTGCTCTCTCTTTTTTGTCCCGAGTGTGACTTTTGCGTAGGAACAAATTTTTTTGCTGAGCTTCCCTACTCCTGCAAATGAAAAAAGTGTGGTTTGCATCGTCAACTGGAAAGTCTCAGTACTGGCATGCTGGAGTGTTTACTTTACCGACCTTATGAAGAAAGGCGTTTAAATATCCGGGTCCGGTGGAAAACTGGGTGACGTAATAGTAGATGCTTGCTCCGATACGGAATTTATACGAGTATGTTGCCAGCAGGTATATTTCGTATTGATAGTCAGTCCCAAGTGTTTCACTGCTGCCTTGCTTGTTATAATTTCGGGCCGATGCGAAAGTAAGCGATGTTCGGGGTCCTCTTCTTGGTCAGAAGGAATATCTCGGTTTTTTCAGTAGCTAGACTAGGACCGTGTCAATCCATCAATGAGTTCACCCGTCTCATATCCTGGTTCAGCTTCATTTGAGCGTACCCCGCGTCCTTTGCCGTAATAACCTCGGGGATATATCTGGAAGATCGATCCCTGTGCTGCCCCGGAGGTAATTTAATTTCGTCGAGGGCATTCCGTGGTATCACAGTTCAACCTTTGAGTTAGTTCTTCAGCATGTTTTATTCGTATCCAGGTCTCTTGAACTTCGGTGATTTTCACAGGCTTTTCCCGTCTCGCATTCTGGTCGAGAGTTTTGATGTCTTTTCTTACTTTTTGTCTTCTCATTTGCCCTTCTTTCTGTTCGTTGTTAATTGCAGGAGTTCTCTTTTCATGCCAGTTTTTCTGGCCTACTTTTTGTTTTTCAAATGATTCTTTGAGTGCCGCAATTTCATTTTTGATATCTATGCTAGTAGAAAACGCGTAGATTCATCTACAGATCAAGTCATGGAGCTAAGTTTTCCAAGTTAATATTCCCGGTGCAAATTAAATCCTGATAAATAACTTAATTCGGGATAATAAAATATTTTCTGGAAAGATATTAAATCCACAATTCGAATATCGGAGTAGATAATAATGTAAACAAAGCTCATTGGCACGATTTAAAAGTGACCTGCATGGTTGATAGATGTCTATGAAATCGAAGGAGTTGGCCGTTTAAATGTAAAGTAACTAATCTCTTTCTATGGGAATTCACCTTGGATAATTCTGATTTATGGATTACAAATAATAATGGAATGCCCTGAATTTGTTGCGCCAGAGCAAATCTTTTTGATAGCCTAAACTTAGGATTTATAAAACTGCTGCCGCGATACATTCCGCCAGCCGATATGTTTTCATTGGCATGTTTTGTTTTAAATTTGTTTCCCTTAACTTTATGATTAAGGTCTATAGTTCATAGGATTCGTATTACTATAGGTTATTCATTGTTACCAGCGGCAACGAAATTAATTTTGACAACAATAGTAGTAGAGGTTACATTTCTTCCATTTGATTACTAAATATACCATTGGTAATAAATAATGAAATAGTACTCCCATTGGAAAAGCCCCAGTCCATTCAAGGCTTTATCAGGAAGATGATTCGAAACACACTAATACAAATGAAAGAATCGACAGAGTATTTAACTATTGTAAAAAAAAAATTAAGAACAACACAATTTTAATATAATACAACAAATAAATTGATGCCTCGACAGTCGACAATGGATCCTAGTGGAGCCTAGCCTCCTCCACTAAATATATTATTCATTTTGGCATTTTTGGACTCACGATTTTTGGGCTACTCCGAACGGTAGGACAAAGAATGATTGTTTTATATACAGACTATTCTAAATATTTAAAATTATCAGTCAAGGATTAAATACCTTTCTGCTTTTCAGTGTTGACCCTGTTTTGATGTCCTAAAACTCTTTCACAGTAATTGATGAACTTACCCACTTCACCACGCCACTATCACAAAATCTATACAAAAAATTTAATAATATAGAAGTACAAGTACAAACACAAGAAGTGGTAGTGGAATAAAACAATCATAGGAAAATGTTTAGAAAATAAAACATAAATAATAATGATTTGACTGCCTCCTGACCACAGGACTTAATTATTGTAGAAATACTGTTGCGTTTCAAAAATAGAATAATTACATTAGGTTTTAATTAGATTAGATTTCATTTTTATTTCGTATAATTTTTACATAAGGTTTGTTACCGCACATTTAATAATACAAGGATTTGATAATACAAAGTATCTTGCCACTGAAATAGTTGTTGAAACATTTGAATACAGAAATCTATTATCAAGAAAGAATCATTAGAAGAAAAATACGACAAAAACCTTCCATAGGACTAAAAAGAAGAAATAAATAAATACGTAACAAAAGTAAACAAGTAAATAATTTAATAAATAAATAAATAATCTATAAATAAATAAATAAGTAAATAAATAAATACGTAAACACGTAAACAAGTAAATAATTTAATAAACAAATAAATAAATAATCTATAAATAAATAAATAAGTATAAATAAGTAGATAGAAATAAATAAATTAACAAAAATTGTAACCTACTCGTATTAAAGAAACAAATATAAACAAATAAAGTCGCATTTAGCTATCAAACAATTCATTAATTAGCGGGTTATCAGGGAAGCTAAATCTTGTTACAAAATTTGACTCAATTTTTGCTTTCACAAATCAATTCAACATTCGCTTTGTTGTGTAGGTCTACTGTTGAATGATGACAGGGTAAGCTGAGCATCATTTTTAGGACTTTATTTTGACATGTCTGCAGTTTTTTTTGTGGCATTTTGCGCAATCCCCCAAACTTGGCATCCATACAAAAGAATATCCTGAAAAATAACTTTGAAAATTATGATCTTGTTTTCTGTTGAGAGCGCTGATTTTCTATTTATAAACGGTACAACATTTTAATAGCCATCCCTACTTTTTTGACCGTTCTAGTTATGTGTTCGTTAAATAACAACTTTGAATCTAGCTGGACACCTAGATATCTGACATTGGGCTCCCAAGGGATATTTACTCCATTAATTTTAACCGGTTGGAAGGCAGAAAGCAATGTTTTCTTTTTCTAGTGAAAAAGATAGCTTGCATTTTCGCTTAATTCCATTTTGTGTACTTATTAATACTTCCATCGCATTATTGAGATTGCTTTCAATATTGAAAGCAAACTCATGTGACGAAAATACTGCAGTATCATCAGCATAAATTGCTACATTGCAATCGTATAAAACAGGAAAATCGGACGTGTAGATATTATACAAAATTGGGCTTAACACAGAACCTTGAGGAACACCAAAATCAAAAGTTATTAAGTTTGAGACACCACTATTAACATAGATCTTAAAACAACGATAAGAAACTTTGAACTAACTTGTAAATATAGTACGGAAAATTAAATTGCATCATTTTGTAAATAAGACCATCGTGCCAGACAGTATCAAATACTTTTTCGATATCTAGTGAAAGCATTCCAGTTGATTTACCTGCAGAGCGATTTGCTTTCACAAAGTTGCAAATTCTAACTACTTGATGTGAAATGTTATGAAGTTGTCTGAAGCCAAATTGTTCTTTAGGACAAATATTATTATCACAGATATGTTTTAGTAACTTTTTCTTAATAACTTTTTCTAATATTTTGCTTGGACTACAAAGCAAATTTATTGGCCAATAACTTTCTACACTTTCAGGTGGCTTACCAGCTTTAAGCACCGGGACAATTTTGACTAATTTCCAAGCCTCTGGAAAATACCCAATCTTCAGGCAGGCATTTATAAGGAAAGTTAAATATTTTATTCCAGATTTGGGCAACCGCTTTATATAGATATTAAGTATGCAGTCAATACCGCCTGCTTTTCTTGTTTTTCAATCATTGACTATAAATTTCTCTGATGCGAAATGTACAGAAGATATTGGTGTGCTTCTATTTGTGTTCACTGTAGTATTCACAATATTATCTGTACTAGCATCACCAATAAATCTGGAGATGTTGTTGTTTCTCGCAAAGTTCAGGGCAAAGGCATTTGCTTTGTTCACATCCGAAATATAGGTGCTAACAGTATCTTTTAAAAATGGTTTGATATTTGATACCGCATGTCTGTAAAGAGGGTCCCGATATCTCTGCCAGTTTTTTCGGTAAACGTTCCTTATTTTTATTAGATCTAAAATATAGAGGGAAGTTTTATGTTAACTTCACTTATAGATTTCTTTGGAATACTATTTTCAGCAGCATTTAATATGATTTCCAAAAACTGTTTTAAAAAAGCATCGACATTTTCTTTACTGGAAATAGCTTCTACGTTGGCAATTGTACCTCGAAATATATTATTGATCTCAGATCTGAAACGTGACCAGTTCGAATTTTTCAAATCTTGACTTGTTTAACCGCTGTGCAATAAACCTTGCAAAAAACAGGAGTGTGATCAGAGCTAAGGACGTTAACAACAGTTCGCTGTAATATTAAGTTAGGAACATTAGTAACGAACAAGTCTAGAACGGATGGCCGGCCACGGGAACTACAAGGGAAATAGGTGGGACAGGAGGGAAACTTACAGAAACTGGTAGGTTAACACATAAATCAGACAGAATATTTCCTCAGGAGTTAGCTCTTGAACAACCAAAGTCCCTATGTCTGCAGTTAAAGTCTCCTCCAAAAAGTACTTTTCCGTTTAAGGAGAATAACCTGCGAAAATCATTTTTGATGGCAATTCTTTTGTCATTAGAAACGCGGCCGCCAGGGAAATATACACAAAATACTTTTAACTGCTGCTGGTTACTTAAATTTGTTTCAATACCAATGTTTTCTATGTAGCGCGTTCTCACTACAGATAAAAGCGAATGTTGGATTGATCTCTTAATTAAAACGGCAACACTACCACCTCGTCTATTTATTCTATCGTATCGATAGCATTTATAGTTAGGTGTGGATAGTTTGAGATCATTTTGTAACATGGTTTCAGTGACCAAGGCAATGTCAATGTTGCTACTGCTTAAAAAAACAAATTCTACAATTTTCCCGCGTATACCTCTTGCATTCCAATTTATAATTCTTAGATTTCTAGTTAACATATTATTTATCATTAGAGTATAAAAACTTAGTCGCTAAATGTGCGATAACATTGAATTGGTCAATTTAATTTTGCATACTGATAATTTCGTTATTATCTCCATACAAAGGAAATTTATCTCTTATGCCGTAAACAATGTATTGGAATTGTGGTCTAAAGTCTTGCCACAGATGTTGCTGGGAAGGTTGCTAGGTATATCGGTATGACCACGGTATATGTTTTTGCATGCGCTCGCGTAGGTTTCCCTCGTACTTGTTCGTTGGTATTCAGCTTGAATTTCGCTTTTGTTGCTGATTTCATTACTTCGAAGCGAGGGTGCAGGAAAATCTGTCATACACGCGAATGAGGCTTGTGTAGGTGAAACACATGATGTATGAAAATCTTTTGGTTGCAAAGATCTTTTAAGCTTCGTGGATTTTTCTTTTAGCTCCACATATTTAGTTCTGCTTCTATGTTGGATCTGTAGATTTGTGAGATCCTCCGCAATTTGCGCATTTATGTGGGGCAGTATTGTCACACTCAGCAGTCTTATGTAAACTGGCATTATGTAAGATGGCATAGTAAGTCCTAATGTGGCAATTTCTCTCCCCGTGGCCAAACACTTGGCAGTTACGGCACTGAGTAAGCTTACCTTTTAATTTTTTCTGGTGACTCCAATTTACCTGTGTACGAAATATAGCACGATAGCGTTTTATTAAATCAGCCAACTTTACCGAGGTATTTTCAAACGAAACAATGTAGATAGTGTCACAGTATTTTTCGATATTCCTTTTTAATTTTTTTATATCAGCACATTTAAGACTAAGTTTTATAAGTTCGTCTTTAAGTAATTGTGTTTCCATATCGTCCATGTAGTGGAGAATTACCTTAAAAACACTAATACCTTTAATGTCATGTGAAAAATTCACATTTTTCCTCCTTCAATTGGCAAATTATACGTCGCAATGGAGTCACATACGATTTGAACACCGATTGATATACTTTTAATATAATAGTCAGTGATCTTCAAGGCCTTAAACATATAATGCACGTAATCACTTGATTGATGATATAACTGTTCGGATGGTATTGTAGTGGACTCCAGTAATTCGTTCTGGATTCCTTACGAGTACTTGCAGTTTTCTTTTATGGCCATCTGCCTAGTTCTCAGCAAGTACCCCTCATTTCTTTTGTAATAAATATTACCACTTCTGACGAAGAAGACCTTACGTGCTTTCGCTGATTGAAACATGGGCATTAAACTTCTCAATTTTTTGTATTGAATACTACTATAATCTGGTAATTCTGCTTCGGCTGTTACAATGGGCATCAGGTTCGTTATGTAAGAACTACCCCAACATGCAAGACCATACCCTAGACGTGAATAAACCAGTGCATAATAAATTGTTAATAGCAGACTTTATGGTACGGTCCAGGTTCGAATCCTGCCCATGGCAAAATCAGGTTTTCATTGTATAATTGGAACTCAGACAAAAAAAATTCTGCGTGTGAAGGCATAACACTGACACGTAGATTTGGCTGTTATAAGAGTTTCAAGCAATGAAAAAAATACTGGGAATTATATCTCGAATCACTCTGAGTGAAGAAAATCTCTCCGTCCTATTCGGACTCCCACCCCTGGAGAGCAAACATAGAAACCAAACACACCTGAGTTTCAAACCACTACAAAAACAATTTTCCTTTCTCCTCCTTCTATCTTTCCGCCCGCGCCCTGGCAACAGTAAAAGGGTATCAACCCCTTAGGCGCGCGTAAATTATAAAAAAAAAAAAAAAAAGATCCCACAGATAAAACATTTTGTTCATGGCGATGTAGAGCAACTTCTCGGTATCGGGGTGAAGCTGTGGTTGTATATATAAATTGACTTACTTATCAAATAATACTATTATTTTAGTGCATTCATGTAAAATTTCATATAAATGTGATTATTAATTCGCGTTTTATCTCTAGTTAAACAGAATCATAATGGCAACTGAGACGATGATGGTGAAAATTGAGCATCGCGCTGTAATTAAATTTCTCACTAAGCAAGGAAAAAGTCAAAAAACTATTCATGAAGAGATGGTGGCTGTTTACCAGGGTTCCGCACCTTCATTCTCAACTGTGCAAAAGTGGTCAAGTGAGTTCAAGAGAGGCAGAGAGAGCATTGAAGGCGACCCCCGCTCCGGCGCCCCTCGAAACATGGGGACGAAACATGGGTCCACCGCTATGACCCTGAAAGCAAACAAGAGTCCATGCAGTGGCATAAAAAAGGAACAGACCCCCTGAAGAAGTTCAAAAGTCACTCCGTTTGCCGGAAAGCTCATGGCCACAGTTTTTTGGGACTCAAAGGGAATCTTGCTCATTGAGTACAAAAAAAAGGTGAAACCATCAACGCCACATCCTACGCTTCCACTTTGCATAATTTGCGGGAGGAAATTAAAAAGAAAAGACGGGGTAAACTCGCAGCGGGTATGTTGCTTCTTCATGACAACGCTCCTGTTCACACGGCGCGAGTTTCCAAGGCTGCTTGGATTGTGGTTTCGAAGAAATCCAACACCCACCCTATAGTCCAGACCTTGCCCCTAGTGATTATTTCCTGTTTCCGGATTTGAAAAAATGTCTTCGTGGAAAAAGATTTTCGGATGATGAAGAACTCAAGTCGGCAATAAATGGGTATTTTGCAGAGAAAGAGGGAATTTATTTTTTTGAGGGTTTAAAAAAGCTTATCTCAAGATGTAACAAATGCATTGATGTTAGGGGAGATTATATTGAAAAATAAAAACAATTTAAATTAAATTCGCATTTTCCTTCATATCGATACCGAGAATATATTGAACGCCCCTCGTAAAGCACAATTTGTTGTCTGTTAAAACGCCGAAATACCTAAAGTCTTCAACACATTCTAATACCAATTATTTGAACAGCATATATTATCATATCTGCGGTGGTTAAAATGAATGTCCTGAATCAGCAATGTAGAATTTGACAAGGAAAAACAAATAGCTTTAGACTTTGCATTTAGTACCACTTGCTGGTAACTAAGCGAAATTCCAAGAAAATGCAGATCAGATGTTAATTTATGTTTTATATCTACATATTACTCGTATATTTTTGCCTACATACGACAGAGCAAGGTCATCCGCATAACCAATCAAAGGAATCTTAAGGGGTAGATTAAAAATGGAATTGATGTAGATTGGAATGACTATTGGTCCAAGGACCAATCCCTGTGCAGTATTCGGACACATTTCTTCCTCACTTATCATTCCATTTACCTTTTCTAATTGTTTTCGTTTGAATAATTTGAACCAATTAATGTTTCCTCTAAGTCCGGCATGGAACAGTTCTAGCAGCAATATTTCATGGTTCACCAAATCGAAAGCCTTTTTTAAGTCAAGGAAAATGCCAACTGACTTCAGGTTGTTATTTAGTGCACGATAAATTTCCCCACAAAAAAAAAAAATAGAAATCGCCAGTAGCATTCCGCCCCTTCAAACTTTTAACCGTAAAACCCGTCTCGCTATGAATGCTCGTTAGTATTCCCTCAAGCCCACTTTCGGACGTACTCTAAAATATCGTGATTCATTCCTAAGCCGTATAACTCGCTTATGGAATGCCCTGCCTAGCTCCTTATTTCTTAGTCATTATAACCTTCAAACATTTAAAACCACCGGTACCTCTCTTTCCATCCTCCCAGATTTTCCTTCGCGCGCGCTGTGTGTAAACATTTTAAGGGTACTGAAATCCCTTGAGCGCTCGCGAATTATAAAAAAAAAAAACTAGTGGCCGAGTGATCAGTAATGCTCTAGAACAAAAAGATGAGCACTAAGCGTTTATTGGTCAGTGCAGTGTGAGGTATTATTAGTAGTTCTTCTTATGTACTATATATGTACTATGTACTATATGTACTCGTATGTACTATATATTAACGCATGACTGAAAACCCATTGGTAAAATCAGAAATTTATATCCATCACTGGCTCTTGTCAGGTTGTCCCCAATTAAATAGACATCCCTGCAGTCAATTTAGCACAATTGGTCCTCGAGTTCTTTGAGAGAATTATCAACTTGCGCAATCTGAAGCCAGTATACGTACACGAAAAATAGGAATTGTTTAAAAACTTTCAGTTTTAAGACTATTTGCAATAAACCGTTTGTTCGTGAACACAATGTTAATGTCTATTTAATTTTATTATTTTGTGATATTTTACTGAATTTGTAATAATTATTGTAACTGAGCTACAAATGAATTTGAATATAACTACTAATTCTAATGCAAACAAATAAACGTAACGTAAGGTTATATTTTGCTATTGTATGACACTTATTGTAAAAATGGAAGTAATTTCCGGAAAAGAATAAAAGGACTCTCTTTGCTGTAACCCTTGAAGCCGAACAAACGTGTTTAATTTAAAACCGAATTTTTTTGAACCCATTACCCCACACATAGTACAGAATCGAGAAAAACCCTACACACCCCAACATTTGGTCCTTCGAGTCGGATAGAATTGTTTCAAAATAAATAAAATAAAAAGTATTCAAGTTCGCAAGTGAAACTGGAAATTATATGTACAAACATTCATATATATATATATATATATAAAGATACTTAATGGAATATGCAAAACATTAAACCTTTAAAAGAAAAATTAATAAAAAGTGCAAGTGCAAGAACAAAGTGAAGAAAGTGCAAGTGCAAGTGTGCAATATGTATATATATAGATATATAAAACATATTCTTACATACATTTACTCCCTCGCGGTAGGTGTCTTGCCCCTGGTCTTGATCCTTTTAAACCTTAAAGACTCTTTCGGTGGTTGTGCACATATCGAAATTCCCGCGCCGCGTAAAAATTAATTTTCAAATTTAACCTTAACTGTCACCAGCTGGGCAAAGCTGACCAAAGGTCGTAAGTTACTGAAATAAAATATTAATTATTTAATACTATTTTAATAAACATCTGTATCTGATAAAGTAATAAATACTTGCTACACTCATATTGGTTTATAAGTAATTACATTACAAATAAAAAATCTTAAAAATGTCGAAATTGTCCACGGGTGCAGATCAAAAAGGTGTTCTGGAGCAGATTCTTCGTGACCACTCCAACTTAAAAAAGACTGGAGCATCACGTCGTACAGCCAGCTATCTTTCAGGTCGTCTCCTTATCATAGAAGGGAACTTCAAGAACGCGCTTGGTCTTCAAACGAAGATTCGACGAAGAGAAATTGAAGAAGGTCTGGAAGAAGAATTTGATGAAATTTTTGATCTGCATAAAGAAACATATTTCACTTACCGAGGTGAATTGGTCGATGCTATCGACAATGCCAAGTCAGCATCTAAGGAGAAGAATGTGGAAAGTGAATCCACATGTGCTTCTTGTAATGAGCTTTCATTACCCCAAATTCAAATACCACATTTTGAGGGCTCGTACACGAAGTGGCGGGCTTTTCACGATGTTTTTTGTCCTTAGTCCACACAAATAAGAAGCTGTGTGAAATCCAAAAGCTTCACTATTTGAAGTCGTCTCTTACAGGTGAAGCTGCTCGTTTGTTGCAGCATTTAGGTTTGTATTCTGGCAATTATGACAAAGCATGGGAACTGCTTGTCGCCAGATAAGGGTTAAAACCGAGGGCAGACAATTTGAAAAGGATCAGTTGATGTGATATTTTATCGAAATCTGTAACAATAACGTCAATTTCGTTGCCATTTTCTAGGGCTGAAAGCGCAAAGGATACGAATTCAACTAAGTTTGTGTTAGTTAATCTACCTTTTAGAAATCCGTGATGCAAGTGACTTGCACTGAAAGCTTAGAACTTCTTATAAAAAACTTTCGAACATTTTAGGTATGTGAGAAAGCTTAGGAATGGGACGGCAGTTGGTTACTTCATTCTTTGATCCCTTTTTGTGAACCGGGTTATGAAAGAGGTCTTCCAAACTTGGGGGAATTCCCCTTGTTCGAGATTGAAAGATTTGATACTTATGTACAAAATATATGTTAACGTATAATGTATAATAATACTATGTATTCAATAATGAATAATTATAGCATAACTAAACTATATTCAAAAACAAACAAGCCTACACAATTGTCAAAATGTATTGTAATGTTTAGCAACATTGAATAAAAACAAAAGCAACATTTTATACAGAAAACCATACAGTAATTTGAAACTGCTAATTTTAACTGAAATATATTTTATAACGTTTTACAACACAGAAGTGAAAAGTCGTTTTTTTATTTCAAACATAAATTTTATTACAAGGTTCAAAAGAAGGAAATATCTTAAAATTAGATTCACCACAACAAACATTTTGGTCCATTCGAGCCATCTTAATACTCAACATAGTTTATCAACACAACCCAATTGCACATTTTTGCAAAAAAAAAAAAGAAGTTTAAAGACATTTTAAGCAAATTATAATACTAATTAATAACATTTAAAAACTGAGTGTGTGTGTTTAAATTACAATAGTTCTAAAAACTACCCCTGCTGTATTTCAGCAAAGAATAAAATATACAATAAATAAATATAGCAACTCAGCTAATCTGCGATACATCCATCAATATATCCATCATCTACAGCAGCCTATTACAGCCATCATCTAATACCAGCAAGTGGAACCGCAGACCAAGTAAGTGGATTTTATTCCTTTACTATTTTTGTATTAGATACACCTTGTACATATATACTGTAAATAAAAAAAAAAAAAAATGTCTTTCGGAAATTTGCAACTCTACCTTTTGGGGCAAATAAAAAAAGATTTTGCTAATTTTAAAAAAGCAGATTCGTCCAGGCTAAGCAAGGTAAATTACCTTCAAACTCGCCTGCAAATGCTCGAGGCGAATCTGGAAAAAGCCGACGGGTATAATAAGGAAATCGTTGGTGGTGGAAAGTTAGAGCCAGACTTGAAGGTGCCAGAATTAATAGCGGTGTTCGAGCAAATTCAAGAAATATATTCAGATTACCGGATTGAGATACTGGATGCTTTGGATAATTTGCCCCCAGGAGATGTGCCGAGTACCAAAAGCAACAACATTATGGAAAGCGAAGCAAAAGACCATAATCAAAACGAGCTGCGACTGCCAAAAATCAATATACCTGTCTTTGAGGGAGGTTACGAGACGTGGAGGTCATTCCATGACATGTTTGTTTCCCTTATTCACAGTAATTCGTCGTTGTCGGAGGTGCAGAAGCTTCATTATTTGAAGTCCAGCATAAACGGCGAGGCGGAGAGGCTTCTTCAACACTTGGCAATTGATAAGGGAAACTATGCGAGAGCATGGGAGATCCTTAAAGATAGGTATGATCATAAGAGGGTGTTGGTGAACACTCAGCTGAAGCTTTTGTTCGGGCAGTCAGCTTTAAATTGTGAGTCATCGGCTGGTATAAAAAAGATACTCGACACATCACAGGAGGTAATACATTCTCTTAAGAATTTGGAGTTGCCAGTGGAGTACTGGGACACAATATTAATCTTTGTAATTCTTCAAAAGCTGCATTTAACAACACAACAACAATGGGAAGAAAGATTGGGTAGCAATAAAGAATTACCAAATATGAAAGAATTTTTTGAATTTTTGCAGTGTAGGTTTAGAACGTTGGAAGCCGTTGAGCAACAGTTACCCTCGAAAGTAACGAAACAAAAAACGACAACTCAGGTGTTTCATACAAGCCAGGTACAAAAGCGGCAACTAAGTTGCAAAGTTGTCATAAGGGGCAACATTCATTAAGAGAATGTAGAAGATTTTTAGAGATGGATGTAGGCCAACGAAAACAAACCGTTTTCAACATCAAGGTTTGTGAAAATTGTCTTGCCTACAGCCATTTCAAGAACAAATGTCCCAGCTCGAAATGTTGCTACCACTGCAAACAACGTCACAACTCGTTATTACACCCAATCCCACAACCTAATTCAAACCACACTTATCCATCTTTCAATCCTAACACACAGAAATTCATACCACACAATCCTAATTCAGCACAATACCAACAGCAAAACACACATAACATATCTACAGCCCCAACAAATTTCCATATTCAAAAGAAAACACCACAAAACAATGAAATGTTACCCCAAAGCCAAAACTACGATCAGAATCTGGCGTCGGGTCACCTACAAACGGGTGATAATGGACCTTCAACAAGCCAAAACTATCGGGTCCATCACATACACACCAACTCGCAAGTTCTGCTTTCCACGGCATTGATTAATGTGAAAACGGCTAATGGGAATTTTATTACATTAAGAGCCCTAGTGGATACTGGTTCAGAGGCCTCTTTCATAACAGCAGCAGCTGTCCAGCGGTTAGGCCTAAAGACAAAATGGACACTTAGCCAAATTAGTGGGTTGGGGGAGGTCAGCAGTGGAGAAACCAATAAGTTCGTCGATCTTTACATAGCGTCACTAACATCAAACTTTACAGGTAGGGTGCAGGCACTTGTACTGAAAACGCTGACTGGGCTCCTTCCGGCCCAATATACTAACATAGTAAAGTGGACTTACCTGGACGGGTTGCAGCTGGCTGATCCAACATTCCACGTACCGGCAAGAGTTGACATGCTGCTTGGAAGTGATGTCTACGCAGAAATCGTTCTCGGCGAAGTTGTGAGGAGTAACGAGTGCCCAGGTCCAATTGCACAGCGAATGCAGTTAGGATGGATCTTGCTGGGTAAGGTGCCATCTACGACAACAAAAACCATCCGAACTTTTTTCAACCAAGTCGATCTCAACACAACGATGAAAAAGTTCTGGGAAATCGAAGAAGAGCCTTTTGAAGTCTGTAAAACAGAGGAAGATGAAAAGTGCGAAAAACATTTCAAACAACACACAACACGATTACCTGATGGCCGTTACCAAGTCCGTTTACCTTTCAAGAATGGTGAATATCCAAGTATGGGCCCCACACGACAAGGTGCGGTCAGACGTTTTTTGCAGTTGGAAAAAAGACTGCAAGCCAACACAACTCAACATCAGGAATATGTTAAAAGTATGACCGAGTACCTCGAGCTCGGACATATGACTCCAATCGAGGATTCGAATGAGGTTCTTACGTCAACATTCCATTATTTCATTCCACATCACTCCGTCATCAAGGAATCCAGTACCACTACAAGGCTGCGGGTCGTGTTCGACGCAACCTTTAAACCATTTTTTGGCTCTTCCTTGAATGACATGTTGATGGTAGGACCTAAAATCCAAACAAATGTTATAGACATTATTTTGAGATGGCGGAAATATAGATTTACCTTCACTGGCGATGTTGAAAAGATGTACCGTCAAATCAGAGTCAACACGGCTGATGCAAACTACCAGTTGATTTTATGGAGAGAAGATCCCAGCCAGGATCTAAGGATTTATCGATTAGATACGGTAACCTTTGGTACTGCATCAGCTCCATTTCTCGCAATCCGGGTACTTTTGCAGCTAGCAGAAGACGAAGCATCGAAATATCCCATCGCCACTACTGTCATCAGAGAGGAGACCTATGTTGATGATGTTATAAGTGGAGCCGACACAGTTGCTGAGGCCCAACACAAACTTCAAGCTGTACGGGAACTTCTACAAACCGCAGGTTTCCATCTACGCAAACAAGTGAGCAACGCAGAAGAGGTTTTAAAGAACGTTCCAAAAGAACAGCAAGCAATGCATTTCCCGCTACCATTTACCGACACCAGTGATATTAAGACGCTTGGCATTAAATGGATGCCAATCCCAGATGTATTCTCCTTTCAAGTCGCGCAGCTCAATAAAAATGATATCACTAAACGGTCCATCTTATCCTCCATAGCAAAGCTTTATGACCCAATGGGCTGGATCTCACCCTGCACTATCAAGGCAAAATTAATTATGCAGCAGCTATGGATCAAGGGGTTGGAATGGGACAAGCCAATTCCATCTAACTTAGAAGGAGAATGGAAAACTTTTCGCGACGAATTACCAATGCTAGAGCGAGTTCAAATCCGTCGGTGGATCAGCACCGATAAAAACATTAAGAAGCTGGAGGTCCACGGATTCAGTGACGCTTCGGAAAAAGCATACGCAGCAGCCATCTACTTACGTATCCTCGATGGAAAAGGCGAAACACATACTCACCTGCTTATATCAAAAACAAAGGTGGCACCATTAAAAACAATTACACTACCAAGGTTGGAATTGTGTGGAGCCGTACTGTTGGCCAAACTACTTCAAGAAACGACAAAAATTCTGAAGCTAGAAGCAGCTGATATTTATGCGTGGACTGATTCACTCATCACATTATGCTGGATTAAAGCTCCTCCATCAAAATGGAAAACTTTCATCGGTAACCGGGTGTCCCTTTGGATACGTGATGCACCAATAACATCATATGGAAACATATTCCATCGGAGCTGAACCCTGCAGACACAGCATCGCGCGGAACTCTCCCTTCGATGATCATCGGAAACAACCTCTGGTGGGAAGGGCCGGAATTTCTACGGCATCAGTGGGATGCAATTCACCCAGCACAACCATCTTGTTTGGAAACGTTTCAAGAGGCTCGTTCTACAATCGTGCATCACTGCGTTGAAAACAAAAATAACACATTAATTAACGAGATTTTGTCGAAATTTTCTACACTACGGAAGGCATTGCGAATAATTGCATACTGCTTACGATTTCGTCAAAAAAGCAATTATTGTCAGCAGCACTTTGCTATTTTATCACCTGAGGAACTGGAGCAGGCACTGATGAGAATTGTTCGTTTGACTCAAGAGGAGATGTTTACTGCGGAAGAAGAAGAGAACAAAACGAAGGGGTATAAATCACTCAACCCGTTTAAAGACGAAGAAGGCATCTTAAGAGTCGGAGGAAGACTTTCTAATTCCACCCTAACATACAATAAAAAGCACCCGATACTCCTAAAATCGAATCACATTTTTTCAAAACGCATTATTGATGACGCCCACGAAAAAACCCTACACGGTGGTAATCAAAAGATGATTGCTTACATACGCCAACGGTTTTGGATTTTTAATCTGAAAAATGCAGTTAAAACACAAATCCACAACTGCAATATTTGTTTTAAGTTCAAAGCCAAACCGTTGGTGCAATTAATGGGTAATCTTCCAACAGCTAGAACAATCATCTCAAGGCCGTTCACATTCACCGGTGTAGACTACGCAGGACCCATCGATGTCAAAACTTGGAGAGGACGTAATGCGAAGACACTAAAGGGCTACTTCGCAATATTTCTGTGTATGGCAACAAAAGCTGTGCACATTGAACTAGTCAGCGACATGACTACCCAGGCGTTTTTAGGAGCGTATAGAAGATTGGTTGCCCGAAGGGGTATATGCAGGGAACTGTATAGCGACTGCGGGAAAAATTTTGTAGGTGGTAACAGCGAACTTCAACGCCAATTCAAACAGGCAAAATTAGATTGGAAAAATGTGGCAGAGCTATTAGCAAACGAGGGCACCAAGTGGAAATTTATTCCCCCGGCTTCTCCCCACTTTGGTGGTCTATGGGAAGCGGGTGTGAAATCTGTAAAATTTCACCTCAAACGTGTGTCTCGCTGCCAGGTACTGACCTTCGAAGAGCTCACTACGCTTCTAACACAAATAGAAGCGTTCCTGAACTCTAGACCATTATGTCCACAGTCAGAAGATGTCAACGACCTAAATACCCTAACACCAGGTCACTTTCTTGTTGGAGAACCCCTCATCGGTCCCCCCGAACCAGAATACCAGATGGAGAGAATATCTCATCTTGAGAGATGGAAGAGAGTACAGGCCTTGACCCAATCATTCTGGAAGCAGTGGAGCAGCGAGTACCTGTCCAGACTACAACAACGCCCAAAATGGATTCGAGAGACTGAGACACAGATAAAAGAAGGGGACTTGGTACTAATAAAAGATGAGCGGATGCCTCCATTAAAATGGAACTTAGGCCGAATAGTAAAACTTCATCCCGGAGCTGATAATTTAGTACGAATCGTAACCCTTAAAACGGAAACAACACAGCTGAAACGTCCGATTTCGAAGATTTGCCCACTACCCAGCAATGCATTCGGTAAAGAACAAAATTAATCTTCATTCGACATCAACACACTCTCAAATGCAACACAAAACAAACTGACTCAACACATCTTATAAACACTTGCAGAAATTATTTAACAATAATAACATAAAGCGGAATTTTGATTGTGTAGCCAAATGGCCCCTCCTCGACAGTACTCGTGCCATAGGCATTGCAGGAGCTCGAGGAGGCAATCATTTCCGCAACAATTCCACAACAGGATCAATGCAACACACCTTTTCCACATTCAAACATAAAGCACATTCATACAACATTCATAAATCAACACCATATATTGAATAAACTTCAATCAAGATAGTTGCAAAAATAAAAACAATAATTCCACGAGAACAACCCTAGCAACAACTCTCATGATACAAAATCTATACAGTCCACTATTCGACAACATATTTGCAACACAATGTATGGATTCCACAAAATGAATTAAAAAAAAAAAAAAAATAAAAATAATGCACATAAAATATATCTGAATCCTAGAAGTATTACCTAAATTCATTCCCCACACCAAATACAAATGAAACTTATCTTAACATTATAAACAATTAATTTCTTAAAACAATTGAATCAAAAATAAAACTAACTCGGCTGCGATCACATTCATGCACACACACACTCAAACAAACCCGATCGCGAAATCAAAGGAAGTATTAAATAAAAAGAAATACAAAATATCAATAAAACTAAACTTACCTAAATTCAAACACACAATTTACAATAATGTATAACAAACAACAATTAAAAAATAAACAACAACGCATTTAAAACAAAAAAAAAAGACAGCCACCAACTCCATAAATTAAATCCTGCAACTGAAAAGCAATTACTGCACTCGTCGTATCGTAATCCATGAAGAGGACAACATGTACTCGCATAGCCATTGGTCAGCATGAGTGCGACTGGTGCGGTTGGTGATCGACGTAGTTTGCAATTATGAATTGAATTGATTACTATGTCTTTTTGTTATTGTTGTCACCCTTTTGCATGTTTATTTTATTTGCTAATGCTGTTTGTCTTTACATATTCTGAGATGGCAATATATTCCAAAAGGGACATCAGGGTCGGCAGTAAGGTCACAAGTTTAAGGCGGAAATTAATGGAAGCATAATGGGACGGATGTTCACTAGACACAAGATCAAACCAAAAATCAAGACACGAAAATGTTAAATACCTTATTGTGAACTTAGTTCACCGTGGGGGGAGAATGTTCGAGATTGAAAGATTTGATACTTATGTACAAAATATATGTTAACGTATAATGTATAATAATACTATGTATTCAATAATGAATAATTATAGCATAACTAAACTATATTCAAAAACAAACAAGCCTACACAATTGTCAAAATGTATTGTAATGTTTAGCAACATTGAATAAAAACAAAAGCAACATTTTATACAGAAAACCATACAGTAATTTGAAACTGCTAATTTTAACTGAAATATATTTTATAACGTTTTACAACACAGAAGTGAAAAGTCGTTTTTTTATTTCAAACATAAATTTTATTACAAGGTTCAAAAGAAGGAAATATCTTAAAATTAGATTCACCACAACAAACACCCCTTGTGTGAGGGACAGATGAAAGAGGGAGGAAAGTGGGTGCGAAAGATTGGAGGCACATTTTTAGAGAAATATTGCTGGACCAGATACAAATTCATCGTTGAGATTTTGTAACTTTTCTTCGATAAGGGTGGGATCAAAAGGTTGAGAGAGAGGGGCCAATTGAGAAATTGGGAAGGTACTTGAAATAGATGGAGTCGGGAACGAAGAGGTTGTCTGCAAATGACTATTTAAAAAAGTTTGCAAAATAGTTGGCAATAATATGTGTATCGGTCGATGATATATTATCGAACCAGAGAGAGGGGGGATAACCGTCTGATTTTCTTTTGTAGTTGACGAATTGATAAAATGTTTTAGGATAGTCGATAAGGTTGGTCTGCGCTGTGTCGAGAAAGCGCTGATAAAGGCAGTGATAGAGCTGGGTAAATTGCAGGTAAGCTCCAAGATAGTTAGAGTAGTCATAATAAGAATTGGTGCGAAGAAAAACTGCCCATAATTTGTTTCTTCTGTTTCGTAAAGAGCGAAGTCTTCTGTTGTACCATGGAGGTGAAATAGGTGATGTTTTATGCCGTGAAAATGGGACGTAGAGAGAAATGGAATTAAATATTTCACTGTAGAAAATGAACATAGCATCAGATAAGGATAGGTTGGTAAAATCAAAAGGACATTTGCTAAGATAGGTATTGATTTTGCGAAAATTAGCTTTATGGAAGTTGTAAGAAGAGATGGTAGTTGAAGAAGTGGGCTGGGATGGAGAGTTATGGAAGAATGAGAGAAGAAGAGGGGGGTGAAAGTTGTCGCCAGTTGATAGGATAAATTGACACAACGTTACTGTGGAGTTAATAGGATCACTAGTGAAGATAAGGTCTAGTTGCCTACCGATAGAATTAGGGACGTTACTTACTTGACACATGCTTCAGTCAGTTATGCTATCAATGAAAAGACATTCCTTGGATGAACTGGCGTTTCACGCGGTAAGAAATAAGTGATCATCCGATGGAGTCCACTTTAGTAGGGGCAGATTAAAGTCACCAAAGATAAGGATATCGTCGATGGAATCACTTAGGTCAATTAGTTCGTCTATTGCTTTAATAGCAAGAATGTAGAATTCAATAGGTTAAGCTGGGAGAATCTAGCAACATCTAAAGTACTATCCACTTACGTTTTGATAGTAAAATGTAAGAGGTAGTTTGTCGTGGTCAGTTCGACTGCGCTGAAGGTGGGAAACTCTTTCCAAGTGTACATAGTTGCGGAAAGCAGCGAGTTCATCTACAACCTTTTGAGGAGGTGTGTCGAAGATTTCGTGGTACCTGTTGTAAAGCTTTCTGAGACTAGTTATATCGGTAGGAAGGCCTTCCTTTTGGATGGAGACAATGACACTTGTTTTCGCTTTTCCCTCAAAGCAAACAGAGTCGGATTTATCGTAAAGATATGCGGGAAAGAGACGTATATTTTCGTATATCTTTTTATCCCTTAGCCTAGAGAGAGCGTAACGGCATTCTGTGGTGTCTATATTCTTTTGGGTCAATTTAACGTTAGGCGGCGAAAAGGGATCAAAAATAGCGACTGGGGAACGTGAAACCGAGGGAGAAGGCGAGCTGGAAGCGGGATTTAAGATATGCGAGCTGATAAAGTTTGGCTATTTGGCTCCTGTTGTATGGTTAAAACGGGAAAATTATCCGTGGGAGGGGGTGTGGGTGGTTGACCAGTGACGGTATTATTAGGGAAAGGCGTGTGTATTAGGGGTTGATTGCTGGGAGTTTGAGTTGTAGGTGTTAAGTCAAAAGACACACCTTGACGTCGGGGCTTGGTTTGGGGTGGAATAGAGGGAGTTGCAGTATGGGTGGGAGGCTTAAAATTAGGAAAAAAAAATTAGTTTTAAAGCTCCAATTGGAGCTGGGTCTGTTTTGAGAAGAGTAGGTGGGTCTTTGCAAATTGGATTTACTTGCTAACTTGATAGATGGTGTTGGGGTGTGTAGGGTTTAAAAACTTTATTAAATATGTGTGGGGTTAAAAATGGGTGAAAAATGCTGGTGTTAAATAAAACACGTTGTTTCGCTTCCAGGGTTACAGCCAAAAAAGTTTTTATTAGTCTTTTCCGGAAATTACTTACATTTTTATCTTTACAAACTGTGATACTAAATGTACTAAATAATATATTTACACTTCGTTACGTTACGTTTTCCTTGTTACATTAAATTAAATTTCAAATTAATTTATCTTACTTTAATCAGGGATTACAAATTCAGTAAAATATCAAAAAGTAATAGAATTAGATATACATTAAAATTGTGTTCACGAACATTCTCCCGCCCGGTGGACGATTTTCGTCCGCAGTGTCCTCGATCTTGTAGTTTACTGTACATTGTTTGACATAAAAGTTGTGTGTTGTGTGAGGGTGTTGACTATCTACATGCAAATGAGACAAAATCATGTAAATTAATAATTTGAAACATTACATGTAGGTGACAAGGGCGACGATATAACAAACAAAGGGAGATAAAATATGTGTCATTGACTTGGTTTGCAATAGTGCAATAGTGCAATAGTTTGTTTTGATCGTTGACCAAAACTGGGTCAATTTCCTATCGCGTGTGTTGTTCGGTGTTTTTTGTAGTTTATTCGTTGGTTTTCCCTTTTTTAGTTTTTTTTTTATTGTTAATAAAAAGGTAAGTGTTTTTATTTATATTACTTGTCTGCTCATCTTCCTTCGCGCAATTCGATTTCGTTTTGAATTGTTCAGTTTCAGTTTTTCCAGTTTCAAATGCATTTTATTTTCTTAACACTAACTCTTACATTCAAACAAAAAATGCTTAAATGCTAGCTTACAATTACTTAACAATCTTATACTAACTTACTGGCCCCACACAGGCACTCTAAGCTACTCTGAATATTTATATCTATGTCTTTCGACTTCATTACATTTTATTTAGGAATACTTATTTTCTATACTTAAGGCTAAGAAAAAAATTTGTTTACAAAAACTTAGCATATGGACTTTTTTATCGTTTTTATAAAAACTTAGTATCTAACTTAAAATAAACCTTAGCCTACCTAACCTAAATGTACAATACACACATAAACACACATAGACATTATACACAATCATATACATATATCAGTATACATCAGTATACACCTTTGTGTACACTGATATATGTATATGTTTCTTAAATGCTAACCTAAACCTATGTGAGCTGGCCACCGCTATTCACAGAGCAAATAAATTGGTCAGCTCTGCCTCATTAGTGAGGCTGGTCCGTAATTGACGGAAACGACGACGAAACATCTTCCCCATCATTCAACCACCAGAAATGCTGGTGCTGCCGAACGACATCCCCCTTATCGCGATTCCCCACCGCCCTACTGAACCTGAGGCGATCCACACTGCCGTGAGCGACGTCTCTGCTGTAGTTGAGTCGCCTGTCCCCAGCTGTCCGAGCGACATGGAAGATTAATGGCACCGCTGATCTATCCTGGATCAACCCTATCTGATCTAGGTAGAGGAATGCTTCCGGTGGAACGAAGCCGTCAGAGCGCACACTCTCGTGGTAAAGGTAATTGGGGTAGTACGCCCCAGATATCAGGTTATTCGTCGAGGTCATTGCTCTTGCAATGTGCCTTCGAGTCAGCTTAATTACGAAGTTGTCCACTCGTATTAGGTTCGCCCTGTTGTAAAGGACCTCATTAGGATAAAATTTCTTGTACTCTGACTCTGGTGTTCTGTACAAGCGATGACAAGCCCTAAGGAAAGCCCTCTCAAACACCCGAATCCTTTCCATTAAGCTTGCTCGTACATTGAACCACACGGGACAACCAAATACCAGCATGGTCCTGATAAGGGCCATGTAGCAGATTACTTTTACCCTCGCATCGAGTTGGCTGCTATAAAATAGTCTCTTTGTAAGGGCAAAAGCACCTTTAGCTCTGGCCAGAGCAGCATCTACACTTTTGCTAAAATACAGAAACTGATCTAGCCAGATTCCAAGGTATCTGACTACATTTCGACAGGCAAGAGGTTGTCCGTGTTGTCCAATGATAGAGAACTTTCGCCAGTTTTTTCTGGTATCCCTAGAGGCTCCAGACAACGGCGTCCTAAAGAGAATGGTTTCCGACTTCTGAAAGTTGATTTTCAGCTTCCAGTCATCGCAAAATCATCTTATCTTATCGAAGTCATGCTGCAAGAGAGTATTAATCACCTCGATTTTTGGACCTGTTCTGTACGCTATCAAATCGTCTGCGTACGCAATAGTATGTAGAAGTGAACCTATCAAGTCGCTTTTAAAAATGTTGAACAGGATCGGCGAATTGACCGCGCCTTGCTGAAGACCATTTTTAATTTGAAATATTCCAACAGAAGTCACATCACCAATCTTCACGATGAACTGTCTGTTAGTTAGCATATTATAAAGAATGTACTGATCCCCAGCCTAGTCAGCTTATAGAAAAGACCCTCTAACCATACGGTGTCGAAAGCCTTCTCCAAGTCAACAATGCACAGTTTTTTTTTTCAGTTTCTATGCATTTTTATTTATGTCACTTAAATTACTCTTACTTGCTAGACAAAAAAACGCTTAAAAATTAGCTTAAATAACTTAAAATTATCTTATTATAACTTACTGGCCCTATGCGGGCACTCTCAGCTAAACCTAACACTTAAACTATGTCTTTCGACGTATCTCACAGTCTAATTTTATTTGTATTTTAACATTAATTAATACTAAAACTAAGAAAACTTTTTTTTAACAAAAAACTTAGTTCCATGACCTATTTTTTTATTTTATTATAAAACTTAAAACTAAAAAATTAACCTATAGACTACCTAAAAATAAATCTTAATCTACTTAATCTACTTACATCTAACACAAATATGGACATACATAAATATATATGTACATAATATGAATATACATAATATATAAATACATGTACATTGTACATATATATTTTAATTTTAATTTTTTATTTTTATTTATTTTTTTTTTGTTTTTGAATATTTTTTTTTCTTAAAACTAACTTAATTTTATCTAAGACTATGTAAGCCGGCCATGGCTAAAAAAAAAAAAAAAATTAGGCTGGCCCACTTTGCTTCACATGATGCTACCTATCACTGTAGGAGTTCGACGACGAATCATCCTCCCCTTCAATAAGCCACCAAAATTGCTGGTGCTGCTGAGCAACATCCCTCCTGTCGCGACTCCCTACCGCCCTACTGAACCGGAGACGCTCCGCACTGTCATGTGCGACGTCTCTGTCGTAGTTGAGTCGCCTGTCCGCAGCTGTTTGGACGACGTGGAAGATTAGCGGCACCGCCAATCTGTCCTGGATCAGACCTTTACTATCTAGATAGAGGAACGCTTCTGGAGGAATAAAGCCGTCAAAGCGAACTCTCTCGTGATACATATAATTGGGGTTGAAAGCCCCGGAGACCAGGTTGTTCGATGAGGTCATTGCTCTTGCAATGTGCCTTTCCAATGTGCTGGATAATGTGCATTACTCATTGCATTATTAAGCAGGGTGATGTAGATGTCCACCGCTTCTAGAGGAAGATGTCGAAGCACGATGTTCGGAATACCATCGGTCCCCACTGATTTCTTAACTCTGATTGTGTCGAAGATCTCATGGAGTCCTTCCTTCGAAATGAAAGGGGGTAGGTCACCCTCTCTGGCAATGACATTATTTGCCATATTTTCGTCGCTAAACCGGGTGAAACCAGAGCCGTGGGATTGCCAATTCTCTATTTCATTTCGAATGTAGCAGTTGTGCACCAAGACGCGATTGTCAAGGTCATAATTAGGGCCAATGATATCAATGGAATTGTATTCTTCCCGGAAAGTCGCCCCTATGGTCTCAACCTTCTCCTGCGGATCCTCGATCACAAAGAAGTCGTCATCGTCAGCGGCTTCATTTGGATCAATACCTGCTATTGTCAGTAAGCGTTTGTTGTCTGTTGTCCGGGCTATTTGAAGACACTGACAGTCGTTTTGATTTTTTCTCCGAAATAGTTTATTTATTTGCGGAAACATATTCGGGTTGCTGGTATTTACAGCCCGAACCTTGTTGTTCCAATATAAACTTACAGAAATTCTGTAATTCTCTTTTGTTAGCGTTTGATTATTTTTTATCGACGACTTCAGTGTCCTAATCTCCGGGTCTTGTCGGCCAGTTAACTGTCTGTACAAGTTTTTAAGTCTTGTCAGAAGTCTGCTTTTCTGTCGATGCAGTGCGTCAATAGTAGGATTGCGGAACAGGTCTTTGTTAGTCGTACGTCGATAGCGCGGTATTGTAGTGTCCATAGTTTGTTTAATTGTCTCGTCCATTTGTTTTAGGTAATTGTCGATCTCCTCGTTTGACAAATTCCTATTGGACGGCGGGTGGAGCGTGTTCGAGGACAGCGCTCTTTTCAAGTTTGCGGAGAAGCGTGTCCATCGAGTTTTACTGTAGTTGCAAGAATATCTTTGGACAAACTCTTCTAATTCTGCAATTTCGTTGGGAACTGTAATTTCGGTGCTAAAACCGCAATGGGCACTGTCATACACGAATGTGCGCAGTTTATCGTTTGTAAATTCGTACCTGTCAGTCGTATGCTTTCGTCGTAGAGTAGTAGATCCAAATAAGACCCGCCTCTGGGAAACGACGGGTTATCCGTCGCTTTAAGACCGAGTCTGTACATGACATCGTGCTGATCCCACCAATCGAGTAGTAGGTTCCCTCTGGTATTTGGCAAATTATTTCGCCAATCTCTGTGTCTAGCGTTGAAATCCCCGCCGATTATAAAATAATTCTCCCCCGATTCCAGCCTCAGAAGTCGAAAAAGCGTGTCGAGCTCTGTAGTGGATAGGGTGGATTGTGAAGTCTCAGGTGCATAAACAGAGGCCAAGTACAGCCGCTTTCCAACACCCGGAACCTGCGCAACACTCAGTTGTACACTCTGTGAAATTTTATACCTTCTTTAATGAAGATCGCGACACCGCCTCCACGTTTGGATCTGGGCCGGTTTCTTCTTCTAACAATATAATTATTGTACTCCAGTTTGTATTTATCGGTTAGCTTGGTTTCGCTAGCGAAAAGCACATCAGGAATTTGGTCTTGTAGCAATTTAAACATCGCGGCTCTTCGTTCGATCCTAATCAGTGAATTAACATTCACCGCTAGGACCTTCAAAGTTTGCTCCACCATGTGCGTACCCATTACGGCATGTGTTGCGTTAGGCCCGGCAGTAACGCGTAGATTTGGTCCACCCGCTTGGCCTGTTCTTGAACCTGCTTTTGCAGCTGAGCCATCTGCCCTTGGATTGCGAGCAAGATGGCTAGCAGGTTGGGTGCAGCTTCCGTTGTTCTCGGCATCGGCGCCGGAGAAGCAACAGTCGCTTGCTGTACCGTAGCCCCCCTACCTGACGCCATTTGGGCGTAGGAAATTTGGGACGTGATGGCTGGTGTTTGAAACCTAACAGGTGAACGTTTGACCTCCACCTTCTGCTGACGAGTTAGTTTTGCTTTCTTAATGTCAGCGAACTTAGGACAAGCCAGATAGTTTGCGGTGTGTCCCACGTTTCCACATAACACGCACGAGAGCTGCGACCTATCCGATGCTCCGTCAACACCCAGAGCACATTCCTCTGAACTGTGGTTCTTAGCGCACTTCACGCATCGAGGCTGCATTTGGCAGTTCGACGCGGCGTGCCCGAACCTCTGGCAGCGGACGCATTGTATAACGCCTTCGCTCCTTTTTAGTTTTTCCCAGTGAACCACCTGGTAGTCTACGACATTGATACTCCAGACGGCTTTCTTGACTTAGCTGCACCAGGAAGAACGGCAGACTCCGTTTCTCCCGCCTGGCTCTAGCTGTGGTAAACGGCTTTACCCCCACAAACTTGAGTCCTTAGCACTCCTTCTCTTTGAGCAGTGCCGGGATCTCCTCAGGATCCGAAGACGGTTCCAACCCCTGCAGCAGCATAGATTGCCGCTTCACACTTCGGTGTAAATGAGTAGTGCTCCGTCGTCGTTTCCTTTAGGAGCTCTTTCACTTTCGTGTTGGTAGGAGTCATTGGAATCGCTTAGGCATTTTATTGCCAAAAGAACATGCGAGAGTGAGATACACTTGCACTCATCACAGAAGAAAATGAGGTTATCAGAGAATTCCTTGATATTGATAAACACCGTATTTCTTTTATTTAACTTGACACAAACGGCATGAGAAGCTTTCCCACAGATGCCCTTGCAAGCTACCCAGTTAGCACTGCAGTCATCGATTACACAATTGGCAATTCCGCAAGACATGTTTAAATTAGTTGTGTAGGTCAGTGAGGGTATAAATATTAGGTCGAATTATTGTTTTTATTTTTTGTATTGCTTGGTTGCAATTTTATATAGTTAGAGGCTTTGCGCTGAAAAAATTGCACAAAAAAAATTAAAGCAAGCACTGGGTTAAGAACCGGAAAATGCAATTTGACGAAAATTAATTAAAGGGAGAACAGGAAAAACACGTCTGTCTGGTTTGAGTAACTGTCTAGAACCGAAAATCTAGGATTGCCGGTTAGTTCTTGGGATGACATACTAATTTATATTCTGGTGCAAAAATTACCTGCTTTTACTCAGCATTTGTGGAGGAGAAGTTAGGTAGTTCGAAGGAGTTGCCAACACTGACACAATTCACAGAGTTCCTGGAAACACGTTTTCGAACCTTGGAAGCAGTAGCTGGAACGAGTGGCATAAAGGTTAGCAGTTCTTCTGCACACAAGGCTGTTGCTGTCGAGAAGAAAACGGTGTTGCACGTCAGGAAGAAGCAGTTTGCATGCCAGGTATGTGGTAGAGATCAGCACTCCCTTCGAACTTGTCAGAAGTTTATTTCCATGGAGATCTGTGAACGATCGAAGGCAGTTGATAGAATCGAGGTTTGTCGGAACTAGACGAAACAATGTCCAAGCAGTGTGCGCTGCTATTACTGCAAGCAGGCACACCATTCGCTGCTGCATGTTAATAATATCAGCTTTAAACCTACAAGGGATTATAAAGATACAACAACAGGTACACAAACATTTCATATAACATCGAAATTTAACCCACCTAAAGTAGTCTCTTCTGAAGTACATCAACCAAGTGTTCTTCTGTCAACAGCGGTTATTCGAGTGAGATCTTCAAAGGGCAACTATTATCATCTTAGGGCGTTAGTCGATCCTGGATCGGAAGCAACGTTCATTACTGAATCCGCTGTCCAGTTATTAGGGCTTCATCAGCGACGAACGATCATTCAGGTATCTGGATTGGGAAAAGTTAGCAGTGGTTCATGTCAGCGGTATATAAGTCTTACTTTTGGGTCTCTGGTAACACCTTTAGAGACAAATACCCTAGCCTATGTGTTCAAGTCACTGACTGTGTTGCAATTTTTCCCAATTTTTGCAATTTTTTTTTTCCGATTTATATTAATTTTTCTATTAATTATTATTCGGTAGCCGGTTTGCCGCCAGGTATCAAACTTCAACAATAAAAAAATATCACGAAGCGGTCGCGAACCACACAGGTGGTGGTTATTTCGGTAATGGCAGACCACAGCACCAACAACGAAAAAGACCAAAAGGAGAAATTTGCAACAGGCAGCAGGTTGAGTGCTGCCACTTTCGGCTGCTCAGCTAGGGGTGGGTTTATGGTTTAAAAAAAAGAAAAAAAATATACGGAAGTAGTAGATCTCAAAAAAAAAAAGAATACCCAAATGTGTCCGTAGGCCCCAAACAATCTTTTAAGCAAGGAATTGCGAAACCTCATAATGATGAAAAAAACAACAAAAGTCGAAAGTCACGTTATAACGGGTATTTTATTGATCGGACTTTTTTATGGACAAAAGAATTGAGCGGTATAAGGGATATATCGGATAGCGTCCCATTCTTTACACTAATTATTGTTTTATTTTTAATTTTACAATTTGCTGTTTGTTTCTGTCTTCTGTTTCGGTTGCTGTTTTTTTAGGGATGAGTTGTGTGGTGTGTGTTGCAGAGAGTTGCAGACAGTTCGCCTGGCTCTAGGCAACTTGTGCGGGTTGTAAATGTTTCATTTACACAGAGGGTTCCAGACCGTCCATCTGGCTCTAGGTGTGTAGTCCAAATAATATGGCCGTCCGCCATATGTTCAGAGTGTTCGAGGCCGTCCGCCTGGCTCTGTCTTCCCCGGGTGGACCTACTGGTTGTCACTTCCGAGGAGCGTAAATGCAGATGTCCGGGATTGGAAGAATCCACAGGTGCCTTCCACAAATATGTTCCTCCAAAGCGACAATGGACACAGCAGAAAAGGCGGCTCAAAAAGTGAAGGGGTTAGGAGCTGGAAGGATGTAGTGGATGCCTTAGGTCTACGTAAGGCTGGAAACTACCCATTAGGGGAGACAAAACAACATTTGGGACAAGGGTCGGCTTTTTCGTGTTGGAACCTTGCACAACAACAAAACCTATAGCGCTTTCCCTGCGCTCTTGTTCTTCTTGAGTTTTTGAATGTCCGTCTTTCCTATTTATGTTGTCCTTCCAAGATGCGGAGAAAGTGCACAGATTGCTGATGCACCCATGGCTGCCCATCACTCTCTCAGAATCTTGGACGAACAACTGTCACAAGGGAAGGGTTCGAAGGAGTGGAGCGAAGGTTTCAAGGAAAAAGAGTCCAGCTTGTTGTGGTAAATTTTACTGCAACAACTGGTTTTCTGTCATCCAAACCTTTAGCTATGCAAAATTGGGAACACATCCAGGGTTTAAAGTTAGCTGATCCACAATTCAACAAGCCTGCGACTGTTGATATTCTCCTGGGAGCCGACCTTTACTGACTTTATTTTAGGATCCATTATACCCGGTGATGATGAAAGATCGCCAATCGCACAGGAATCAGAGTTAGGTTGGCTTATCCTTGGGAAGGTTATTTCACAAAATAAAGAACCTGTCCATAGCCTCTTACATGTTCTCGATAGCAACATTCAGCTGCGAAGGTCTTGGGAACTGGAGGCGTTGCCTTTCAACACTAAGGAAACTGCGGAAGAGAAAACTTCTGAAAATAATAATATCAACACAATAACGAGATCGCCTGATGGTCGATATGAGGTATCGCAGCCATTTAAATACGGATGCATTTAAATACTCTAAGTGCTTAAATGAAAATAAGGAGCTTCAACAGATGACAGAGGTTGACGAAACGAATACCATACTGGACACACCACACCACTTCCTTACTCCTCACCATGTGGTATTCAATAAACCGGAATGTAAGCCCGGGCTTGGTGCCTCGAAGTTAAGTGCCTTACGTAGGCTTCATCAACTGGAAGATTCCAGGAAAACCCCACACAGCACAAGGAGCATTCCAAGTGTTTAAAGGAAAGCAAGGAGCTTCGTCAGATGACAGACGTTGACGTCTGGATACACCACACCACTTTTTCATTCTTCACCATGCGGCATTCAAGAAGTCAAACAAAATCACGAAGCTTCGTCGCAATTTTGCATACTACAAACGTTTTGTTCGAAACTGCCGGGCACAAGCTGGGAAAAGAGACAGGGGTCCATTAAAGGTAGATGTAATCGGCAAGGGAATATCTGAAGTTCCTCAAGGAGACACTGCCGCCAAGAAGGTAAGTTATCTAGAGCAATGGATCTGCCAATTGATGACCAACTACTTTTCCCGCAAGTGGAGCGAAGAATACCTGTCTAGGATGAAACAGCGCCCGAAGGGGACAAGACGGAAGCTGGGATCAAAACGCGGACAGTTAGTTTTCTTCAAGGACGAAAAACTACCGCCGTTGCAGTTGCGATTCGGACGAATCATTCGATACACATCCCGGAAAGAAAAGACGGACTTGCTCAAGTGGTTACCGTACGAAACGAGACCGGAGAATTTAATCGGAAAGCGAAATACAACACAATACCTAAACAATACAACACAACACATTTAAACGATACAACACAACATTTATAAAACAAACACTTTAAATAAACTCACAGGAACAATTAAAGACATTTCTTTTCTTTGAAAATAATTTCTTAAATTAATAAAATATAATGATACAAACTTATTTTGTCCTAGCTATCCCTACACAGCACAACACACATGTATACAGTCCACTCTAAAGCACACAAAATCATTCATACCAGACAACGCTGCAGAGTTCCAAAATTCCAAAATGCCGACGGGAATTGGAAAATCAAAACCCCGACGGCATTTGAAGCTTCTTACTGAACACTACCAACGTTGTCCACTCAAAACACAACACTTTACAGGTATCCCGGTAGAGAATAGCAACACACTTAAGCAATTAGTATATAAATAAGCACAGAAAGTATCCACATTTACTCTTAAACCCCTAATGTTTTGATAAAAAGTCGTAGAGTCCCTAGAGGAGTTATAAAATTTATTGTAGATCCAATAGAGATTTCATTGCTCACTTTCACATACTCAGGATCAAGATTATTAAATTCATTTTCTTATTTTAAGATGCTGTTATTTTTGAAGTTTTACTATACTCCTAAACAATTTCACTTACCATCTTGTTTCCCGTATCATCATTATTCTTCCACTTAGCAGCAATAACTATTCAAAATTCAGCCGCTTCTTCGCTGTTTTAGCGTCCATGGTTCATGTTTCATTTAACCATACAACCATGTACGTATATAAATGTAAGAGTAAATATACATATATATAAAATAAACCATGTCCTATGTAGAGGAAACAATCAGATTCACCTTGATTTTTTTTTTGTTTAGTATACGCGGCTGATAAAAGTATTTCCTTCGTGCATCTCTTCACGTCTACGTGAATACAACACAGTCGTTCATAAACCTCCGTAGAGATCAGACGTGATTCGGCTTTTCTTTAATGTGAGTGAATAAAAAGAACAATAAAAAAACAGTAATTAGAAACAATAGCGCTAAGTGCTTCGGTGGTACATTCATAGTGGTGTCCGGGTCACAAAGCAGGGGTCGTGGGTTCGATTCTCGTAAAGTGTTGTCGAATTTTTATTTTTTAAAATTTAAGCAAACGGACAAATTGCATACGAAAGTGAATCCGACAATGAGAGACAATAAGCTGCCCGCTATTCCGATAGCGGGACCTGCAGATGGCAAATTGTCACCAGAAAATGTGGCAAAAAAGAAAAGGAGGAGGCTTATACCACCTTCAAATCCAGATCTTTTAAAGCGCCCCACCCTGTCAGCTACTGAAAAGTTGCCTGGAAGAGGAGGAATATCCATACATGTCTAATGGTGGAGGTGAGAATGCTTTTCAATCTCTGGCATCCACAGAGTCTGATGATGAAGAGGAAGAATTGCATGCAATTGCATGCAGCATTAAAGAGCTTGAACAAAAAGTTCTTGGATTAAATCCAAACAAGTGGCGAGAAGACAGATGGAGGAACAACAAAAACTCCTGAGCTCTCTGCAACAGCCCACAATTAGCGAGCCTAAAGAGAATCCGCTACAGCCACAAAAACCAGCACAAGTGCCAACGAAAAAAAAGCACAGACACAACAATGGCAAAATAGACAACAACAAAAATCACAACCGCAGGAACAACAACAGCATCAATAGCACAAGTCCCAGAAACAGCAGCAGCAGCAAAATCAACAACAACAACAACAACAGTACCAGAAACAACAACAACAGCAGAAAGTCAACAGACAGAAAGTACCACCAATTAATACTTTCAAATTGGAATTAAAAGACACCATTGAACTGTGTAAGTCGGCCATAGGCTGTAATTTTTTTATAAAAAGATTAAGTGTAGATAGGCACGCGATCCACTATAATACAATGGAGCGCTACCACAAAATTAAAAGTCTATTGAAGGATTCGACGACGGAGTTCTTCTCCTACACCCCGAAAGGGAAGAAGCTGCAAACAATACTGCTGAGGGGGTTAGAACCGTCGACTGATCCGGAGGAGCTCCTTAAAAGAGAAGGAGTGCATAGAGCTCAAATTCGTCGGAGTCAAGCCATTTGTCACGGCTAGAGCCAAAAGGGAGAAGCGGAAACTACCGTTTTTCCTGGTCCAGCTAAGTCTCGACAGCAATTTGGATGGTCTAAGGAGCATCAAAGTCCTAGACTACAAATTAAAGAGGAGCGAAAACATTTTACAATGTGTTGGCTGCCAAAGGTTCGGGCACGCCGCGTTGAACTGCGAAATGCAGCCTCGATGCGTGAAGTGCGGAAAGAAAAACAAGTCCGAGGAATGCGCTCTGGGTAAGAACGGAGCGTCTGAAAAAAGCCAACTCTCTTGCGCGTTATGTAGGACCACGGGACACACCGCAAACTATCGGGGCTGTCCCAAGTTCCAATACATCAAAAGAGTAAATCTGGCCCGGCAGCAGAAAGTGGAAGTTAAACATCCTCCCGTGTATTTGTAAATTCCAGCCGTTACTCCCCATGTTACCTACGCCCAAATGGCGGCAGGTAGGGGAAATACGGTACAGCAAGCGAAGGTTGCTTCTCAGGCCCCAGCGCCTAGAGCACCGGAGCCAGTACCTGATATGCTAGCTATCTTGCTCTCTATACAGGAACAGACTACGCATGTAGACCAAATATATTACGCGCTGCTGCCGGGCCTATCGCACCTCCAGTCGTAATGGGTACGTACATGGCTGTGCAAACCCTGAAGGTTCTTGCAGTGAATGTTAATTCATTGATTACGTCCGAACGAAGAGCCACACTGTTCAAGTTGCTTACATACCAAGCCCCTCATGTACTCTTCGTTAGCGAAACTAAGCTTACCAAAAGACACAAAATGAGTTACAAAAGATATAAAATAGTACGGAGAAACCGACCCAACTCCATTCAGGGAGGAGGTATACGTTTTAAAAGAGTATACAGTAGTGTATTACGTAGGTTCCAGGTGCTGGAAGTATGCATCGTGTATATCCCCCTCCGTAGTGGAGAGCGGTTGTACATGGTGTCTGTCTATGCACCTAAGGCTACTCAATCCATCTTATTCATCTCAGAGCTCGAGACGCTTTTTCGATTCCTGAGGCTGGAATTGGAAAACAACTATTTTATTATCAGCGGAGATTTGAACGCCAAACATAGTGATTGGGGAAATAATACACTAAATACTAGAGGGAACCTACTATTCAATTGGTGGGGTCAGCACAGTATAATGTATCGACTCGGGCTTAAGGCGACGGATAGTCCGTCGTTTCCCAGACACGGGTCCTACTTGGATCTTCTGCTTTTCGACTCACGAATACAACTGACATGCACTAACCAACAAACTACAAACTGTCTTCGCCTTTTCGTGTATGACAGTGCCCATTGCAGTCTCAGCACAGAAATTACTGTTCCAACGAAATTGCGGAATTGGATGAGTTTGTTCAAAGACATTCCTACAATTATAGTAGGGTGCGTTGGACACACTTCACCAGAAGACTGACTAGAGCTAACTCCTCGAATTCGATTGACAGATATCTAAGACTAATGGGCGAGACAATCAAACGAACGATGGACAAAACGATACCTCGGTACCAACGCACTGACTTATTCCGCAACGCAACTATTGACGCACTGCACTGACATAAAAGTAGACTGCTGTCAAGACAAGAAACCTTGTACAGACGGTTTACTGACAGACATGACCCGGAGATCATGACACTGAAGTCGTCGATTAAAAACCTCCAAACATTAATAAATGAATATTACAGAAATTCTGTACGTTTGTACTGGAACAATAAAATTCAGGCTGTAAACACCAGCAACCCGAATATGTTCCCGCAAATAAATAAAATATTTCGGAGAAAAAATCAAAACGACCTTCAGTGTCTTAAAATCGCCCGAACGACGAACAAATACTGGTAACAGCGGGCATAGATCCAAATGAGATGATGACAACTTTTTTGTGATCGAGGATCCGCAGGAGCAGGTAGAGGCTATAGGAGTGACTTTCCAGGAACTGTACAAGGCGAGTGTTATCATTGGCCCGAACCCTGATCAGTAGAATCGAGTCCTTGTGCACAATTTCTACCTTCGAAATAAAATCTTGAATTGGCGATTCGAGTGCTCGGGTTTCACCCAGTTCAGTGACGCAAATATGGCAAATAATGCCATCACCAACAATAGGGTACTACCCCGTTCATTTCGAAGGAAGAGCTCCAAACGATCTTCGATTCACTTAGAAGTAAGAAATCAGCTGGAACCGATGAAATACCGAACATTGTGCTTCGACAGCTCCTCTAGAAGTGGTGAATATTTATACCATCCTGTTTAATAATGCAATGAATAATGCACATTATTCAGCGCATTGGAAAACTATGGTGGTACATCTCATAGCCAAAGGTGATAAAGATACTTCCAATCCGGCGAATCTCCGGTCGATGAGTCTCCTTCCAAACATCAGTTTTCGAGAAGGTGATCAATAGAGTCCTGACTAAGTGGGTTGGGGACACACATATAGTTCCGGATAATCAGATCGGTTTGAATGCGGGGCATGATATAATTCGTGCTGCGTCGAAACTGGTTTCTGATATCCAATGGAACAAAGGCAAGAAACAGTTCACTGGTGCCTGCCTGATTGACTTGGAAAAGGCCTTCGATACCGTATGGTTAGAAGGACAGTTTAGGCATTAGTAAACCACTGCTGTATATTCTTTACAATATGTTAACAGATATACAGTTCATCGTGAAAAATGGCGATGTTACTTCTACTGGAACATTTCACATTAAAAAAGGTCTGCAACAAGGTGCGGTAAATTCTACGATCCTGTTCAACATTTACACAAGTGATCTGATAGGTTCACTTCACCATGCCAAAGATTGAGATTATTAATTTACTCTTGCAACGTGACTTCGATAAAATTAAATGATATTATAATAAGAGTGGACCATTTCGTCATTAAGTTGACTCGAAGGCACGTTGCAAGAGCAAATGACCTCATCGAACAACCTGATCGGCGGGGGTTACTACCTCAATTGTATGTATCACGAGGGAGTTCGCTTTAACAGCTTTATTCCTCCAGAAGCGTTCCTCCATCTGGATAGCAAAGGTCTGATCCAGGACAGATTTGCGGTGCCGCTAATCTTCCACGTCGCTCGAACAGCTGCGGACAGGCGATTCAACTACGACAGAGACGTCGCACATGGCAGTGTGGAGCGTCTCCGGTTCAGTAGGTCGACATGAGTGATGTTACTCGGCAGCACCAACACTTTTGGTGGCTTGTTGAAGGGGAGGATGCTTCATCGTCGAACTCCTCCAGTGATAGTTAGCTGCATGTGAAGCTAGGTGGGCCAGCCTAATTCTTTTTTAGCCGTGGCCGGCTTACATAGTTTTAGATAGGTTTAAGTTAGATTTTAGAAAGAAAAAAGAAAAAAAAATACATATTTATATATACATATATTTATATATGAAAAATATATATATTATGTATATATATATATATGCATGTAGATGTAAGTAGGTTAAGTAGATTAAGATTTAATTCAATAGTATGTAGGCTTTTGGTTTTAAGTTTTATAATAAAATTAAATTAGTCCATGTACTACATTTTTAATCACGTTTTATTAGTTTAAGCTATAGTTAAGTCACTGTATAAGAAGAATAAAAGCCGTCATAAACGTCGAAAGACATACTTTTTAAGTATTATGTTTAACTTATATTGCCCGCATGTGGCCAGAAAGTTAATATAAGATAATTTTAAGTTATTTAAGCTAATTTTAAGCGTTTTTTTGTAAGAGTAAATTAAAATGCATATAAACTGAACTGACGTGAATACAACATCAGAATTAGAGGATTTTCCATTTAAGCGAGTTTTTTTTAGCAAAGACCAAAGTCAGGCATTTTCACCACAGACTCACTCACATATTCATTCTCGACAATAGGTACATTGCAGTGCTACAAGTAATTGGCATGAATCAGTCGCTCATTGCCGTGAAGTCGTTCTTTGCTGGCCTTAAAATTTGTTCTCAATTTGTTCTCTGACTTCATTTGCCAGGTCCACCATTTCATCCAATGGTGGCAAACGGAGCGGATTCATTGCACCAAGAGTGAAAACCGTTGACGAAAGAGATTCATTTAGTTGCATATTTACGTCATGGTAGGTAGGTAAGAATAGGTAGAGTGGTTCCAATTTTGGCGAGTTCATCGGCTCTACCTGAAATGTGTCTGTGGCCCGGCAACCAACAAGGGTGAAGGTTGAGCTTTGCCATCTCCATGCAGGTGATCGGCATCCAAGGGCGGTTTTAGAATTTAATGAGACCGAGTCCAGGAACTTGATAGCGGCATGACTATCCAAGAGATGCGGATATCCTTTGCAGATATCACGTTTTTCTTCAGCCAGGACAGAGCTTCCTTAATCGCCAAAATTTCGCCTGGAACACGCTACTGTGATTTGGAAGACGGAAAGAGAGGCTCAAATTTAGCTTATCTGAGAAAATACCGCCACCAACTTCGCTATCGATTTTAGACCCATCTGTGTAGGGATTGATTGACATGTTCTCCATGAAAGCATCTACTTCCCAGAAGGATCTATAGGGGAAGCTTACATGGAAGATTTTGTCAAACCAAAGTTCAGGTATGATGCAATCAATGTTCTCTGTGAGGATTCCTAATGTATTAAGAATGTTGGCGTGGCCAAATGAATTACTTGTCCACTGATTAGTCGCTTAAGGTGAATAGCTGCAGTTGCAGCTACTTGCTTGTAGAAAATATACAGGGGTGTCAAATGAAACAGATTGTCTAATGCCGCAGAGGGAGTAGACTGCAAGGCTCCGCTTATGAATAGACATGCTGTTCTTTGGACTCTGTTTAGTTTAATGCAGTTGATTGCATTTTCTAAGGCCGTCCACCAGACGACCACCCCAGTATCCGTCTTATGACCGAGGTGTTAGGTTTCCAGTTTAATTTCCTGTCAAAAATGATACTCAGATATTTTGCTGTTTCGGAAAATACTAAACTGGTACCGTTTATTGAAGGAGGATCTGGAATTGGAATTTGTACTTCCTGGAAAAGAGGACAAGATCAGTTTTGTGGGGAGATCAGGCCTGTTTGGGCTGCTACCGGCCGTGAATTGGAAGCTACCTGGAAAGTGGGTGTCCAGTAGCTTGTTGAGTGGTTCATCACTTGAGGTTGTCCAGGAGCCATCGGTTTTTGAATGACCTCCAGGATTGTCGTTTTGCCTTCTTCAGTTCTTTTTGTATAATTTGAGGGATTCTTTGTGTGAGTCCCACAAAGTCACTTTTCTTGTGCTCTTTGCTACGTTGAAAAGTTTTCTACAAGTGTTTCTGAGCAGTTTCAGTGCTGATTTCCACCAATGTGGCTTCTACTTGAATCTAGGTTGAATAAGAGGGCAGGAAGCGGCCATTGCCTGATCGAGAGGACAGAGTAAATTCCTTCACTTTCATGTCAAGCTCATTGAGTGTCACGCGAGGGACTTGATAATTCAGAGGATAGCGTTTCTTACAGTATTCCTCTGTTTGTGTTGCCAATCAGTTTTCTGCTAGATCCGGAATGCTGGTTGGCTAGGGGGAACATCACTCAGGCTGAATTGGGTGTATCTGTGGTCTGAAAAAGAGTGGTCAGACGATATCATCCAGCTCGTTAGCCCTTGAGTGATGCTGTCGGAGATAAGAGTGATATCTAGCACTTCCTGTCGGTTTCTAGTTATAAAAGTGGGCTCTTTGCCAATGTTTCAAATAAACAGGTTATTACTTAAAGTATAGTCAAAAAGTGACTCACCTCTATCATTAATGTCGGTACTGCCCCATACCGTGTGATAAGCGTTACCGTCGCGTCCGACGATGAGTTTTTTGCCTTCTAGCTTCCAGTACCACCCTCTCTAGGTTATCACCAGAGAGAGGGCCCACATGATCGTGGCCAAGGTAAGCCGATGCTAGCCAGTTGGAGCTTTGGTAGTCTCTAGTCCGCAACGGTTAAGTCGGGGTCGCTGAGGTTAGGAAGTAAACGTACACTAAGGCTACGTTTCACTAGTATACAAGTTCTGATCTTGCCTTTGTCTCTTGTATAGAGCGGAGCGTATACAGGTGTAATAAGTCCAATAAGCACGCGTTCTATAATCCATGGTTCCTGGGTTATGATAATGTCTTCCGCGTTTTTTGAAAGACGCAGAATGAGTGCGGCCAAAGCCTTTTTTGAGTGATGTAGATTAATCTGGAGAAACCGTATCATTGCTACGGTTTTCCAGAGTAACCATCACGGTGCTGTTCTGGTCCTCTGATTCTGAAGATGTGCCCGAGAGATCATCTTCTTCCTCTGATCGTATAGGACCTCTTTTCCTTCGCCATAGGTTTCCATTTCCAACGGGTGTCAGAAGAGAAGACCGATGGCTTGATTGTCACCTCGCATAGATTGGAGTCATCGCTATCCATTTCTGGAAAGGATATCGACGCTCCAAGATCCAAAGCTTCGTGGTGTTTCCGTTAAAGGAGGAGGTTGCTTATAAGCATTCAGCTCATCCTTTTTGTAGACATTAAATGTATAGACTCGAATTCGAACCGAATCGTGCCTTTTGTCTGCGCTACAAAGACTCTATTAGAGCCCATTAGTTCCTCAAGTTTCGCGACTTTCCAGTCATGAGTCGGAAGTTTCGGGTTACTGAGCCTGATGATTTACAGAATACTTTCTGGTTAGGATTGTTCGGCTTTGATCCAGGTACGAGTTCGAAGTCTGCTAGGGATGTCCTCCTTAGATACGACCTCGGGTTTTGCACATGGCCAAATCTCTCCTGAACCACCTATGGCCTTAGTGAAGAGATCAAGGGATCTCTGATTGTCACACGCGATGAGCTTGATGTGGCCTTGGTGCCAGCCAGCGTCGCTTGTGATGGGAGGTGGTCCGAGATTTTGCCGCTTTTTTGATGGCCAAGAAGTTGCTCGAAATCTTCAGCTTCACCAGATGTAATACACCGTTCAGGTGTAATAGATCTCTCGGTATCGTTCCTATCGATTACCACTATCACTATTGCGTCCTTTAGGACTTCACCGAAAGACCTTAGAGATGTGCTCTTAGATGGTCTAGGGGTTTCGGTACTATGAGTTTTGGGCCTCTTGGGAACCGGGATGGTTTCCTCCAAAGATCTCTGGCGCTTGGAGGAGTCTTTTGGAATTTTGTGGAGCAGTGGAAGCAGTGGGTAATCCGTCTTTTAGGATGTTGTAAGCCCACTCAATCTTGCTCTTTATATCCGCATTTTCCTCAACCTCCGCAATGGATCCGAAAGTTTTGATAATGCGTGAAGCATTTCAGTATCTTAAGTAGAGCGGCTTAGATGGAGATCCTTCTCCTCCTCCTCCTAGGGGAGATGAGTTTTGGTAGCAGCAACAAGTCTGTGGCCTGCCAAAAACTTGCTGCTGCTAGGGCAAGCCACGGCTTGCGACAGTCCTAACACTCCCCGAAGATTTCTTTTAGGCTCGTTGCGCTTGCCTTTGGAGGATGGTGCACTATGACCTGCCACCTGTCGAGAATGCAGGAGCCTTGCCGGTAGTCGGTACAGTCACCGTTCTACCGCCCGGTATTAAAGGAGTACCAGCCTCGGGTTTTGTTTTATTTTATGAGTTATTCATGATGTGGTCCCACGAGTAGCGGAGAAAGAGTGGTCCATCTGTGCAGAGATCCGCTGTATACAGATAAGGCTAGCTAATCCGGAGGTCCCCAGGTATCCGGATACTCCGTTAGCGACAAAGCTATATTTGGAGATGGAGATCATTCAGGTTGATCTTCGGCACGGGTCGTATGACACCTTAATCCGGCCAAGGGAAAGAAGGAGGGGTTGGGCGGGTGGTGGGGGGTTGGGAGGTGTAGCATCCGTTGGCTTCCAGACTCGCCTGGAGAATTACTTCTCGAGATTCATTGACCCTACTCAGTCTCTTCAACTCGTCAAGTTCGATGCTCGCGGTAGAAGATATTTACGTCATACACCAGAATTATTTTGGAAGAGTCATATTCAGCAGGTGGTTATGTCGATTAAAAAGATAGTCCCAAATTACTTCGTCTTCTCTTCATGCAGTCGGCACAATTACATACACTTTTATTCTTGCAAATGTAGTCCACCAGGGATGGAATATGATTTACGCACTCCGGGTTCAATTAGTTTTTGCACTAGTGGCACTTAATTTTGCATGATTTTCTTGAATTTTAATTTCTTTGTTTTGTTGGATAAACTCGAGCTGATTGATTATTGGATTCTAAAAACTCTTCAGACTATAGTGTTTTTCGGGGAAAATTAATTGTTCAACGGTTAATGAATGCAGAAGATCCAAAAATAAATTTTCAAAAAGTACAATGTTTTAGACATTTTGAAAATTTTGCCTACCTACTAAGTTTGGATAAAATGCCGTTTTTCTCTTGCCACTAATATAATCCACTTTTATCAGTAAACGTACGGAAATAAATACATAGTTTAATTTCTGCTGCAGTCCAAATCTTGAATTCGCAATCTACACTAAAACAATACACATAATGTTAGGTTTTGTTTTCCTTTTTCTAAATTTCGAAACTGCTACTTCACAACTTCGCAGTAAAATGCAAAATTGCGATACGAAGACAGTCATTTGGCAGACACAATTGATATAAAAAGATTTTCAATACTAGCACTTTCTTTTGAAATTTATGAACACAACCTCTGCACAGCTGCAGTATTTTTACAATTATGAACTCACCCACACTTACATAAACTGATTTTATTAATATCACAGTATTATCCTACAATGCACAACGCATAAATGTAGTAAAAATCGACATAACTTTTCCTTAATCCTTATAAAATACAATACATATGTGTTGAATGAAAAACAAGAAAAATACGAGTACACTCTATTCAAAATGTGTAAATAAATTGTACAATTCAACAATAACTCAGCAACATCTGCAAGAATATCTGCCTTCCTTTTTTAACTCAGCAACATCTGCAAGAATTTCGGCATTTTCACAATATTGTTTTCATCGGGGACATTCTTACTAACCTGTCACTGTTTACTAGTAACTTTAACAATTTTAATAATTTATCACGAACATGTTTTGTATTCTAGATACTTTAAATTATGTTGCACATTTGCTCGATTTGTATTGTTCATATTTCACAATGCTTAAAAAACAAACATTTAAAAAAGTGGATATGTCAAATGTTTCTCTTTCTTAAATTATTTTTATTTCTGATTTCCCTACGTAGTCGCTCAAGATCATCATGGAACGGTTGATCTTTAGTAGTGTTGTACTTTTTCTTAGCATACAAACCTGCCTTATATCATGATATTAGGCGGGTTTTTTTGGTAATATATATAGGCAAAAAAAAGTGTGAGCAAAAAAAACGCTTATCGAGGCTAAAAACTGTCATCATCGCAGTTAGGCAGCACTTGCTTCATGGTGGTTTTTTCTTGGTTTTTTTTTTAAGAAAGAAAACAATTTGATCTTTGATTGTTATTGCATAAACATTTCGAAAGAAAATAAAATAGAAAATGCAGAGGTAGATATATATGTAAATAGTGTTTTTTAATATAATAAAACTCAAACGTACGCTTGTTTGATAATTACTTTTTTGCTGAAGAGTTCAGCAGAAAGTTTGGACCACAACATTATTCAACCGCATTTACTAGAAATGCTTTCATTATTCGTATTGGATTCCAGCTCCAGCAGTGATTCGGATGAATTTAGAGTCGAAAAACATCCTAAATGCGTCAATTTCGTCAAAACAATTGTTACCGTTCTTTTACTTGCTACCCCGCGGCGTTGTACGAAAAGTGGCTCGGCCAACTGCGGAGACTGGCCGTGGGTAAAGATTTTAATGAATGGGCGCCACGCGATTACCCTTCCGTACAACTACAACACAACTATAATCGCGAATTGGTTGTGACGATCGCGAACAAACCCCGCCTTTATCAATTAGTACAACGATTTCCTTACACTCTTAAAATTCTTACAATTTTATTTCATTCGCAAAAAAAAGTAAAGAAAGAAAGGAAAAAAAAAGAAAACAATTTCCTTCACTCGAACCAGGAACCTCTGCACGACCTAGTCAAGCGCTTTGGCTATCACGACCACCGACCGCATATATTTCTCTTATTTAAAACTGTTTAAGTACTATACACGGTGTATAACAGTTTCCCCGAGCAATTGATTCTTTTTTTTTTTACGTTTTATCTCGTCCCTTTCTTTTTTTTTTTGGTAATACGCTCTTAGTTCGCAATCAATATTAATAAGGGGTTTCTTTTTCGGACATAGCTACGTTATAAATTTTTATAATAAAATAACCAACCACGTTAGAAGCACTTAGTTGGTTTTGGGCTCTGGTCCTCGGTCGTCTCGCTCCAATTCTAACTGGGATTTCACTTCGGCAAGGATGAATCGCCAAACTGCACCAAACGTGTCCAGGATTTCACGCAACCAAAAAGAACCTCCACGATTTTACCCTTAGTATCCTAACCAAATAAAATTAGCGCACTTCAGGATAACGTTCGTCATAAACCAGAAAAACAAAACCCACCTTACTTTTTTCTCGAACTGGTTTTAAATTACGTATATACTCTTCTACGACTGTACTTTTTTTCCTGCTCCCTGCACTGCACTACTATACTTGACACTTGATACCACTTGACTCACTGGATGTTTCGAATCAACTGACCCTCTCAAATCTTCCTCAGCTAGCTACAGTCTTACCTCGCCGTGGATTAGATTTTATGGCCTGGTTGTCTTAGCCCATTCCACGGATCAGGCCATTTTTCCGCTGCTCTCACCAAGCACATCTCCACAGGCTGTATCAGATGTCCTTAATGAGAACCGCGGCGAAAATGGCCGATGAGAAAGAATAAAAAGAAACAAGGTGGTTCCATAGGGAATTGAACCTACGACGCCCCAGTGGGAAGCTGTGCGCGCTACCTTGACGCCAAGCTCCAACCATCGGGATGATACTCCAACTGACCATGGCATGAGTTTTCACACCAAACTGGACGAAAATCTTTCAAAAAAATTAAACCATAACACAATTGATTTATTTAGTAATGAGGATTTTAAGTCGCACATGCGAATGCGGCGTCAAACCATGGAATATCTCATATGTAGGCTTTCTTTTATTCTTTGCAAATACACATAGACATTACTTTTGCTTTTATTTAAAATTATAGCAAGGTACTCTCAATCTGTGTGTCCACATGGGATAAGTTCTAATGGAGGTAGAACCAGAATTGATCTCAGGACGCCTGGTACATAAGCAACACCGTTGCCTTCAGGCAGATTGGAAATTTGTTCGGGGTCTCAAAATCATCAGCATGGAATGCTGTCCGGAGAGTTACCTCATGCCTTATTGGAATTGGTCATGAGTTCGTGAAATGGCCGCAAGGAGCTGCTGCAGAAGAGATTATAGTGAAGTTCCAGCAGAAGAAAGGGATACCCGGTATTATTGGGGCTATTGATTGAACCCACATAAAAATCAAAGCTCCAAAACTTGGCAAGGAATGTTATTTTAACAGAAAACAATCCCATAGTATAGTTTTGCAAGCTGTCGTCGACGCAAAAAAAGTTTTTTTAGAAATTTCCTGCGGAGAACCAGGTTTATGACCGAAGGGTGCTTCGGAAATCAGACCTGTACCTTAGAACGGAGACTAACTACGAAAATTTATTTCCCAATGGATCTTTTGTTACTGGTGATATTCCTAGGGAATTTTATCTCGCGGAATATTTTTTCTCGAGAAAAAAACGTGGCATTCTTAATTCCGCGGGAGAATAAGAATAAGTGAGAATAATTTCGAGAATCCGCTGTTCTTCCGCTTTTGACATTTCAAAATGATTTGCAAATGAAGGAATAATTTGAAAATTTAAGTAAAATTCAATTAAAACGGAAAATCTAGAGAAAGACCTAAAAAAATGCATAGTATTGCATTCAAATTAGTAGCAGTAGAAGAGTAGAAGTAGAAGAGAACCTGCGAATTTGCGCGAACACTTTGGAGCTGCCTCAAACTTTGTAAGCACAAATTCATATTTTACATTTACTTTTTTAAGAACCGCATTTATCTCTAGGTTTGTGAAATATTTTGAAATACTAAATACTGAAATACAGCGTTCCAATATTTATTAGATATTTTGACGTAAAAAAATTCTGCCAGCAAAAAACAATTTACCATTTCTCCGCTGGTGAACTTAAGTGCATTTTACGGATTTTTTGCTGAAGGCGCTTACCAAACGGTAGTAGACAAATAATCTGGTGTGTCTCTGGCTCAGTCCACGTTCAGCAAAATAGTGTTGGACGTATTTAAAAAAAAACATTTGTGAGCGAAATGGGCAAAAATTGCTTGGATGGAAGAGGAAAAGCGTAAAATTGGCCTTGCTTTCAATACGAAACACGGCATACCCGGCGTAGTTGGTTGCATTGATGGGACACATGTTAAGATTATTTCTCCCATTGAAAATAAACACCCTTAGTATAATAGAACCTTCTACCGCGAGCATCGAACTTGTCGAGTTGTAGAGGCTGAGTAGGGTTAATGAATCTCGAGAAGAAATTCTCCAGACGAGTCCTGAAACCAAAGGATGCTCCCCCCCCACCTCCCCAAAGCACTCCATCATTCCCCTGGGCTGGATGAAGGTGTCATACGACCCGTGCCGAAGATCAACTTGGCTGAGGGCCCAGTATCTCCAAAAATAGCTCAGTCGCAAACGGAGTATCCGGATATCTGGCGACCTCCGGATTAGCTAGCCTTATCTGTATATGGCGGATCTATGTACAGATGGACAACCCTTTCTCCGCTACTCGTGGGACTATCAATGGAAAATAACCATAAAACAAAAACCGAGGCCGGTACTCCTTCAATACCGGGCGGTGGAACGGTGACTACACCGACTACCGGCAAGGCTCCTGCATTGCCGAGAGGAGGCAAAACTGTGGCAGGCCATGGTGCGCCATCCTCTAAAGGCAAAAGGAATAAGCATAATAATAAGAATTCAGGAAGTGTTAAGACTGTGGCAGGCCATGGTCCTATCACCTCCTCCACCCCTAGCAGCAGCAAGTTTGTGGCAGGCCACGGACTTGTCGCTGCTACCAAAACTCCTTCGGGGAGTGTAAAGACTGTTGCAAGCCATGGTCCTATCACTTCCCCCGCCCCCAGCAGCAGCAAGTTTGTGGCAGGCCACGGTCTTGTTGCTGCTAACAAAACTCCTCCCTCCAAAGAGGAATCTGGAGCTCAGCCGCATCGGCAAGCTCCATCTAAGGCGCTCTACATAAGACGCCGAAATGCTTCACGCATCATCAAAACCTTCGGATCCATTCCGGAGGTGGAGAGAAGTGCGGAAATAAAGAGCAAGGTTGAGTGGGCTAAAAACATCCTAAAAGACGGATTTCCCACTGCTTCCACTGCTCACAAAACGTCAAAAGACTCCTCTAAGCGTCAGAGATCGTTGGAGGAAACCGTACCGGTTTCCAAGAGGCCCAAAACACACAGTTCCACAACCCCTGGGCCATCCAACAGCAGATCTCTGAGGTCTTATAATGAAGTCCTAAAGGACGCATTGGTGATCGCGGTGATCGACAGAAGCGATACCGACGGTTCCATTACACCGGAACGGTGGCAATTGGTCAAGTTGAAGCTCTCGAGCAACTTCTTGGCCATCATGCGGGAGAACCCAGGACCACCTCCTATCACAAGCGACGCTGGCTGGCACCAAGGCCATGTCAAGCTCATCGCTTGCTCCAACCAGAGATCTCTCGATCTCTTCACCAAGGCCATCGATGGTTTAGGAGAGGTTTGGCCAGGTGCAAAACTCGAGGTCGTATCTAAGTAAGACATTCCTAGTAGACCTCGAACTCGTACCTGGATTCCAGCCGAACCCTCCTCTCCAGAAAGTATCCTGGAAATCATCCGGCTCAGCAACCCGACTCATGACTGGAAAGTCGCGAAACTGGAGGAACTAAGGGGTTCTTATAGATGCGCGTTAATTGTGATCAATAAGGAATCCCTTAATCCTCTGGCGCAGACGAAAGGCATGATTCGGTTCGGATTCGAGTCAATTCACTTAAGGGTGTACAAAAAGGATGAGCTGGATGCTGATAAGCAACCTCCTCCTCCTTTAACACCCGATATCACAACCTTGGATCTTGGAGCGTCGATATCCTTTCCAGAATTGGATAGCGACGACTCCAATCTGTCCGAGGTGACTACCAAGCCGTCGGTCTCCTCTTCTGACACATTGTCGGAAATGGAAACCGATGACGAAACAATTAGAGGTTCTACACGATCAGAGATAGAAGATGAGCTCTTGGGCACATCTTCAGAATCGGAGGACCTCAACAACACCGTGGTGGAGGCGACTCTGGGAGACTGTAGCAATGATACGGTTTCTCCAGATTAATCTCCACCACTCAAAAAAGGCTTCGGCCGCACTCATTCTGCGTCTTTCCAAAAGCGCAGAAGACATAATTCTAATCCAGGAACCATGGATTGCAGAAGGCGTGGTTCGTGGACTTAGGACACCCTCATACGTTCCGCTCTATACAAGAGACAAAGGTAAGATTAGAACTTGTATATTAGTGAAACGTAGCCTTAATGTATTTCTACTTCCCAACCTCAGTGACCCCGACCTAACCGTTGCCAGATTAGAGACTGCCAAAGGCTCTTACTGGCTGGCATCGGCTTACCTTGGCCACGACCAAGTGGCCCTCTCCCTGCTGATAACCTAGAAAGGGTGGTACTGGAAGCGGGAAGGCAAAAAACTGGCCTCATAATCGGATGTGACGCTAACGCACATCATACGGTATGGGGCAGTACCGACATCAATGATAGAGGTGAGTCACTTTTAGACTATATTTTAAGTACTAACCTCTTAATTTGCAATATTGGCAATGAGCCCACTTTCATAACAAAAAACCGACAAGAAGTATTAGATATTACTCTTGTCTCCGACAGCATCACCCAAAGGCTAACAAACTGGATGGTATCGTCTGAACACTCCTTTTCAGACCATAGATACATCCAATTCAGTTTGAGTGATGCTCCCCCCAGCCAACCAGCTTTCCGGAACTACCGGAAAACTGATTGGACAAAATATAGAGGAATACTGTCGGAAACGATATCCTCTAAACTATCAAGTCCCCCGCGTGACACCAATGAGCTCGACATGAAAGTCAGGGCTCTCCTCCTTCTATCTTTCCGCCCGCGCCCTGGCAACAGTAAAAGGGTATCAACCCCTTAGGCGCGCGTAAATTATAAAAAAAAAAAAAAAAAAAAAATGAAAGTCAGGGAATTTACTCTGACTCTCAATAAGGCTATGGCCGCTTCCTGCCCTCCTATTCAACCCAGAGGCAAGAAAAAGCCACATTGGTGGTCATCGGCACTAGGACTGCTCAGAAACACCTGCAGAAAACTTTTCAACGCAGCAAAAAGCACAAGAAAAGTGACCGACTGGGACTCATATAAAGAATCCCTCAAATTATACAAAAAAGAACTGAGGAAGGCAAAGCGACAATCCTGGAGGTCATTCTGCGACAAAATCACAGAAACCTTTGAGGCTTCGCGGCTAAGAAAAATCCTCTCCACAAATCCTATGATGCCCAGCTGTTTGAAAAAAACCGATGGCTCTTGGACAACCTCAAGTGATGAATCACTCAACCTGCTTCTGAACACCCACTTTCCAGGTAGCTCCCATCTCGCGGCCAGTAGCACCCAAACAAGCCTACTGCAACCGTGACCAAAATTCATAGTCTCATTACGAGAGACAAACTGCTCTGGGCGCTGCATAGCTTCAAACCATACAAGTCTGCTGGTCCGGACGGTATTATACCTGCCGAGCTACAGAGATCCTCAGATATTATTCTACCAGTGTTGGAAAATATTATGAGGAGCTGTGTAGAACTTATCCACATTCCACTGTTATGGAGAGAAGTCAATGTAGTATTCATTCCCAAACTGGAAAATGTTCTCATGTGGTCCCAAAGGACCTCAGACCTATAAGTCTATCATCATTCCTTCTGAAAACTTTAGAACGACTGATTGATATCCATATTCGAGCTAAAGTTGATCCAAGACTTCTGTCTACGGCTCAACATGCCTACTGTAAAGGAAAGTCGGTGGAAACGGCTTTGCACTCTCTGACTAGCCACATCGAACGATCCCTACAATATAAGGAGTACACAATGGTTGCTTTCCTAGACATAGAGGGCGCCTTTAACAACGTCAACACATCCGCAATCACGACTGCACTGTCAACTCTGCAGGTAGACGGCTCACTTGGGGAGCTGATTAATCTAATGCTAACAAGCAGGATAATCAACTCCAAACTGGGTGAGACTTCTGCTAAAAGATATGTCAGTAGGGGTACGCCGCAGGCGGTGTCCTCTCCCCCCTTCTCTGGAACTTAGTGGTTAACGAACTACTGATATACCTGGAAGCGGGTGGTAGCAGGTGGTAGCAGAGTTATTGCCTATGCGGATGACGTTGCCATAGCCGTCTCAGGAAAACATCTAAATACCATTAAAGAACTCCTCCAAGTAAATCTTAACAGATTAACCTGCTGAGCAGATCGCTGCGGATTGGGAATAAACCCCCATAAAACTGATCTTGTCCTCTTTTCTAGGAAATATAAAATTCCAATCATAAACCCTCCTTCAATAAACGGTACCAGTTTAGCTTTCTCCGATACAGCAAAATATCTGGGTCTCATTTTTGACAGGAAACTAAACTGGAAACCTAACATTCAAGAAAGAGTCAATAAAGCTACAATAGCTTTATTCTCTTGCAAGAAAGCCATTGGGAACAAATGGGGCCTTCAACCTCGCATAACCCACTGGCTATACATCTCGGTCATAAGACCGATACTTACTTACGGGGTGGTTGTTTGGTGGACGGCCTTGGAAAATGCAGTCAACCGCATTAAATTAAGCAGAGTCCAAAGAACAGCATGTCTATGCACAAGCGAAGCTTTGCGGTCTACCCCCTCTGCGGCATTAGATATTCTGCTTCACTTGACACCCCTCGACATTTTTAGCAAGCAAGTAGCTGCGACTGCAGCTATTCGCCTTAAAGCGACTAAACAGTGGACAAATAATTCATTTGGCCACGCCAACATTCTTAATACATTAGGAATCCTCACAGAGAACACCGATTACACCATACCTGAACTCTGGTTTGACAAAAACTTCCATGTAAGCTTCCCCTATAGATCCTTCTGGGAAGTAGATGCTTTCATGGAGAACATGTCAATCAATCCCTACACAGATGGGTCTAAAATCGATAGCGAAGTTGGTGGCGGTATTTTCTCAGATAAGCTAAATTTGAGCCTCCCTTTCCGTCTTCCAAATCACAGCAGCGTGTTCCAGGCGGAAATTTTGGCGATTAAGGAAGCTCTGTCCTGGCTGAAGAAAAACGTGATATCTGCAAAGGATATCCGCATATTTTCGGATAGTCAGGCCGCCATCAAGTCCCTGGACTCGGTCTCATTGTGTTCTAAAACTGCCCTTGAATGCCGATCATCTCTCATGGAGATGGCAGAGCAGTTCAACATTCACCTCTGTTGGGTGCCGGGCCACAGAGACATTCCAGGGAACTGCAGAGCCGATGAACTCGCCAAAATTGGAACCACTCTACCTATCCTACCAGACAAAGGTAGTATAGGTATACCAATCGCTACGTGCAAACTAACACTAAAGCTAGATGCCAACAAAAGAACGGACCTTAGGTGGACTGCTGGACAAACATGTCTAGCGACCAAACAGATCTGGCCAAGGCTGGATCTGAGTCGATCTAAGTGTCTGATCCTTTTAGATAGGAAACATCTCAGCGCCATAATAGGTGTCATTACCGGACACTGCCTCATAGGCAAGCACGCAAGAAGGCTTGGCGCTTTTACTAACGATTTCTGTAGAAGCTGCATGGACGAGGAAGAGGAGGAGACAATCCCCCACTTACTCTGCACATGCCCAGCTCTCTCTCAGAAAAGGAAGCTTCACCTAGGAGCTTTCTTCTACAACGACCTAAACGATCTAGAAAAGATAGACGTTAAGAGTCACCTACGCTTTATTATAAGCTCAAACTGGTTCCAATAGTAAGAAGATCATAGATCCACGTGGCATCACAATGGGCCAATAGGCCTAAGTGGGTTGGTATTTCCAACAGCCACTCTTACCTAACCTAACCTAACCTAGTATAATAGAAAAGGAAACTTCAGTTTAAATGTAATGCTGGTAAGATATCAATAGTATTCTTTCTAATTTGATGAGTGTTAACAAATCATATTTTCAGCTTTGTGATCATGACCAGAGAATTCGATATGTTGATGCATCTTATCCTGGAGCTTGCCACGATTCCTTCATTTGGAGCGTTAGTAGTTTACGAGCTCATTTCGAGCTAAGTTATTTAAGTGGTTCATCGAATTACTGGATCTTAGTTAAAAGCATTCATTATTAATTCGAATGTTAAAAATCTAAACGTTAACAAACTACGTCAATAGGAGATGCTGGATATCCTTTAGAGCCATGGCACTCAACTCCGCACAGGATTCCGAAGAGCGGTCAGCATCGATTAAATTAATAAATAAATAAAGAAAAAGCTGGAAAAATCGTTAATGTTGGTTGTGCTCTACACAATTTTTGCATTGACTTTAAAGTTGACTTTGATCCTGGTGAATTCGTATCGATACCTCAAGAAGCTATTGAAGTCAATGAAGTAACATCATTAACCTCAGCGCGAATAAATAGAAAAAATATTGGAAATAATCTGAAAATAGTTTAAATGCAAAATACTTCATTATTATGAATTAAAAGATTTTACGAATTTAGATATTTTTTTATTTAAATCGCAATGCTTACAACTACAGTATGAAAGAGTTTAAAATAATATTGCAGTTAATTCAAATCACTTTAAAAATTCAAGCTAGTTTTAACATATTTACATGTTATTATTATTGAGCTTCAACTACTCCAATTCTAATAGTCATTTGTTTTTTTCAATTTTATCCTAAACTTCCCACAGTCTCATTTTCTCCACAGCTTTATTGTGCCGTTTCATTTATTCCATCTCCTCGATTTTTAATTTTAACATTAATATAGTCTGTCCAGAGATTTGTAAATTTTTTTCATGCCTTGATGTTGCTCTTTTAAATTCTCCGCCACAGACTTAAAAGTCTCGCCTATATCTCGTTGGATATTCATTTCCTCTGCAAGGGCATCGGAAGGAGAATACTTTTTGTCATTTTTAGCCGATGCTTTCCTTGTTGGGGCTTTTTTTATGATTTCAAACGTAATCGGTGAATGGCTTATAGGCATTTGAGTATCGTCATCTAGCATATTCATTAACACATCCTGGATTTGCGTTGGAGCTTCGGCGCTTACGTTTATTGCAGCTTGTAGTCCAAATACGATACCGGTTACTCCTTCGACAAACTCCTTCATGCCTATGAGGTCATAAATCGCCTGCTCAAAGGGATGAAAATTTTTGCTGGATGTTTGGGCCTCCACCAGCGCCTTTTTGCGACTTGAAATTTTGCGCTACTTTATGGCGGACATATTTTTTTTGGTCGGTCCACACCTTAAATTCATAAAGCAGTAGTATTACTCATAAATGCCTTTTCCACCCCGTAATGTTTTTTACTGGAGGTCCCACTGAATTTAGCTGCGTTTCAACATTTTGTCAAAATTTCCCCACTTTTTCTCTATCGCATTTATAAAATCCATGCACTATGCCAGCATTAGCTTCCATCACGCTTACAAGGCGTTGGAGCTGGTGCTTGCTAGTTGTTTTCGACCTGAAATCAAGTATTTCATGAAATTATTCTTAATAGAATATAGAAATTAAAACAAAACTTACATTTTCGCGTGCCTCTCCCTTCAATAATGTCCGCGAAATAATTCTCGAGAAAGACCCCGCTTTATCGCTATTTTACATGTTAATGATGCCTACTTTTTCCGTACGAATAGGAGGATAGGAGGAAAGGGAAAAGGGAAAAATCTCCCAGGGAGATGCCATTGAGAATATGAGAGAAGGAGAAAGAGAAAAAATTCCCGCGGAATTTCTGATAGAGGCTGATATTTTTAAAAATTTTTTCAAAATTTCTTCCAGCAGTTTTATTTTTTTTTTTCTTCAGTTTTTCTAATTATCTCCCGCTGCGCGTCAAATTCTTCTGAAGGCTTTTTTCAAGCTTTCGAAGAAATATTTTTTAAACTCTTGCTTACTTTCCGCAGCACTCCTTTTGCGACTTTTGCGGTGGATGTGCCAGATTCCACCCTAAGATGTGAGCAGTGGTTTGGCAAATGCGTAGATATAGCTGAGCAGTCCGGGGAGGAGCAAAGGTGTTGGCATCCTTTCTTTAACTGGTATTGAACTATAAAGTGGCAAAGTCGATCTCGTGCGAGATGGAGAGTGTGAACATTTGAAATTATGGGCTTGTCCCCAAAAATTTCATCAATTCAGCACCGCATTGTCTTTTGCCGCTTTATATGCCATAAGAAGTGTTTTCATCTTTCCTTCGATGGCACTAACTGTCGTGCTGGCATCCTAAAATATAAAATGAGGAACAAGTTAGTTAGGTTACGAACAAGAAATTATCGTATCTTACCGCAAAACCCCGGAACACTTTTTCTTCCAACACATTTGCATACCCAATATTTTTTTTTCATCCTTCCGTTCCAGGTAACACTGTAGCAGTCCTTTTGCCAAGTTTTCCGCTTCCTTAAAGTATGAAGTATATTTCTTAGTGTTTTTACCTTTTCTCAGTAGAGTTAATTTTTCTTTCCTTTTTTTTCGCTTGTCGGCTTCCAAATGACTTTTGTGTCACCTTTGACATATTCGATAACAATTGTAAAAAATTAGTTTTTATTGCGGCTGAGAAATTGCTGGATAGTTATCCAGATTTTGTAATTCTATATAGGCTTAGTTGATAGTGTAATTAACATGGAAAATATTTTTTCAGTTTTCAATGCATTTTGTTTACTTAATCACTAACTCTTACATACTAACAAAAAATGCTTAAATGCTAGCTTACAATTACTTAACAACCTTATACTAACTTACTGGCCCCACATAGGCACTCTAAGCTAATCTAAGTTCTTATATCTATGTCTTTCGACTTCATTTACATTTTATTTATAAATATTTATTTGGCTAAGAAAAAAATTGATAACAAAAAACTTAGCCTATGGAGGTAATTTTTTTATTTTTTATAAAAACTTAATATCTAACTTAAAATAAACCTTAGTCTACTTAACCTATATACACAATACACACATACAGACACAAAGACATTATGCACAATAATATACATATATTAGCATATACCTTTATATATACTTGTATATGTATATATTTCTTAAAAGCTAACCTAAACCTATGTAAGCTGGCCATCGCTATTTACTGAACAAATAGATTGGTCAGATCTGACTCATTAGTGAGGCTGGTCCGTAATTGATGGAAACGACGACGAAACATCTTCCCCATCATTCAAACACCAGAAATGCTGGTGCTGCCGAACGACATCCCTCTTATCGCGATTCCCCACCGCCCTACTGAACCTGAGGCGATCCACATTGTCATGTGCGACGTCTCTGTTGTAGTTGAGTTGCCTGTCCCCAGCTGTCCGAGCGACATGGAAGATTAACGGCACCGCTGATCTATCCTGGATCAACCCTATCTGATCTAGGTAGAGGAATGCTTCCGGTGGAACGAAGCCATCAGAGCGCACACTCTCGTGGTAAAGGTAATTGGGGTAGTACGCCCCAGATATCAGGTTATTCGTCGAGGTCATTGCTCTTGCAATGTGCCTTCGAGTCAGCTTAATTACGAAGTTGTCCACTCGTATTAGGTTCGCCCTGTTGTAAAGGACCTCATTAGGATAAAATTGCTTGTACTCTGACTCTGGTGTTCTGTACAAGCGAAGACAAGCCCTAAGACAAGCCCTCTCAAACACCCGAATCTTTTCCATTAAGCTTGCTCGTACATTGAACCACACGGGACAACCAAATACCAGCATGGGCCTGATAAAGGCCATGTAGCAGATTACCTTTACCCTCGTATCGAGTTGGCTGCTATAAAACAGTCTCTTTGTAAGGGCAAAAGCACCTTTAGCTCTGGCCAGAGCAGCATCTACATTTTTGCCAAAATACAGAAACTGATCTAGCCAGATTTCAAGGTATCGGACTACATTTCCATAGGCAAGAGGTTGTCCGCGTTGTCCAATGATAGAGAACTTACGCCAGTTTTTTCTAGTATCCCTAGAGGCTCCAGACAACGGCGTCCTAAAGAGAATGGTTTCCGACTTCTGAAAGTTGATTTTCAACTTCCAGTCATCGCAAAATCGTCTTATCTTATCGAAGTCACACTGCAAGAGAGTATTAATGACCTCGATTTATGGACCTCTTCTGTACGCTACCAAATCGTCTGCGTACGCAATAGTATGGGGAAGTGAACCTATCAAGTCGCTTGTAAAAATGTTGAACAGGATCGGCGAATTGACCGCGCCTTGCTGAAGACCATTTTTAATATGAAATATTCCAACAGAAGTCACATCACCATTCTTCACTATGAACTGTCTGTTGGTTAGCATATTATAAAGAATATACAAGAGTGGTTTACTGATCCCCAGCCTAGTCAGCTTATAGAAAAGACCCTCTAACCATACGGTGTCGAAGGCCTTCTCCAAGTCAACAAGGCAGGCACCAGTGCATTGTTTTTTGCCTTTATTCCATTGGATATCGGACACCAGTTTAGACGCGTCATGTGAGATATCATGTCCCGTCTTAAAACCGAATTGATTATCTGGAACTATATGTTTGTCCTCAAGCCACCTAGACAGAGCTCTATTGATTACTTTTTCAAAAACCTTACTGATATTCGGAAGGAGACTTATCGACCGGAGATTCGCAGGATTGGATATATGCTTTCCCTTTTTGGGGATAGGTTGGACCACCGCCGTTTTCCAATGCGCTGGATAATGTGCATTATTCATTGCATTATTAAACAGGATGGTGTAAATGTCCACCGCTTCTAGAGGAAGATGTCGAAGCACGATGTTCGGAATACCATCGTCCCCCATTGATTTCTTAGCCCTGATTGTGTCGAAGATCTCATGGAGTTCTTCCTTCGAAATGAACGGTGGTAGGCCACCCTCTCTGGCAATGACATTATTGGCCATATTTTCGTCGCTGAACCGGGTGAAACCAGAGCCCTCGGCTCGCCAGATCCCTATTTCATTTCGAATGCAGAAGTCGTGCACCAAGACGCGATTGTCCAGGTCATAATTAGGGCCAATGATATCAATGCCATTGTGTACTTCCTGGAAAGTCGCCCCTATGGTCTCAACCTTCTCCTGTGGATCCTCTATCACAAAGAAGTCGTCATCATCAGCGGCCTCATTTGGATCAATACCTGCTATTGTAAGTAACCGTTCGTTGTCTGTTGTCCGGGCTATTTTAAGACACTGAATGTCGTTTTGATTTTTTCTCCGAAATAGTTTATTTATTTGCGGAAACATATTCGGGTTGCTGGTGTTTACAGCCCGAACCTTGTTGTTCCAATATGAACTTACAGAAATTCTGTAATTCTCTTTTATTAGCGTTTGAATATTTTTAATCGACGACTTCAGTGCAGTGCGTCAATAATAGGATTGCGGAACAGGTCTTCGTTAGTCGTACGTCGATACCGCGGTATTATAGTGTCCATAGTTTGTTTAATTGTCTCGTCCATTCGTTTTAGGTAATTTTCGATCTCCTCGTTTGACAAATTCCTATTGGACGGTCGGTGGAGCGTGTTCAAGGAGAGCGCTCTTGTCAAGGTTGCGGAGAAGCGTGTCCATGGAGTCTTACTGTAGTTGTAAGAATATCTTTGGACAAACTCCTCCAATTCCGCAATTTCGTTGGGAACTGTAATTTTGGTGCTAAAACCGCAATGGTTACTGTCATACACGAACGTGCGCAGAGAGTTTAGCTTATGTAAATTCGTACCTGTCAGTCGTATGCGTTCGTCGTACAGCAGTAGATCCAAATAAGATCCGAATCTGGGAAACGACGGATTATCCGTCGCTTTAGGACCGAGTCTGTACATGACATCCTGCTGACCCCACCAATCGAGTAGTAGGTTCCCTCTAGTATTTGGCAAATTATTTCCCTAATCTCTGTGTCTAGCGTTAAAATCCCCGCCGATTATAAAATAATTCTCCCCCGATTCCAGCTTCTGAAGACGAAAAAGCGTGTCGAGCTCTGTAATAAATAGAGTGGATTGTGAAGCCTCAGGTGCATAAACAGAGGCCAAGTACAGCCGCTGTCCACTGCGGAGCGGGATGTAATCGACGACTGCCTCCAACACCCGGAACCTGCGCAACACTCCCTTGTACACTCTGTGAAATTTTATACCTTCTTTAATGAAGATCGCGACACCGCCTCCACGTTTGGATCTGGGCCGGTTTCTTCCTCTAACAATAAAATTACTGTACACCAGTTTGTGCTTATCGGTTAGCTTGTTTTCGCTAGCGAAAAGCACATCCGGAGTTTGGTCTTGTAGCAATTTAAACATTGCGGCTCTTCGTTCAATCCTAATCAGTGAATTAACATTCACCGCAAGGACCTTCAAAGTTTGCTCCACCATGTTCGTACCCATTACGACATGTGTTGCATTAGGCCAGGCAGCAGCGAGTAGATATGGTCCACCCGCTTGGCCTGTTCTTGCACCTGCTTTTGCAGCTGAGCCATCTGTCCAAAAATTGCGAGCAAGATGGCTAACATGTTAGGCGCAGCTTTAGTTGTTCTCCACATTGCCGCCGGAGAAGCAACAGTCGCCTGCAGTACCGTAGCCCCCCTACCTGATGCCATTTGGGCGTAGGAAATTTGGGACGTGACGGCTGGTGTTTGAAACCTGACAGATGAACGCTTGACCTCCACCTTCTGCTGCCGAGCCAGTTTTGCTTTCTTAATGTCAGCGAACTTAGGACAACCCCGATAGTTTGCGGTGTGTCCCACGTTTCTACATAACACGCACGAGAACTGCGACCTATCGGATGCTCCGTCAATACCCAGAGCACATTCTTCAGAACTGTGGTTCTTAGCGCACTTCACGCATCGAGGCTGCATTTGGCAGTTCGACGCGGCGTGTCCCGAACCTCTGGCAGCCAAAGCATTGTATAACGCCTTCGCTCATTTTTAGTTTTTCCCAGTGACCCACCTGGTAGTCTAGGACATTGATACTCCTTAGACTATCTAGACGGCTTTCGGGACTGAGCTGCACCAGGAAGAACGGCAGACTCCGTTTCTCCCGCATGGCTCTAGCTGTGGTAAATGGCTTTACCCCCACAAACTTGAGTCCCTCGCACTCCTTATCTTTGAGCAGTGCCAGGATCTCCTCAGGATCAGAAGACGGTTCCAACCCCTTCAGCAGCATCGATTGCCGCTTTTCACACTTTGGTGTGAATGAGTAATGCTCAGTCGTCGTTTCCTTTAGGAGCTCTTTCACTTTCGCGTAGCCCTCCACTGTAGTACAGTGGATTGCATGGCGATCGTTCCCCAATCTCTTTATGTTAAAATTATTACCAATGACCAGCTACAAAGGTCTTTGGTTGTATTTACCTCTAATTTATAGGTGTTGATAGGAGGCACGTTCTTCTTCTTCTTCTTCTGCTGCTGCTGTTGTTGTTGTTGCTGCTGTTGCTTTTGTTGTTGCTGCTGATGTTGCTGTTTTTGGTAACGTTTTTGCTGCTGCGGTTGTTGCTTTCGCTGCTGCGTTTTTTGCTGCTTTTGCACTTGTTATGTTTGCTGCTGTTTCTGCGCCCTTTTCTCCTGCAGTGGCTGTTGCTGTTGGGAGCTTGCCTTAGCTCCCTGATCCCTTTTTGCCTTCGGGCGATTTGCCTAGCTTTAATAGCAAGCACCTTTTTTTGGAGTTGCTGGATGCTGCTATTAATGGCATTCAGTTCTTCATCTTCGTCCTTCGACTCAGAAGTTGCCAACGATGCAAAGCTGTTATTACTCGCTTTGTCATGAGTCACTCTATCAGAGACGTATTCGTCTCCGTCTCGTGACGTCTGTGTTTTTGCGCTGCTATTACTGCCGCAGACGTTGACGCCCCCCCAATTCCCTACTTAGCAGCATTTCGTTAGAGGGGCAAAGAGAGGGGCGTTTTTCTAAATTCGATGATCCACTTTTTTTCCTCCGTTTAATTGGTCTTTCACTCGCCACTGTTATTGCTGTGCCGTCCACTAATCCCACAATGGGGATAACGGGACGGTCTTTGTCACTCTTCACTATTTAGTATTTGTGTCCACGTCACTAATTTTATTATTTATTTTCAATTAAATAATAATATCGATGGCATTCCACGGGCAGGGAATGAACCCGCACAATTTGAAATATTAAAATTTTGCGTCCGCGCACTATTGCACTACACAAGCCGTGCCTTTGAAAATTTGTGTGTTAATTATATAATAATTTACAGAATTCGCTGAAGAAACGCCGAAACAGGTCTGTATACTAATGTGGTCTGTGAACGACTCAGAAAATATTTTTAAGCCTATATAGATTACCATAAAACACGCCTATTCTTTTTTTATTCTGTAAGAGCTCTGAAAAAATTTAAATGCTAAACCAGGATAAACATACCTAAGCGGAAGTAGAGTCTTTAAGAAATTGATTGTAATTGAAGTAGGTACGTTCCAAAAAACCGAATGGAAGTACGTAATAATTTCATAACATATTCATAATACATACTCGTACGTACGAAGAAATTAAATTTTTCTTGATTGCTCAATGTTTTTCATATCTTTGTACTTTTGTTGATTTATGTCACTATGGAATTAAATCTCAGTTTCATATTATCATAAAAAAACAGCATGTATTCCTTTTTGTAGCCAGCCATCCAATTAATACATGTCCAGACTGAATAAGTAATTGGTATGGCGGACTTCCAAGTTTTATCACACGTCGTGTTTGAAATATAATTTATATGTGTCTACATTCATACTCATGTACTTGTATTTTTCATTTATTGTGATTATTTTCATTATTGAGATTAAAATTTTCAGCCCAAACTAAGCAAGTAAATGGCATAAAATAATTGCAAATAATTCTGTGGAGGAGACCAATGTACATATTCATATATAATAGTAGGTCCTTTAACACAGAATCTAGTTTTAGTAGTCGAGTATTGCCTGTGAAGGCGCATTTAAAAACAAACATGTTACACATGGATATTTGTCGAAAATATTGATTAAATTAAAAAAATCCAAAATAGCTCCTTTTAAGTTTTTCGCTTTAATCAATTCAGTTTTATTTTTTAAACTTGAATAAAACGCACCGGTCAATAAATATCGAAAGGAGCTCATATAAAATGTTTTTTTTGTTCTTTTTTGTTTTATAAACTTCAAATGCAGGGTGTCCCAGTTTAGGTTTTCGTCCTGATAGCTGAAGATTCCTGAACTTATAGCGAACAAAAAATTGTATAGCAGGGGGGGTCTATTTTCACCACCCTCCAAGTTATAGGCCGTTAAATGAGGAACCTTTGATTTCGAGGTAAAACTTCTTAAAAGGCCGTAGCTTTCTAACGGATTCAGCTTAAAAAACCATTGTACACATTTTTGAAAGAGAATTTCAGTTTTTTGTAGAGTTCAAAGGAAGCCGGCCAAAATTATGGAATTTTAAAGCTAACATTTTGAAAAATCGTTTACCAATTTCATCAGAAAAATACTTTTGTCGACTCTTCACTATCTACAATTTTTATGTATGACTTTTCCACCTACGACCTACGAACAGCGGAAGTTAAGCAAAGCACTATTTTATTCAGGCAAACGGGTCACAAAATAAGTAGTGTGTTTAAAAAATTGACTAAAAGCTGTCAGTTAAAAAGTAAAACAAAGTTGGAGAATTAAGCCAACGATAAATTTTCCGCTATTTTGTGGAATGTTTTTTGTTTAATCCGGTGACAATTTTTGAAATGTGCCGATGTTACTTTATTTGCTGATTAAGAGTGAACGAATACAGTGTTTAGCAAATGTTCAAGAAAAAATGTTTTCGATTCGCGTATACGCCAATATAATTTTCGTTTACAGTTTCTGTAATGGGGATGCAGGGTTAGCTAGATTATAGTACCAACAGCGATATCCTAGACGGAGGATCCGTTCCAGGCCAACTTTTATCAGTGTTTTTCACCGCGTTTCAACCGTTGGCTCAGTACATGGGTTAAGAAGAAAAATTTGATTGTCTAACATAACACCAACAGAAGAGGAAGAAAGAATTTTAAATGCTGTAAGAATGCAGCCATCTATTAGCACCAGAAGACTTGCAGCACAGTTGCAAACTCCAAGAACTACAATAGTGATCTTCAAGCCAACCGCGTTTACTCCATTCATTATACGCCCATACAGGGGCGAATAAAAAAAGGATTGAATTTTGCCAATGGCTGCTGCATCAACAACATGAGAATGAGCAGTTTATTCAAAAAATTGTATGGACTGACGAAGCACAGTTTACGAGAATTACGAGGCATTAATAACCAACGAAATTCGCACTATTGGGCAGTGTCTATTCTTCACTTAACACGACCAACATCTTCTCAAAGGTAAAGAACTAAATCTTTTAGTTGAAATGCAGACGTTGTTCTTAGCTGTATACCATTTTACAGAAGATTTCGCGTGAATGTCTGGGCTGGCATATTGGGTAGTACTTTAACCGGGCCATTCATAATTCTACTTCGGGCCATTCAACATAACTTCGTAATAATGTAACTTCGTTTTTAAATCAAAAATTTAATGGACGGTGTATTGGCCGATTTGTTCCTTTTCCTTCCAGATCTTCTGACCTAATGCCAATGAATTTTTTTTTCTGGGGAGCCATAAAAGAAAGGGTTTATTTGACTGAGATTTGAAGTCTGGAAGAGCTCTAAGAGAGAATAAATATAGTGACGGATGAGCTAAGAGGCATTAGGCGTGTCCCACAAAGAGAGAACTCTGAGATCTCAGAGATTTTTTAAGTGGGACAAAAAATCTCAGCTGAGTGCTTACTTTTTTTTGCGGAGATTACTGAGACAAAACAATTATGGATTCATTTCTCAGTTTTCTCACAGCTGCTTGTTTTGACGTTTCAGATTGTTGATTCTTGTGGTGCGCTTGCAAAGTCATTTGTGTGAAGTGAAAAAAATTTGAGTAAAAAATTTAAGGACGAAATAATCAATTTTATATCGGTAAAAACAGGAAAAATAAAACAAGTGATTGTTTTAGATGGTGTGGGACACGCCCAAGAATATCGTCCCTTTAAGAAGTGGTTGCCTACTTACCAAAATATTATTTTTGTTATTTACTAAACAAATATTATTGTATTAGATCCTCAAAAACTAGAAGCGCTTGTAAATAACCTACAACCGGTTGCATCTACTATACATCGAAAGCGGCAAAAAACATAAACGTTTTAAGAAGTGGTAATTACATGTTTTTGTTAAGTTCTGAAAAAAAAAATTTGCATTAGATCATCAAAGACTGGAAGCAGATGATGAGGAAGAATCGAATTTCCAAATCGGCACCTTAACAGATCCATTGGCAGAGAAACCTGGGTTCATCTGGACCAATGATTCTGAAAAGTTTTTTAAGAGTTTGCTCAATGATAGAGTGCAAATATACCGCAGCAGAACAGGAAAGAAAAAAGTTTTCTGGGAAGTTATAAGATCAAAGTAAGTTCGCTCTAGAATATGACCCAGACATAACAGCTGATGTACTAAGTAAAAGGCTGGCAAATTTAAAGCGAAAATACTGGGGTATAATTCAGAACACTAAAACAAGCGGAGCTGGTGCTTTAAATCCCTGGCATTTGATGGAGGATATGGAGATATTTCTTTTAAATGTCGAAACTGTGAAGCGACCGCGAAAAAACATTTCGCCATTGCCAACTTCTTCCACAGGTATCTATGAATGATTTAAATTAAGTTTATGGCTCTTTGTAAGTGTAATGCATTTTCATAACTTTGCAGGTGATTTGTCTTTCCAAGAGTCTACAGAAGACTCCATCGATGGTTTCATTTCTTCTAGCGTGGAGAAAGGAAATAAGCATGCAATAGTAAATGAGAACTTCTATCAACAAAAAGAGTTTGCAAGGGAACAGGAAGAGAAACATATGAAAATGCTTAGAAAAGCTGCAGAGAGGGCGAAAAAAATTGCTCTTCAAAAGGAAAAATTGATACTCGCCAGAGAAACTCTTGAATTGAGGAAGAGAGAGCTGCGAATGGAAGAGGATCGTAATAATTTGCTTACACAAAGAGGAATTTATGTCTTTATATAAACATATGTACATTCATATTGTTGTGTTGATTTATGACTTCCTGTTGAGAAAATATGTACCTGTTCACAGGTAGTAAACGTTTCCGGGTACAAAATTTCCAACAGGTATAAAGAGTGTAACCCTTTAGCGGTTACGGTCAAAACTGTTTCGCGAACCCGTTAGCCCTAGGGGCACCGTTCTCGTGATAGTACAGAATCATAGGCCTTCTGTTGGCCAAAAATTACCCCCGGATGGTAAAATGTCCGACGTATTTTGGAGCTAATTTCGCAGCGCAGTAGTTCACCGCGTCGGAGATCATAAAGTTCCCACTCCATACAACCTCGTTTGGTTAGTATTGAACGTCGCGTCGTCTGAGGTTATATGATTTAGAAGCCTTCATGGTCGCTGTCGCCAGATTCCTACTTATGTCTTCCCTAAGCTTTTTAAATCGTATCCCTATCTCCTAAGCTCACGCCGTCTTCTGGTGGAGCTGGTTCCCTACTACTGATCTCCGTTATCATGTCCCGTCCAAAGTTCGCGTAGTAAGGAGAGATACCTAACACATCATGTTGGGAGGTGCAGATACAACAGGCAACATTCGCCAACTGAGAGTCCCAAGCCCTATGGTTCTCCGACTCTGAGGCTCTGAGGGTCGACTTGATAATTTAGTTATCCGCTGGATAACTTGCTGGATTAGCTTGCGGATGGTAATGCGCGGTAAAATTCAGACGAGACCAATACGAATAGCAGAGGTTTTTCAATTCCTTACTCCGGAATTGAGGACCGTTGTCGCAAAAAGCTCTACGGGGTACACTGAACAGAAGGAAAACGTTTTCCTCGTGTTCCCTACAAACTGAGGAAGCAGTAGCCGACCTAAGGGGAAAAAACAGGCGAAATTCAGTAAAATAATCAACAACAGTGTTGATATAAACGAAGCCCCTACTCGATTTTGGAAGCGGGCTAACCAAGTCAACGCAGATCATATCGCAGGGATTCGAAATCCCTCTCATCTCCACCATCAAACCAGCTGGTTTGTCATTCACCGGCTGCACACTCTGGCAAGACTTACAATTCCTAACATACCTAGTTATATCTGACCTCATCTTCAGCCAATAATACCTAGACCCTTGTTTGCCGTTGAATTGGATTTTTGTCCCTTAAGTTAAATAATTAGATTTTAATTACCCGAACATTGATGTTTAAAAATATGGATTTAAATAAAACGATTATGTCCGTTACATTATAAATTAGAGTGGTTGGTTTATTTTACTACGAGTATACTTCTTATTTTATATGAATTTTGACATATACAAGTTATTGCATAATAGATTTTGTATTTTCAATATCGTTTTTATACGTTTACAGAATAAATAATAGATTGATTTAGTTGATCTATATTTTCTACGAACAATAATTTTTATTCCTTGTTTTAATCAGAAACATTCTCCCCCGCCGTGAACAAAGTTCGCAATATACTCGTACCAAACTATGGTTACAGCATCATTGTTGATCACTGACATTATCGGCAATTTCTAACATCTTCCACAGTTTGGATGCATGAAAAGCAAACTAAATCATTAATTTTGTCAAAGCAAAGGGACAACACTTGACATATAAGTAAAAAGAGTATGTGAAAAAGGTATTTGTTGTTGCTCTTGTTTACGCAACAAAACAATGGACAGTGCCATTTGAATTTTTTGTTGTTATGTAGATCGTACAAGTCAATGTCTTCAATTTCAGCCCACAAAAAACCGGTAATCGTGGCTCTGCAGTATTCACGGTGGACCAAAATGGCGTTTCCAGCAGCATTTTGGAAATAAAATGAGAAAACGTGCCCGACAGATTATCTCCCAATTAAGATTTGTTGGCAATGACTTCCATTTAGCATATAACTTATTACGTATTTTCATCGCATGGTGTACTTCACTAGTGAACCATGGACACTTTTTGTTACATATTGCAACCGTCTTTAAAGGGATATGCCTGTTGAATAAACCAAGTACTAGGGTTTGTAAATATTTGGCTTTGTCGTTCACATTAAAGGCAAAATAGCAATTACGCTATGGGAGATGGCGTGCATCAAGTTGCAATGCGTCATTATCTGCAGTGGAAAAATCTCTAAAATTAAATAATGTCGGTATTGGAATACTTTGTACGTACAAAAAATAAGATCATGATCTGACATACCACCCAGAGGTAGCAGTTCTTGGAGTAAGACTTATATATAGTATATAAGTAGTATATATATATATATGTCTTTCAGATGGTACTGGGGACATGTGATTTGACGCGAGATAGTCCTCCATACAGTCGTTTGACCTTTTCTTATGGTCCTCGTTTTGGTCCCAACGTCTATCGTGTCCGATATAGAAATTGATTGCATTACGATAGGAATTTGCTAAAGCTCTTTAGCTTTAGTTCGTGAGTGTTTTTCGATGAATAAGTTTTCAATGGATGAACTCTCGATTTCACCGATGTCTTCTCCGATATGGAACGCTCTTACTCCGATAACTTTGACAAGTGTCCGTTTTTCTGGCAATTGCAGCTTCTGGACCAGATCTTAATATATATAGTTAGTTTGACTGCCCTGATATAGTAAATAGTGGACAGGAATGTTGTTATTATTAACTACTCGCATTGTAATAGCCGTAAGCAGAAGTGCATCAGAAGACGCATAAGACTTATATTGGCATAGGTAAGTGATGCTTGTTGATAAAAATAAGTCATTATCGGAGTGGATTCAGGATACATTTCCGTAATGTGAAGTTTGGCATATAAGAAATACTGCCTTGATCTGCAAGGGGAACGATGATAAAATCGATGCTTTATGCAATAGATACGGATCTTGTGAACACGTAGCAAGGCCTCTCGATTCTGGGCGCTTAAGAACTTTGGACAGTCTCTTTCTGGAACTTGTTCTGTGCAAATGCAACACTTCTTTGTCACTTTTGCTGCTGGTCTGCGAGATGTTGGAATCTTTTTGAGACACACACTGAGTAAATCGAAGGTTGTCGTCTTGTTTCTTTTGAGGATTGGGATTGTTGGTCCTTGAGTTAGAGCTAAGATAGCCTAGTTCTAGTTCTTATTTAACTAGATGCGTTGGATCTAAGCTAAATCTAAGCCACTAATTGTTTCCAATGCTTTCCCAGTTAGCTCTTGAGTAGAGCGAAGTGATCGATGTTGGACGTTCGGCTCCTTTGTACCAATGAATCGAACTGCCCTTTGAATTCACGGTAAGTCTTAATATCCCGCTATATTCTTTTAAGTTAACTTCTGTAATTTTGATACCACTGTCTTAAACCCACGGCCCTGTTAGTCCGGGAGGCGACCGTTGGATTACCTACCTCATCGGGTCAATGGAAAATTCGTTCACTACCTGGTAGTAAATTGTGAAACATTTACATAACTGCTGGTCGGACAAACGTTTTCGGGGCCGTTTGCCCAAAAAAGGGTTACTTCCGATACCGTTTTTTGATGTTGAGTTATACCATGAAGTCAACGAAAAGTTGAAAAGTACTTTAATAGAGATTTTCTTGTAGATCGCAGAACAGTTGGTCGGATAAGTATTTTTAATGTTAACCTACCTCATCAGGCAATAGATAAATGGGGTATGAAATTAAAGCTTAGACTTTCCGCTTTACGAATCCGGTGGTCTGACAAATATTACTTGGGCCAAATCATGTGTCCGATCACTTTTACTAAAAAAAACTTCTACGTCACTACGTTGATTTTTTGAAGCTGAAAATCGCTTTTTTTGATGTTAAAACACTATGACAGTAGGACTAAAGTATAGCCTTTAGTTTCTACTATACGAAATATATAAGTTGGGTGTAAAAAAGCCCCTTAAAATAGTATGTCTGACCATTTGCTTACTTTTTTCACAGAAAATAAAGTTTTCTGTAACAAAAATTCTTACCGACAAACAAACCGAGTTAAAAAAACTTTTAATAATACTCTAAGCTGTGCTTTAACTTTTTGATAATTAACCTAAAAAAAATACAACAGGCATACATCAGTCGTAGTCAAAATAAAAAACAAAATATTTATGTGTTTTAATTTTTTCGCTTTTAATTTTGTAAACGTAAATTCATTTAATTATATTTTTTCAAACAAAACATTACAACATAAGTATATTTCAAAACAATTTTTAAAACATATCAAATAAATTATTGCATACATCTAGTTATTCAAAATAAAAACAATTCAAGAAAAAAAATTTAGTGAGGTCTCATGTTATATATCATCTTCATCAGAGTCTTCTTCACTTAAAGAATCTAAAGCTTCTTTATCACACCCTTCTAACACAATGTCATCAACATTTAGTGGTGTTGGTTCTTCTTGAAACCAGGGAGTTGATAACTTTTCGTTTTTCAACCTCAGTCGAAATCTTCTGCTCTAAGTTTTATGCAATCTGCATCTGTTGCATTTGCCCACATAGAACTCACAAAAATAGTTCTTTTAATTTTCTCATAAAATGATTCAAAGCAAGGAGGTATCAAGCTGGAGTCAAAGTTCCTTATGTGTTTAAAAAAAATACCTGGGTCATTGTTTTTGCAGCGTAAATATTTTGAAAAATTTGATATCTGGCTGAATTTACACTTTTGCAGTTTTTCACACCATACAATTGCGAAGTAAAGTAAAGTATCGTTATCATTTAAATATCCAGTTTGATTATTTAACGCTGTAAAGACTACAAAGACACGCTTTTATATAATATTTCAATTGGTTTTGCTTTACGCTTTCTAAAAAAACATGCCGTGTAGTCGGAACCTGTAAAGGCGTGAAATACTGGTAAAGCAAAATTAATACAATTTAGATCTTTTCTTTTGGAAGTTCCACTTGCTAACGAAATATAATATAAATCTTTTAATTTGTGCATATTTCCAAGTAAAATAATCAATACATCGGTGTCAGATGTTTTTACTATAATTTTTGAACTAGGTTTTGATTTGCTGATATGATAAATTAATCTGGTGTCAGCTTCTTCATGATTACACCTATGTATACTCCATCTCTTCACACTTATATATTATCTCGTCTTGAACAACATACGAGAAACACTTTTCATCTACTGCCAAAAACACTTTCTTATTTCTAAGAACTTCAACTAGAGATCTATCCTGCCAATGGACTCCAAGAAATCTAACTAAGTCTTCCTTAAATTTTGGATTTGTTAGACATTTAATGAAGTCTTTAGTTCTTTTTTGTAACAGCCTAAGTATTGTGTAGTTGATGGCCTCTCGTTCATTATGAACGCAATATTCAGCATCTTTTATGGATAGTCGATGGAAGTAAATAACGGTCAAGAACTAAGTGTACTTCCGAAGCTTACGCTGAGCATATTCTTTTCAAAATCTTTTCCGAAATATTATTAAAAGTTTGGGGTACTAAAGGTCCCATGAGATGAAGAAAATCTATATCTTTATCGATTGGTTCAGATAAAGAAATTCGAGATTTGAGTTTTTTTTTTTGCTAAAACAGATTTCCCGGTTTTGTCCATTTCACCAGTGTAGTGACAAAGATCTGCAGGAGCAGGTTATGGCTGAAAGTCTTCCAAAGGCATCTCGCTACATTTTTACTAAGGCCTGCTTTTCACAATCCTTGCTTTTCTGATATTTTTTTAAGCATTCCGATGAGAAATTTAAAATATTATTTCGTTTTAAAGGCTTTTCAAATCGGTCAGAATTTGTGGATTATTCTTCAATGAATGTTATTTTTTGTTTGTGACTTAGCTATTAGCATTTAAAAGAAAGTCAGTTACTTGTTGAGATGCAGCTCTCCCCGTTGTTATGTTATGGAGATATTTTTTCTCAACTTTCAACTCACGATTTTTCGTCTTTTTTAATTCGGTTCTTCGCTAGCTTGTTGCGTGTCGTGATTCATTAATTATAAATTAGTTTTTACTCGTAAATTCATAAACTACACTTTTATTCAAAAATTTAAATATTATAAAAATTACTTAGATATTGAATCTATTAAACAATTACATTTAAGTTTTAGGTTTTACGCATGTGACCAACGCTAGCTCTCGTCGGTGACTGAGTCTAATTCTTTTAGCTCTTTAGTTTTTTTCTTATGTGGCGGAAGCATTGCCAGCTAAAAATCATTTTAATTCACCACATAGCTCCCCTCCCAAAAAGATTATTTATTTGTAAACAAAATAGATGAACATAATGGTAGTTTAAGTTTTAAATTTTATGTATTACATAAGTGAGTTTAATTCTTAGTTCAATGTTGTTCGAAATATTCTTTACAACTAAATTTCAATTTTTAAAATTTGATTCACAGACTTTGTAAGCTGGTTTAAATCTATCTATTGAAATTAATTTGTTTTTTCCTTTTACGTCTAGTATAAAAAATTTTCTAGTTCTAGTTCTAGTTCTTAAAATTTCGAAAGGTCACTCATAAGGTTGTTCAAGACCTACTTTCAATTCATCTTTCCTAATAAAAACAAATTTGCAGTTATGAATACTTTCAGGCACATATGAATTTGGCTTAATCTGTGACCGAGGTGGTTTAAATGTAATATGACGCATTCTTTTTCTGAGGTTTTGAACTAATGTTGTAGAATCTTCATTTTTTAACTTTTCGGACTAGATGAAAAATTCACCTGAAATGACCATAACTAGTTCGGTTGGTGAGATATTGAGATCTTCCTTAATTGTTGTACGTAACCCTAAAAGCTCTAATGGCAGATTCTCGCTCCAGTTCTTTGTATTTCCACGCGCTTTTACAGAATCCTTAAGTTGACGATGAACTGTCTCGATCATTCCGTTGCTCTGAGGGTGGTAGCTCGTAGTTCGAATTCGGTGACTTCCCAAGAGTCTCGACAGTTCCTCGAGTAATTTCGATTCAAATTGAACTCTTTGATCAGTAGTTATTCGAGAAGGACAACCGAATCTTGCTACATAACCCCTAATGAAAGCTTTGGCAACTGTTACAGCGGTGCCGTTCCTTAGTGGATAAGCTTCTGGCCATCTCGTGTAACGATCTATTATTGTTAATATATAGGTACTATATATCCCTGTGATGGTGGCAGAGGTCCAACCAAATCTACATGTATATGTTCAAAGCGCTCTGAAGTGATAGGAAAATTCTCGATTTAGGACTTGATATGCCATTGGAGTTTTGATTTTTGACAGCGTAGGAAACTGTTAGCCAAGTAACCAGTGTCTGTGTTCATTCCTGGCCAGAAAAATTTTGACGCACATAACTTTCTAGTAGCTCTCAACCCAGTGTGAGACAGGCCATGTAACTTATCAAAGGATGTTTTTCTAAAACATTCGGGCAAATATGGTCTATTGTTCCCTGTTGACGTTTCGAACCAAATTTTAACATCTTTATTTGGAATTAAAATGTATTCCAAATTGACCTTTTTTGATTGATTACTGGAGAGTGATTGTTGAAGTTCTGCGTCTTTTTCTTGACTTGGCTAATTTTTGAGCGTCCATACTAGTCAAAGTTATACTACAAACTTCATCGGGTGTGCGTGACAAAAAATCGGCTACCAAATTGGCCTTGCCCGAGATGTGTCTAATGTCACTTGTAAACTGGGCAATGTACTCGAGGTGTCTAGTTTAAAGACTACGTTCTGTTTTTGACATGAGGGCAAAGGTTAAAGGCTTGTGGTCGGAAAATATTTTGACTTCGCATCTTTCAATGAAATGCCTAAAATGCTTTATAGCCAGGTAAATGGCAAGACGTTTCCGGTCGAAAGTGGAGTACCGTGTTTCTGCTGGCTGCAATTTTTTTGAGAAAAATGATAAAGGTATCCAACAACGTTGATTTTTATCAAATTGATGCAAAACTGCACCTACCGCAACATTAGATGAATCAGTGGTTATATTAAACTTTGCGTTTTCGATCGGATTTTTTTTTTATAATTTACGCGCGACTAAGGGGTTAGATACCCTTTTACTGTTGCCAGGGCGCGGGCGGAAAGGTAGAAGGAGGAGAAAGGAAAATTGTTTTGTAGTGGTTTGAAACTCAGGCGTGTTTGGTTTCGATATTCGCTCTCCAAGGGTGGGAGTCTGAATAGGACTTTTCTTCACTCAGAGTGATTCGAGGTATAATTCACAATATTTTTTTCTGTGACTGAAACTCTACAACAGCCAAATTTACGTGTCAGTGTTATGCCTTCACACGCAGAATTTTTCTGTCCGATTTTGAATTACACAAATGAAAAACTGACTTACCATGGGCAGGATTCGAACCTGGACCCTCCGAGTGAGAACCGATTGCTAGTACAACTACACCACGGCCACTACGGATGAGCTAAAAGTGTGTATTTTTTTTTTTTAAATGAGCGCGCACTCAAGGGGTTTGAGTACCCTTAAGGTAATTGTACACAGCGCGGGCAAAGGAAATTTAGGGAGGAAGAAAAGAGAGGTACCGATGTACATTGTTTTTAAATGTTTGCAAGTTATAACGACCAGGAAATACAGAGCTCGGCAGGGCATTCCATAAGCGAGTTGTACGGCTTAGGAACGAATCACGATATTTTAGAGTACGTCCGAAAATAAGCTTGAGGGTATACTGATGAGCATTCATAGGGTGTTACGGTTGAAAGTTTGAATGGACGGTATGCTACTGGCGATTTCAGTGGAGCACTGGTGGTAGAAATAGCGATAAAACAAAGTGAGACACGAGACATTTCGTCGGTGTTCGAGGGTGTCCATTGATTGACTGATATTAGTATCATCAATAAGTTTTATCGCACGGTTTTGAATCCTATCTAGCAGGTGCAGAGATGTTTTAGGAGCACCTGAGCAGATGTGGGAGTTGTGCTCCAATTTCGGGCGGATGAATGCCTTATATATTGAGGCCAGATCAGAGGGGGTAAAATATTTCTTACATCGCTTGAGGAAACCTAGACATTTCGCAGCATTTTTGACGACATCAAATATGTGGTCACTCTAACGTAAGTTGTCGTGGACAGACATACCGAGAATGGAAAGTTTTTCGGTTTCGACGATGCAAGCGCCATTCATGGATAATGGCTGGGTGTTTAAATTTCGCTTTAACGACAGCAGACAACATTGTGTTGTGGAAGCATTAAATTACACTCTGTTGATAGTTCCCCAATTGGTTATGCTGTTGATATCGGAATTTAATGAGCTTAGCATACGCTGCCGTTCTCGTTCTACAACCGAAGAGCAGGGCCGTGAGTCCGGGAACGAATATGAAAATCAGAGAGTACTGTCATCAGCAAAGGAATATATTGGATTAGAAGTAGCAGACAAGAGATCGTTGATGAAAATTAAAAAGAGTGTCGGTGACAGAACAGAGCCCTGGGGCACACCAGCATTTATTTTGTGAATATCAGACTTGAAACCGTCCAAGACAACTTGAATTGAACGTCCCGAAAGGTAATTTCTAATCCATTGAAAAAGAGAGTCGTCGATACCAAATGCACGCATTTTCGACAAAGGAGCCTGATGCCAAACTCTGTCAAATGCCTTAGAAATATAAAGTGCAACTATCTTGCTTTCGCCAGATTGATTTACGCTTTGGTTCCACTTTTCGGTGAGACATGCCATCAAATCACCAGTGGACCTGTTGCTACGAAAACCGTACTGCCGGTCATTGAGAAGTTTTCGTGTTTCAAGATATTTCATGAGCTGACGATTTATCATGACCTTGGAAAGAAGGGACGTAAGTGCAATGGGTCTGTAGGAGGAGAGAGAAGATGATTCGCCTTTTTTATGGACGGGCTGGACAAATTCTGTTTTCCATCTGCTCGGGAAGAGTCCTAAAGTGTAGGATTGATGAAAAAGCTTACGCAGTGGTTTTTCCAGCGAGGAAGAACACCTCTTCAGAAGAAGGGGAGATATACCATCTGGATCAGCGGATTTATGTATGTTGAGATCTTTAAATACTCTTGCTACTACACGAGTGCGAAAGTAGATTCGTCTCATTGAAGATTCTGGGAGTGTTTATCTGGCCGCAAAGTGTGCATCAAGCAGATTGGCCTTATCCAATGAGCGTTGGGATAGAGGATGAGGCGGAATTTCTAATGTTTTTGACGAACGACCAACAATTTTTACTGCCTTTAGGACATTGCAGTATTTTTTGCCTCAGTTTTTGGTCGTATAGGAATCTCTCACGCTTAAGAAAGGCGTTGCAGTCATTTCTGGCTCGTTTGAACTTTTTTCGGTTTTCCTCTGTCGGGTTGGTCTTGTAGGACCGAAAAAAACATTTCTCTAACCCTGACGGCCTCTTTACAGCTCGAGTCATACCACGCCTTTTCTTTTGGTTTGATACTCTTCATCCGATAATGGAAAAAAAATCTCATTCCAAAAATAATAATGTCTGTGATCATATCAGCGGCGGAATCCACGTCATTTTCGAGGAAGCATAACGACCAGTTAAAATTCCTAAAGAAGCTGTTAAGGCCGCTCCAGTTGGCTTTCTCGTATTGCCATACGGTTCTTTTAGGAATTTTTTCTCTAACTGTGTGGTCGGTGTACGAGAAATTAGCTGATATGACACAATGGTCCGACGAGCCTAGAGGGGAGACCACATTTAATGGTGTACTTATCAGGGTGAGAAGTTAAAAACAAGTCCAGGGTGTTGGCGGTATGACTGTCAACGTCTGGTATTCGCGTGGGCTCATTTACAAGCTGCGTTAGGTTGTTTTCCGCAGCGAGGATCTCAACACACCGTCCTTCGGGTGTTGTCTGTCCAGAATGTCGAACCCACACAGAATTGTGTATATTGAAGTCGCCGTAATAACGATTTCAGTATGAGGATACAGGGATACAATTCTTTGAATGGAGTCAGACAGCGCATCAAACTCGTTAAAAGTTGAATTGCTGTCCAGTTTGGGGCTTCTATAAATAAAGCAGTAGTGTACGATTTGCTTACGGAGATGGAATTTAAACCACATGAAGTTAAATTCCGGACTGGAACATGGATCACATTGTGGTGGAGTTTGGTAAGCTACATCACTACGCACATAAATGGCGAGACCGCAGTGCGAGAAGAATAATGGCATTAGTTCGCAGCCAGGTAGCTTCAGATCAGAATGATCTGAGTGGTTTGGGCGGGGATCTACCTGTGTTTCACTAAGTGCCAAAACAGCTGGTCTGTACTTACAGACGTGGACGTACGCAGAAAAGTGATTACTTTTTAGCCCGCGTATATTGGCTACGTCTACCCTGAATTCCCTAGTCATAATCACAAACAAACACAAAAAACACAAACACCGACGATACTAAGCAAGGCTGCGAAGTGAAAATTCTGACATTGGTTTACCGGATCAAATTGTTGTAGGTGTTATGCCCTTACAACAATATGAAACAGTGCACCAACAAAATTTTCACTCACAACCCGCTATCCATCAGTTGTTACATACACTCAGCCACTACCCGGACCGTATGGTAAATACAGTAACGGCAGTGATTGAGTGCAAGCAACAGTACTTCGACTAGGAGCGGCTGAGGTGGGATACCCGCACTGTGTGATATTTTTCTTTTCAGTCACTGCACTGCACTTTTTTTTTTTTTTTTTTTTGCACACGCGCCCGGTTTTTTTTTTTTTTTTTCACAGCACACAACAATATTGCGAGTGCACTGGTTGAGTTGTGCACTCGACGGTGGTCGACTCGGTACATTTGTCTGATCAATCAAATTAAGTTTTTGGGCTACCTGTCAAGTCTTGACAAGTGTGAATAAATTGGTGCTAAATATTCAGCAAGTTTAGGGATAGACCTATAGACCTATTATAAAAATTTATCATACCTAGGAACTGCTGCGATTATTTGACAGTGGTTGGAGGTTTGAGAGAAAGAATTGCATTTACTCTTTCTTTGAACGGTACAATACCATCTTTGCTTACTATATGTGCAAGGAAAGTAAGACTTTTACTGCCGAAAATGCATTTTGAGACATTGATTTTTACATCGTAATCACTCAAACGTTGAAATACTTTCTGTAGATGAAGTTTATGTTTTTCGACTAACTTACTGGCAATCAGTATATCGTCGAGGTATGGAATCTAATTAATAAACTGCTGAAAAGTCTAGGCGGCATTCCGCAGGCCAAAAGGCATGCATAAAAATTCAAATAAGCCAAAAGGCGTTATAATGTATTTATTATAAGATTTATTATAAGATTTTTAAATTTTTCAATAATTTTACTATAAGGATTCGAAAGTTGGACTAAATTCGGTACTTATGTTCCTCGTTATCGCATTTACTGTCAGTGAGGTAGTTGCATCTATTTAAGAGTCTTTAAATCAACTAATAAATTAAATTTGGACAGAAAGTCTGCGCCGATGATTGGATAACTGAAGGAGGCTACAATGAAAGCGTGGGTGTAATCCCTTCGTAGGCCAAAATCGACTTTAAACAACTGTGTACCGACTGTGTTTATGGTTGAACCATTTGCTGCCGATAAACAAAAATTAGAATCCTTTTTGTCACGGGGGAAAAATTGAACTGGAATAGTTGATACGTCTGCTCTTGTATCTATCAAAAATTTAGGTTTAGAATTTTTACATCTCACAAATAAAAGGCGGCATGAGTGACTACTAGCGCCAGTTTCGCTAGCAGCCGTAGCTAGTTTTTTGAATCGAAATCACATGGTTTACGACACTTTTTCGCATCTTTGCCGAATCCATGATGAAAATAACAGGTCGGATATCTCGAGACTTGGTTTTTGATTCTGCCCTTATTCTGACTGTGATTACTACGATATGAAACTGATTTACTATGAGAACGCGATCGCTTATAGGTTTGAGTCGAAAATACAAAAAGTTTTTCTAATTTTCGTTTGATCGCTTGAAGTCTATTTGATACGGATGTGCTTGCAACAGCAGGTATATTACCTACTTCCTGAATTTTATCAGCTATTTTCATAAGTGCGTCTATATCTGTATCCGTCGCAGCGACTAAAATTAGTTTGATGTGTGTTGGCAAACCATTTAGCCAAATTTGTTTTAACGTGTTTGTTGGAAGTATATTTGAAGACCCTGAAATCACTTGCAATTGACGAAAGTATTGAGATGGGGTGCAATCGCCTATTACAACACCGCCTAGCAATTTCGTTAACCGAATATTCTCACTTTCCGTATGTCTACTGATAATGGTACGAGGGCGGGTCAATAAGTCCGTGACTTTTGGAATAAAACACAGATTTTTTGATAAAAAAATAATTTTATTTTTCAACGTAGTCTCCCTTGAGCTCTATACACTTTGTCCAACGCTTCTCCAAAAAAAATTATTTGTCGAGGTCCTCAAAATAGGCCTTTGTTTGCGAGATGACTTCATCATTGGAGTCAAATCTTTTTCCACCAAGCCATTTCTTCAGGTTTGGGAACAAGAAGTAGTCGCTCGGAGCCAAATCTGGAGAATAGGGTGGATGAGGGAGCAATTCATAGCCCAATTCATGGATTTTTGCCATGGCAACTGCACATGTGTGCACCCTTGCATTGTCTTGGTGGAAAAGAACTTTTTTCTTGGCCAAATGAGGTCGGTTTTTTTTTCAAATCGTCATTGAATCGGTCCAATAAGTTGGCATAATATTCCCCATTGATTGTTCTTCCCTTTTGAAGGTAGTCAATGTGGATTATCCCGCGTGCATCCCAAAAATCAGTCGCCATAACTTTATTGGCTGACAAACCCACCTTGGCCTTCTTTGGCGCCGATTCACCCTTAGAAACCCACTGTTTTGACTGTTGTTTGTTCTCTGGTGTGTTGTGATGGATCCATGTTTCGTCCACGGTTACAAAACGGCGCAAAAACTCCTCCATATTGCGATTAAACAACGTCAAACCTTCCTGTGAAGTGAAGCACACGAAATTCACTTTTTTCCATTTTCTCCTCAAATTAGTGAGTAGTCTGATATAAATAGCTGTCAAACACAAACTAACTAACGCAGCAAGTTTAAATTTTGACAGGAGTCAACTGACAGATGCCTGTTAACAGGAGCATGGTTGCTGTTTCAGTAAAGATGTCAGAAATTCAAAAAGTCACGGACTTATTGACCCGCCCTCGTATTTTCTAACTTCGCGAATCTATTGGTTTCTGCAGGATTGTCGATAATATCAGTTATTGTCATCAAAATATCCTCTGATAGTGCTGTTGATATTTTAATTCGTCACTTTTTATATTGTTTATTATAAAAGTTGCTGTAACTAGCGGGAACTAAGTTGTGTGACTCGAATGACAAAAGTTAGGCATTTTAACCCTAGATACAGCGCTTGTTATTACATCAAATTTTGAATCTTTTTCATCCGAAATACTCGTATTTGCATCACCATTCATGTTTACAATTCACTTTTCGAACAACAATTAAAGTAAAAATTAAATTCACTTACCAGGTGTTAACACACTTAGTATTTTTCGAGCTTTGGTTTTTTTTTTTGTATGCTTTTTGTTGTTAGAGTTGGTCAGACGCATGAACAATTTGAAATATTCAGAGTGAAATTATAAGATATCTTCGATTATTTGGTGGATTTGATGTTCAATGTAAATGTTGTGGCTCGATGTGTGAATGTTGACTGTCGACGTAATTGTTGTTGATGGATTTTTGCGGCTATCGATCGATGTGTGTGTAGTTGTCCGATGTTCCGATCTGATTATGATGTTTGATGATGTGAGGACTGGTGATATCCAATGTACAGTGACACTTGTCCTACTGTACAAACTATCGAGTGAGTACAGTTTTTAAGTACCATATATGCAAATGTATTTTAATTGGATCGTATCAATAATTCTAGGTTTTGCAGGTATAGCAATTGAATTTCCTGTACGATATTAAAATAATTGATATAGATATATTATTTGAATCAATAGTTTTTAAGAAATTCGGGAGGTAAACCCCCTTCCCATTGTAAAAAATGCTTGTTTTTGATCCTTCTATAAAAAACCGTTGTCAATTTTTGGCGCCAAAGTTATCGTAAGCGTGCCCTATTAAACAATTACATTTAAGTTTTAGGTTTTACGCATATGACCAACGCTAGCTCTCGTGGGTGACTGAGTCTAACTCTTTTAGCTCTTTAGTTCTTATCTTATGTGGCGGAAGCATTGACCGCTAGAAATAATATAAATCCACCACAAGCTCATAACATATATCATCTGTTTGTCAAATTTTTATGTCAGCCAGCATTTTGGAAATAATTTTTGTACGTATATTATGGCTAAGTACCCTGCTGAAATTGAATTCGAAAAATGGGTTACCCCAGTCAAAGAGTTAGCAGCATCCGCATTTATAGTCTGCTCAAGAGTGAGATCAAAAGCAGCTCTTGCAAGACTTGTTTTCGTACGTTTTATACCAAAGGCACCACGTTTAAATTCGTTTATTAAATCCAAATTATTTATCTTCAAACCCACTAAATTGGAGTGATATTTCAATATCCACCTTGCGTAGTTTGGTTGATTGAAGACAAAAAATAAATTGGAAAGGTCGAAAATTGATTCTACATACAATTCAAAATTACTCGCTCTCATGCTTCTTGAAAACCTGAAAAACACGTTCATGAACTCGACGTACTGCATAAAGAACTGGGGGGTTTTCCCATGATCTCCTTTAAGGGTAAGATCGATATAGCTTTGGTATTTCTTTAACGTATCATGTAGCAATGGACTTAAAATAAGGACTTCATTTTGTTCTAATGGGTTATGAAATATACATTTTAAGACTTCAATTAAATCTTCTGATATATCAACATCATTTTCTAAACAGAACCGTTCAAACTGCAATGTCTGAATGGCACCAGACAATAAGGGATGGATTCTCTTACATCTATTGAAATGTTTACCGCCAATAAATCCGTTCACTGAACCTCCGGCTGAGACTTCAGATTGAACTAAAATATTAACTATTCCCGAACCATTAATGTATTTTCCAAAGGCTTTGAAAAAAGCCATTTGTATATGAAACGCTCCCAAATTTATGAAGACATTATTGAAGTTTGGACTCTCAGTCATTTGAATCTACATATAAAATTATCATATGTCAAAATTATTTCTTTTTGATGACATTCATTGGCAAGCAATTAAGCATATTTAAGAGTTTCCGAAACAACAGTGTAGGATGAAGGCGACAAATTATTTTGAGATAAGTAATCTATAGTCTGGATCTCACTTTTGTCAATTGTCGTTTTACTATTACATCTTATCCGCATTGGTACTTCCGGAATCTTCGAAAGTGAAATTGCCTAGATTAAGTCTTTGAGCATCGAATTTTTTTTTGTATTTTCGAATTCAGTGGTTGCATTCAAAATATCGAGTAATGGAAGTAAATTTGTTTTGGAAGTGGGTTTTTTTCATGTATGGTTGAATTTCGCGAGGTATTTGCTCGAACCGTCTTCTTTTTTTTTGAAGTATAATCTTACTCTCAGTACCATTTACTACCAGTTAGTGAAAGAATTTTCCATTGACCCGATGAGGTAGGTAATCCGACGGCCGCCTCCCTTACTATGTGGCATGTGACGCATTCTCTCGCTCTAGCGTGAGTTCGGCGATCGTATGTAAAAGTGCTTCGGTTGGGTTTTGGTTGTCTTGTTGAATTAACTGATATTTAAAACTACTGAAATTAACAATCAGCAAAACATGTAGTTAACAATGACAAAATATGAAACCGCTGAAAGAAATATGAGTATCAATAATACAATGGAAGTTGCTTATTATGCAGCATATCGTAAAATAATGAAATTAGCAAATCCGCTAGTAATTATTGAAGTTGCTTATTGAGCAAAATATCGTGAGTTCTTATAAACACGGCTTCTATTGACAATATTATCGAAACTTGTCACTTGTGCGCTGAGATTTTTTTTGATTATTCTCTTTGAGTTCTTTATTCGTTGCTTATATGTTAAATAAGAGAACTTAACACAGATGATCGATTTTGACTTGGAAGTTTTAGACTGCACTTTTTTCACATAGCATTTATCGATTTGATAGTCAGTAACTTCAATCGACAAAGCTTTGTTGAAGATAAGTTTGGTTTGACTCAGAGCATTTTCATCATTAACATTCGGCACACCAGTAATATCGATAACATTACTAAGAAGACTCTGTTGCTGCCAGTTTAGTTTCCTCTCCAGATTGTTGATTTTAATTTTTAGTTGCGCATTTTCATTTCCTAATATCCCAAGTTGTAGAAGAAACGATCGTTTTTTTCTGTCATAACCGCAAGATTTGAATAAAGAGTTGGCCATTCGAGGTCATTGTCCACGTTTAAATGGAACTCTCAGGTGCTGCAGATTGTTCACATTCACCAGCATATTTGATATTGTTTACACAAGAACAGTTGTGGTTTAGCTTGGCAACTATTGCGTAACCTTCCCGCTTGATTTTTCTTTACGTTACACACGGGGTTGCTGTTGTTATGCATTCGAAGAACGAGTATGAAGATTGTCACCGAAGAAGAAGTTTCGGAACGAACAAATCTGTAAGATAAGATATACAACATCTTATTAAACACTTAACCACGTACTACAGTGGCATACCAAACGCAGGTTACATATTCCTATGCTGTAATAATGCGTAACGAGGCATAATTCTCGTCATCAACAAATGCAAACATACGATTTTGAGAAACCACGAATTTTTTCTATAAACTCCCCACTCTGAGATCGGTTACCGAAGTAGTTTCCGAAATATAATAGTTACTTCGAGTGTCTTTTCAAAGATAACGTAACAATAATTGGCAACACTGGTTAATGGATAATACAATCTTCATACAAATTGCCTCAGTTGCAAATTGTACACTCTAAGAAAGAGTAAGTATAGGTGCAGTTTTTTTTGGGTGATACAATATATAGAAATAGTGTCTTCAGGTGTCTCGTCAGGGGTACTATGAAATTGCAGATCAAAAATCTTTCGTTGAAGTGACAGCAAATCGTAATTCAATGTCCTTTACATTTCATCATGATTCACACACAGGGGGGCTGAAAATATCAATTGTTGGCGCTAGAGTTAAGCTTGTGTCGGGTTTTCTTAATGAAGATCTTCGAGCAACGTGTGAGAAAATATCGTGAGCTACCGGAGTTTCAACAACATACATACGTAGCAAGAAGATGACTTACAGAAAAAAAAATTTTGAACGCTAGGTTCTTTACTGTTTGACTTCTGAAGAGGAGAAAAAACGTGTAGTACATACCGCAACAGTTTTGAAACAAATATGCGTAGGCGGCGTTTTCTTTCTCTAAAAGAGCTTCCTGATTTCCTTACTCAGCACACTCGGCAGTTGAGCAAAAGTGGTGAGCTGACTGGCATATCAAGCCTTCCAAGATGGTAGTTATCAGTGATTGGGGGACTGAGAAGTAATATTGAATAAAATAAATAAAAAAAATGGGCAGTACGATGTTAACGCCAGGATAGGAAAGGAAGACAGTTAGTGAACATAGCTTATATGCCGCAATGGCAACGGACTTAGGCTTATTGAGTTTGCGGCGATACTAAATATCACTATAGAAAGCATACGGTTTCCTCATCTCAATATACATGGCAGTCCCCGGGTCGTGGACCGCTAAATCAAATTGATCGCATTGCAATAGACACAAGGCATGCCTCCAGTATTTTAACGTCCGAACGTTCCGGGCAGTCAACATTGACTCGGATTACCACCTTATTGCAGTGAATTCCAATTTCCCTGACCAAAACGAAGTAAGGATAGCAATATCTAAGCTGAAATCCAACCAAAGCAGCTGGACTTGACGGCTTACCGACCGAGGTATTCAAAGCTGTTATATACGCGAACTCATTTCACAGATCTGGTCAGAAGAGTGTATGCCTGATGAATGGAATCTCAGCATCATTTGCCCGATTCATAAAAAAGGAGACCCCTCGCAACTGCGCCATCTAAAGAGTCATAAGTCTCCTCAACATCGCATACAAGATATTATTTGTCATATCGTGTGAACGGCTCAAATACTTCCTCAGCAACTTGATTGGCCCCTATCGATACCAGGAATGTCCACAATAGTCAAAACCTTTACATTTCAGCAGATCTTGGAAAAAATCCGCGAAGTTCAAATCGATATCCACCATATTTTCATCGGTTTTAAGGCCGCATATGGCAGCATTTATAGAGACGAGCTATAGAAAGTCATGTCTAGTTTTTTCATCCCTGCCAAACACGTCAGTCTATGCAGAATGACAATTGAGAACGCTCGCTGCTCCTCAAAGTCGGTAACGACTTAACCAATATCTTTGATGCCAAAATATGTTTCAGACAAGATGACGCGCTGGCATGTGACAGTTGGCAGTTCAAGTTTATTGAAAATAGAGCGCTACATGAAAGAAAGATGCATTTTCATTGTTGAGCAATATTTTAAAAATAGTAAAGGTTTTTCAAATATAATCTTCTTCAGCGATGATGAATCATCTTAATAGCTTTTCTAAACGTCAACGTTGTTGAAGTTTCAGAAACCCAGAAACCTACGAGTGATATTTGAGAAACAAATGCATCCACAATTTGTCACTTTTTGGTTCAGATTTTGGGCTGGAGACATCATAGGACCATTTTTCTTTGAAAATGCGGCTGGTCAGTCAATAACTGTTAATGGTGCCTACATTGCAAGATATGTATATGGGCGGCAGGTGGTTTCAATAAGGTGGTGCCACATGCCCTATAGCCCAAGAAACAATGCAACTAGTGCAGGAATCATTTCCTGGTCGTGCAACTTCCCGAACGTATAAACGAAATTTAGCCACATATTTGCAAAACTATCGACAAAAAAGTGCATATAGGCCAGCGAAGCCGTAGAAGCCATTTACCAGGTATTGTATTCCACACACAACCCTATACTGTATACTTTATGAATAAATAAAAAAATATAAAATTTTTGATTGAAATTACTCTTCAGTTTTACATACGAAAGCCCTGTTCGAATTGAAGCCAAAATGATTGATAATCTTATTAAAATATTTGTTATAAATGCATGCGAGCGTACAATAAAAAAGGACGCATAATCGCAACTGCGGTCTAAATGAACGAGTCATTCTTTCCTTTAATAGATACATTATGTATGTATATATATTTTAAGTATCATGAACTTCCCTACTGTATATCGTATGTGTATCAGTTGTTTCGCTAAACAGATGGAAAAGTTTCTAAATTTTGCGCTTCCCACAACGACTTTCGATTGATTACCTCAAGTCCTGTAATTGTCTTCCGGGGAATACCTCTGAATTACTAATATGTTAATGCCATATCCTACTTTTTAGGACACTTTCCGAGCAGATGAAAAACAGCATTTGTTCATCCCGTCCCTAAAAAAGGCGAATCTTCTTCTCTCTCCTCCTGCAGACCCATTGCTTACGTCCTTTCTTTCCAATGTCATGAAACGCTAATAAATCATCACCTCATGAAATATCTCGAAACACGAAAACTTTCCAATGACCGCCAATACTGTTCTCGTAGCAACAGGTCCACTTGTGATTTGATGGCATGTTTCACCGAAAAGTGGAACCGGAGTGTACATCAATCTGGCGAAAGCAAGATAGTTCCACTTGATATTTCTAAGGCATTTGACAGAGTTTGGCATCCGGCTCTTTTGTCGAAAATGCGTGCTTTTGGGATCGATGACTCTCTTCTTCAATGGATTAGAAATTACCTTTCGGAACGTTAAATTCAGGTTATCTTGGATGATTTCAAGTCTGATATTCACAAAATAAATGCTGGTGTACCCCAGGGCTCCGTTCTGTGCCCTACACTCTTTTTAATTTTCAGGAACGATATCCTGTATGCGACTGTTAATTCAATATATTCCTTTGCTGACGACAGTACTCTCTTCTTTTCATATTCGTTCCCTGACTCACATCCCTGCCCTTCGGCTGTATAACGGGAACGCCAGCGTATGTTAAGCTCATTAAATTCTGATACTAACAGCATAACTAATTGGGGAACCACTAACAGAGTAGAATTCAATGCTTCCAAAACACAATGCTGTCTGCTGTCGTTATAGCAAAATTTAAACACCCAGCCATTATCCATGAATGGCACTTGCATCGTCGAAACCAATAAACTTTCCATTCTCGGTATGTGTGTCAGTGACAGCTTACGTTCGAATGACATTCATTAGCAAGCAATTAAGCATATTTAAGAGTTTCAGAAACAACAGTGTAGGATGAAGGCGACAAATTATTTTGAGATAAGTAATCTCGGTATGTGTGTCAGTGACAGCTTACGTTGGAATGACCACGTATTCGATGTCGTTAAAAATGCCGCGAAATGTCTAGGTTTCCTCAAGCGATGTACGAAGTACTTCACTCTGATCTGGCCTCAATATATACGGCATTTGTTACGAATTCTGTTTTCTTGCAAAAGCACCACATTTGTAGATTTGTACGAATTCATTTGAAAGGTGCTACTCACTAAAGAAATACATTTTTTTAATAAGAACACCCTGTCATAGTTATTGTTTACACACTTAATTTTTCCTCTCGTTTTATTCTGTAAAATCGCGCGGTTCTATGTACTACGCATTTTGTACCACTTGTTGCGGTTCTTTCATAGATGACTAAAAATTATATAAGTGTCTACTTACTTACTTTTTGTCATTCACTTTTTTTTTGGCTCTCCTGGCGCATACATTTGGATTCTTTCAATCTTTAAAATTGGTTAACAAAAATAAAATTATTTATTTTGGATATCAAGTGTTTTTTTGTTTCCTTGGCTGCATTTAATTGCATCTAATTTCCTAATAAAACAATTAGGATTCACCAGCATTTATCCGCCCGAAATTGGAGTACAATGCCCACATCTGGTGGGGTGCTTCCAAAATATCTCCGCACCTGCTAGATAGGATTCAAACCCGTGCGATAAAACTCATAGGTGAAACTAATATCACTCAAACAATGGACACCTTCGAACACCGACGTAATGCCTTGTATCTCACTCTGTCTTATCACTATTTCCACCACCATAAAAATCGCCAGTAGCATTCCGCCCCTTCAAACTTTTAACCGTAACACCCGTCTCGCTATGAATGCTCATCAGTATTTCCTGACGCCCACTTTCGGATATACTCTAAAAACCCGCTTGCGGAATGCCCTGCCGAGCTCTCTATTTCTTAGTCATTATAACCTTCAAACATTTAAAACCAGCGTTCACCGGTACCTCTCTTGTGTTTATGTTCGAGCAAAAAACGGGATGAGAAAAAAAGGGAGAAACCAAAGAGTGAGGAAAGAAAAATATACAACGTTTTGAAAAGGGGAAATATTTGTTCCAATAAATCAAATTGAAAACAAAGGCTTAGCATGGCATGAGCTCCACTAACGTACGATTTTTAATCAGTACACGTCAATTTTACCTACTAATGTTCTACTTCAAAGCGGGTTTATCCATTTAATCATCGAATCATTAAAATTTATAAATTATGCTGCAACGTACTAGAACTTAACAACAAGATTATCTTGTACTCACTTATAATCATTAATAATCACTGAACTTTCTAAATTTTCAGAATCAAATACAAAAGAGAAACTATAAAATAGAATAGGAACTCCTTTAGCAATCGTACGTTGATAACCAACATTGACAAAAGAATTTCATTCATATAAAAAATAATTACTTAATAAAAATTTTTTTATCTTGATAAAAAAAAAATAAAATTCAATGAGGAGAATCATACGATCGTAACAATCGTACTATCTGTAATAGCCAACTACAGTGAGGAGCACAAATGAGTACATGTTTGTGCTTAATGTACTTATTACTGTATAAGAATAGAAATAATAAAGAAAATTGAAAAGTTTTGTTTGCCCTTTCTTTCATGTTCAATTCTAAACAAAACGGTATATAACACAAAGCGAAAAACAAAAAATTCTAAGAAAAAAAACAAATAAAACAAAAACAACTCCAATGTACTCAATTTTGCACCTGTGCATTGTTCGAATGTTTTCAGGAAGAATATCAAAATTTACAGTAAGAATTGCATTTATTTTGTTGGTTTGTTTATGACTTGTTCTAAATATTTTAGTTTGAGATGTTTTATTGCGTGTGGTAAGAATTTTTTCAAAAACATTTTAATTAATAAAATAAATATAATTTCATAGCCCTTTAAAATAATGAAGAAACTATCACGAGATATTGAAAATCGTATTATAGCCTTGGCAATGAGTGGCTTCTCGACGCGACCGATAGCAAAGCAGCCAACCAGTGGCTTATTCCAGAAAAGGCGAGGAACTGTACCTAAACCACAAGTCAGAGGCCGACAAAAAATGTTAACGGAAGCGGACACACGTCTTATGATAACGGAGATGAAAAGGAACAAGTTTTTAACACCAAAAGATGCTTCTATATCATTAAAAAAAAACCGTTAGTCGATGGACTGCAAGCAGAGCCCTCCACGACATTGGCTACATCTCAGCGGTAAAAAAGCAAAAACCTGCATTGTCGGAAAAAATGTTAAGGCACGGTTGAAGTTCGCCAGAGAACACAGAAATTGGACAGCAGATGACTGGAAACGTGTAGTGTGGTCAGACGAATCAAAATGTAATCGGTTTCAGTCTGATGGAAAACAATACTGCTGGCGCCGCTCTGTGGAGACCATTCAATGGCACCATGTAAAAGAAACGGTGAAGCAGGGTAGAGGGAGTGTCATGGTATGGGGTTGCTTCACATGGTGGCACATTGGACCACTGCACAAAATCGATGGAATAATGAAAAAAGAGGATTATTTGAACATTTTGCAGACTCATCTTTCCGATTTTGTCGATAGAAGCGCCTATCCTGAGGAGGAAGTCATATTTCAACACAATGGCGACCCAAAGCACACGTCCAAGATCGTGAAGGAATGGCTTACCGAACAACATTTCCAATTGATGCAGTGGCCTGCACAAAGTCCCGACCTCAATCCAATTGAGAATTTGTGGTCAATCGTGAAAAGACTGTTGGGACAATACCAATCAGCCCCAAAGATCCTGGACGAGCTTTGGCAGCGAGTACAGCGGGAATGGCAGAATATTCCAAATGAAATCATAGAGAATTTGGTAGAAAGCATGCCTAAACGTGTAGAAAATGTTTTGCATAATAAAGGGCTATGGACGAAATACTAAAAATAAACTCTATCCTTAAAGTATTTGAAAGGTGCAAAATTGAGTACATTGGAGTTGTTTTTTGTTTTATTTGTTTTTTTTCTTCGAATTTTTTGTTTTCCGTTTTGATTTTTAAACCTTTTTGCTGAGAATTCAACATGAAATAAAGGTCAAGAATTTTTTTTTAATTTGCTTTGTTATTTCTATTCGTATGCAGTAATAAGTGCACGAAGTACAAACATGTACTCATTTGTGCTCCCCACTGTACATTGAAAACTGAATAGAACTGTGAAGAATTTTTGAGTTCATAACATAAATCAATAATCTGTTTTTTATATCGTAAGACAAAATAATTTCGTTTAAATGCGAGATGCTGCTGCTGTCGGCCACTAAGGAATTTACTACAAAGATTATTGGATATGAACGAATAGAAAATGAGAAAAAAATATATTTAAAAGAAACTTAAATCATCGTGTCTTTTCTTATTTAAGTACATGTAAAAAACTTGAATGTAAGGAAAACGTTTGTAAGACGTACTCGTATATACCAATAAAATAATCTTCCGTTAAAAGTACTATTTACTTACTTCTTTTTCGTAAAACTTTGTCTAAATGGAAGCAGGATATGGTGTTGGATTACCTACCTCATCGGGTCAATAGAAAATTCGTTCACTACCTGGTAGTAAATTGTGAAACATTTACATAACTGCTGGTCGGACAAACGTTTTCGGGGCCGTTTGCCCAAAAAAGGGTTACTTCCGATACCGTTTTTTGATGTTGAGTTATACCATGAAGTCAACGAAGAGTTGAAAAGTACTTTAATAGAGATTTTCTTGTAGATCGCAGAACAGTTGGTCGGATAAGTATTTTTAATGTTAACCTACCTCATCAGGCAATAGATAAATGGGGTATGAAATTAAAGCTTAGACTTTCCGCTTTACGAATCCGGTGGTCTGACAAATATTACTTGGGCCAAATCATGTGTCCGATCACTTTTACTAAAAAAAACTTCTACGTCACTACGTTGATTTTTTGAAGCTGAAAATCGCTTTTTTTGATGTTAAAACACTATGACAGTAGGACTAAAGTATAGCCTTGAGTTTCTACTATACGAAATATATAAGTTGGGTGTAAAAAAGCCCCTCAAAATAGTATGTCTGACCATTTGCTTACTCTTTTCACAGAAAATAAAGTTTTCTGTAACAAAAATTCTTACCGACAAACAAACCGAGTTAAAAAAACTTTTAATAATACTCTAAGCTGTGCTTTAACTTTTTGAAAATTAACCTAAAAAAAATACAACAGGCATACATCAGTCGTAGTCAAAATAAAAAACAAAATATTTATGTGTTTTAATTTTTTCGCTTTTAATTTTGTAAACGTAAATTCATTTAATTTTATTTTTTCAAACAAAACATTACAACATAAGTATATTTCAAAACAATTTTTAAAACATATCAAATAAATTATTGCATACATCTAGTTATTCAAAACAAAAACAATTCAAGAAAAATAATTTAGTGAGGTCTCATGTTATATATCATCTTCATCAGAGTCTTCTTCACTTAAAGAATCTAAAGCTTCTTTATCACACCCTTCTAACACAATGTCATCAACATTTAGTGGTGTTGGTTCTTCTTGAAACCAGGGAGTTGATAACTTTTCGTTTTTCAACCTCAGTCGAAATCTTCTGCTCTAAGTTTTATGCAATCTGCATCTGTTGCATTTGCCCACATAGAACTCACAAAAATAGTTCTTTTAATTTTCTCATAAAATGATTCAAAGCAAGGAGGTATCAAGCTGGAGTCAAAGTTCCTTATGTGTTTAAAAAAAATACCTGGGTCATTGTTTTTGCAGCGTAAATATTTTGAAAAATTTGATATCTGGCTGAATTTACACTTTTGCAGTTTTTCACACCATACAATTGCGAAGTAAAGTAAAGTATCGTTATCATTTAAATATCCAGTTTGATTATTTAACGCTGTAAAGACTACAAAGACACGCTTTTATATAATATTTCAATTGGTTTTGCTTTACGCTTTCTAAAAAAACATGCCGTGTAGTCGGAACCTGTAAAGGCGTGAAATACTGGTAAAGCAAAATTAATACAATTTAGATCTTTTCTTTTGGAAGTTCCACTTGCTAACGAAATATAATATAAATCTTTTAATTTGTGCATATTTCCAAGTAAAATAATCAATACATCGGTGTCAGATGTTTTTACTATAATTTTTGAACTAGGTTTTGATTTGCTGATATGATAAATTAATCTGGTGTCAGCTTCTTCATGATTACACCTATGTATACTCCATCTCTTCACACTTATATATTATCTCGTCTTGAACAACATACGAGAAACACTTTTCATCTACTGCCAAAAACACTTTCTTATTTCTAAGAACTTCAACTAGAGATCTATCCTGCCAATGGACTCCAAGAAATCTAACTAAGTCTTCCTTAAATTTTGGATTTGTTAGACATTTAATGAAGTCTTTAGTTCTTTTTTGTAACAGCCTAAGTATTGTGTAGTTGATGGCCTCTCGTTCATTATGAACGCAATATTCAGCATCTTTTATGGATAGTCGATGGAAGTAAATAACGGTCAAGAACTAAGTGTACTTCCGAAGCTTACGCTGAGCATATTCTTTTCAAAATCTTTTCCGAAATATTATTAAAAGTTTGGGGTACTAAAGGTCCCATGAGATGAAGAAAATCTATATCTCTATCGATTGGTTCAGATAAAGAAATTCGAGATTTGAGTTTTTTTTTTTGCTAAAACAGATTTCCCGGTTTTGTCCATTTCACCAGTGTAGTGACAAAGATCTGCAGGAGCAGGTTATGGCTGAAAGTCTTCCAAAGGCATCTCGCTACATTTTTACTAAGGCCTGCTTTTCACAATCCTTGCTTTTCTGATATTTTTTTAAGCATTCCGATGAGAAATTTAAAATATTATTTCGTTTTAAAGGCTTTTCAAATCGGTCAGAATTTGTGGATTATTCTTCAATGAATGTTATTTTTTGTTTGTGACTTAGCTATTAGCATTTAAAAGAAAGTCAGTTACTTGTTGAGATGCAGCTCTCCCCGTTGTTATTTTATGGAGATATTTTTTCTCAACTTTCAACTCACGATTTTTCGTCTTTTTTAATTCGGTTCTTCGCTAGCTTGTTGCGTGTCGTGATTCATTAATTATAAATTAGTTCTTACTCGTAAATTCATAAACTACACTTTTATTCAAAAATTTAAATATTATAAAAATTACTTAGATATTGAATCTATTAAACAATTACATTTAAGTTTTAGGTTTTACGCATGTGACCAACGCTAGCTCTCGTCGGTGACTGAGTCTAATTCTTTTAGCTCTTTAGTGTTTTTCTTATGTGGCGGAAGCATTGCCAGCTAAAAATCATTTAAATTCACCACATAGCTCCCCTCCCAAAAAGATTATTTATTTGTAAACAAAATAGATGAACATAATGGTAGTTTAAGTTTTAAATTTTATGTATTACATAAGTGAGATTAATTCTTAGTTCAATGTTGTTCGAAATATTCTTTACAACTAAATTTCAATTTTTAAAATTTGATTCACAGACTTTGTAAGCTGGTTTAAATCTATCTATTGAAATTAATTTGTTTTTTCCTTTTACGTCTAGTATAAAAAATTTTCTAGTTCTAGTTCTAGTTCTTAAAATTTCGAAAGGTCACTCATAAGGTTGTTCAAGACCTACTTTCAATTCATCTTTCCTAATAAAAACAAATTTGCAGTTATGAATACTTTCAGGCACATATGAATTTGGCTTAATCTGTGACCGAGGTGGTTTAAATGTAATATGACGCATTCTTTTTCTGAGGTTTTGAACTAAAGTTGTAGAATCTTCATTTTTTAACTTTTCGGACTAGATGAAAAATTCACCTGAAATGACCATAACTAGTTCGGTTGGTGAGATATTGAGATCTTCCTTAATTGTTGTACGTAACCCTAAAAGCTCTAATGGCAGATTCTCGCTCCAGTTCTTTGTATTTCCACGCGCTTTTACAGAATCCTTAAGTTGACGATGAACTGTCTCGATCATTCCGTTGCTCTGAGGGTGGTAGCTCGTAGTTCGAATTCGGTGACTTCCCAAGAGTCTCGACAGTTCCTCGAGTAATTTCGATTCAAATTGAACTCTTTGATCAGTAGTTATTCGAGAAGGACAACCGAATCTTGCTACATAACCCCTAATGAAAGCTTTGGCAACTGTTACAGCGGTGCCGTTCCTTAGTGGATAAGCATCTGGCCATCTCGTGTAACGATCTATTATTGTTAATATATAGGTACTATATATCCCTGTGATGGTGGCAGAGGTCCAACCAAATCTACATGTATATGTTCAAAGCGCTCTGAAGTGATAGGAAAATTCTCGATTTAGGACTTGATATGCCATTGGAGTTTTGATTTTTGACAGCGTAGGAAACTGTTAGCCAAGTAACCAGTGTCTGTGTTCATTCCTGGCCAGAAAAATTTTGACGCACATAACTTTCTAGTAGCTCTCAACCCAGTGTGAGACAGGCCATGTAACTTATCAAAGGATGTTTTTCTAAAACATTCGGGCAAATATGGTCTATTGTTCCCTGTTGACGTTTCGAACCAAATTTTAACATCTGTATTTGGAATTAAAATGTATTCCAAATTGAGTGATTGTTGAAGTTCTGCGTCTTTTTCTTGACTTCGCTAATTTTTGAGCGTCCATACTAGTCAAAGTTATACTACAAACTTCATCGGGTGTGCGTGACAAAAAATCGGCTACCAAATTGGCCTTGCCCAAGATGTGTCTAATGTCACTTGTAAACTGGGCAATGTACTCGAGGTGTCTAGTTTAAAGACTACGTTCTGTTTTTGACATGAGGGCAAAGGTTAAAGGCTTGTGGTCGGAAAATATTTTGACTTCGCATCTTTCAATGAAATGCCTAAAATGCTTTATAGCCAGGTAAATGGCAAGACGTTTCCGGTCGAAAGTGGAGTACCGTGTTTCTGCTGGCTGCAATTTTTTTGAGAAAAATGATAAAGGTATCCAACAACGTTGATTTTTATCAAATTGATGCAAAACTGCACCTACCGCAACATTAGATGAATCAGTGGTTATATTAAACTTTGCGTTTTCGATCGGATTTTTTTTTTATAATTTACGCGCGACTAAGGGGTTAGATACCCTTTTACTGTTGCCAGGGCGCGGGCGGAAAGGTAGAAGGAGGAGAAAGGAAAATTGTTTTGTAGTGGTTTGAAACTCAGGCGTGTTTGGTTTCGATATTCGCTCTCCAAGGGTGGGAGTCTGAATAGGACTTTTCTTCACTCAGAGTGATTCGAGGTATAATTCACAGTATTTTTTTCTGTGACTGAAACTCTACAACAGCCAAATCTACGTGTCAGTGTTATGCCTTCACACGCAGAATTTTTCTGTCCGATTTCCAATTACACAAATGAAAAACTGACTTACCATGGGCAGGATTCGAACCTGGACCCTCCGAGTGAGAACCGATTGCTAGTACAACTACACCACGGCCACCACGGATGAGCTAAAAGTGTGTATTTTTTTTTTTTAAATGAGCGCGCACTCAAGGGGTTTGAGTACCCTTAAGGTAATTGTACACAGCGCGGGCAAAGGAAATTTAGGGAGGAAGAAAAGAGAGGTACCGATGTACATTGTTTTTAAATGTTTGCAAGTTATAACGACCAGGAAATACAGAGCTCGGCAGGGCATTCCATAAGCGAGTTGTACGGCTTAGGAACGAATCACGATATTTTAGAGTACGTCCGAAAATAAGCTTGAGGGTATACTGATGAGCATTCATAGAGAGACGGGTGTTACGGTTGAAAGTTTGAATGGGCGGTATGCTACTGGCGATTTCAGTGGAGCACTGGTGGTAGAAATAGCGATAAAACAAAGTGAGACACGAGACATTTCGTCGGTGTTCGAGGGTGTCCATTGATTGACTGATATTAGTATCATCAATAAGTTTTATCGCACGGTTTTGAATCCTATCTAGCAGGTGCAGAGATGTTTTAGGAGCACCTGAGCAGATGTGGGAGTTGTGCTCCAATTTCGGGCGGATGAATGCCTTATATATTGAGGCCAGATCAGAGGGGGTAAAATATTTCTTACATCGCTTGAGGAAACCTAGACATTTCGCAGCATTTTTGACGACATCAAATATGTGGTCACTCTAACGTAAGTTGTCGTGGACAGACATACCGAGAATGGAAAGTATTTCGGTTTCGACGATGCAAGCGCCATTCATGGATAATGGCTGGGTGTTTAAATTTCGCTTTAACGACAGCAGACAACATTGTGTTTTGGAAGCATTAAATTACACTCTGTTGATAGTTCCCCAATTGGTTATGCTGTTGATATCGGAATTTAATGAGCTTAGCATACGCTGCCGTTCTCGTTCTACAGCCGAAGAGCAGGGCCGTGAGTCCGGGAACGAATATGAAAATCAGAGAGTACTGTCATCAGCAAAGGAATATATTGGATTAGAAGTAGCAGACAAGAGATCGTTGATGAAAATTAAAAAGAGTGTCGGTGACAGAACAGAGCCCTGGGGCACACCAGCATTTATTTTGTGAATATCAGACTTGAAACCGTCCAAGACAACTTGAATTGAACGTCCCGAAAGGTAATTTCTAATCCATTGAAAAAGAGAGTCGTCGATACCAAATGCACGCATTTTCGACAAAGGAGCCTGATGCCAAACTCTGTCAAATGCCTTAGAAATATAAAGTGCAACTATCTTGCTTTCGCCAGATTGATTTACGCTTTGGTTCCACTTTTCGGTGAGACATGCCATCAAATCACCAGTGGACCTGTTGCTACGAAAACCGTACTGCCGGTCATTGAGAAGTTTTCGTGTTTCAAGATATTTCATGAGCTGACGATTTATCATGACCTTGGAAAGAAGGGACGTAAGTGCAATGGGTCTGTAGGAGGAGAGAGAAGATGATTCGCCTTTTTTATGGACGGGCTGGACAAATTCTGTTTTCCATCTGCTCGGGAAGAGTCCTAAAGTGTAGGATTGATGAAAAAGCTTACGCAGTGGTTTTTCCAGCGAGGAAGAACACCTCTTCAGAAGAAGGGGAGATATACCATCTGGATCAGCGGATTTATGTATGTTGAGATCTTTAAATACTCTTGCTACTACACGAGTGCGAAAGTAGATTCGTCTCATTGAAGATTCTGGGAGTGTTTATCTGGCCGCAAAGTGTGCATCAAGCAGATTGGCCTTATCCAATGAGCGTTGGGATAGAGGATGAGGCGGAATTTCTAATGTTTTTGACGAACGACCAACAATTTTTACTGCCTTTAGGACATTGCAGTATTTTTTGCCTCAGTTTTTGGTCGTATAGGAATCTCTCACGCTTAAGAAAGGCGTTGCAGTCATTTCTGGCTCGTTTGAACTTTTTTCGGTTTTCCTCTGTCGGGTTGGTCTTGTAGGACCGAAAAAAACATTTCTCTAACCCTGACGGCCTCTTTACAGCTCGAGTCATACCACGCCTTTTCTTTTGGTTTGATACTCTTCATCCGATAATGGAAAAAAAATCTCATTCCAAAAATAATAATGTCTGTGATCATATCAGCGGCGGAATCCACGTCATTTTCGAGGAAGCATAACGACCAGTTAAAATTCCTAAAGAAGCTGTTAAGGCCGCTCCAGTTGGCTTTCTCGTATTGCCATACGGTTCTTTTAGGAATTTTTTCTCTAACTGTGTGGTCGGTGTACGAGAAATTAGCTGATATGACACAATGGTCCGACGAGCCTAGAGGGGAGACCACATTTAATGGTGTACTTATCAGGGTGAGAAGTTAAAAACAAGTCCAGGGTGTTGGCGGTATGACTGTCAACGTCTGGTATTCGCGTGGGCTCATTTACAAGCTGCGTTAGGTTGTTTTCCGCAGCGAGGATCTCAACACACCGTCCTTCGGGTGTTGTCTGTCCAGAATGTCGAACCCACACAGAATTGTGTATATTGAAGTCGCCGTAATAACGATTTCAGTATGAGGATACAGGGATACAATTCTTTGAATGGAGTCAGACAGCGCACCAAACTCGTTAAAAGTTGAATTGCTGTCCAGTTTGGGGCTTCTATAAATAAAGCAGTAGTGTACAATTTGCTTACGGAGATGGAATTTAAACCACATGAAGTTAAATTCCGGACTGGAACATGGATCACATTGTGGTGGAGTTTGGTAAGCTACATCACTACGCACATAAATGGCGAGACCGCAGTGCGAGAAGAATAATGGCATTAGTTCGCAGCCAGGTAGCTTCAGATCAGAATGATCTGAGTGGTTTGGGCGGGGATCTACCTGTGTTTCACTAAGTGCCAAAATAGCTGGTCTGTACTTACAGACGTGGACGTACGCAGAAAAGTGATTACTTTTTAGCCCGCGTATATTGGCTACGTCTACCCTGAATTCCCTAGTCATAATCACAAACAAACACAAAAAACACAAACACCGACGATACTAAGCAAGGCTGCGAAGTGAAAATTCTGACATTGGTTTACCGGATCAAATTGTTGTAGGTGTTATGCCCTTACAACAATATGAAACAGTGCACCAACAAAATTTTCACTCACAACCCGCTATCCATCAGTTGTTACATACACTCAGCCACTACCCGGACCGTATGGTAAATACAGTAACGGCAGTGATTGAGTGCAAGCAACAGTACTTCGACTAGGAGCGGCTGAGGTGGGATACCCGCACTGTGTGATATTTTTCTTTTCAGTCACTGCACTGCACTTTTTTTTTTTTATTTTTTTTTTGCACACGCGCCCGGTTTTTTTTTTTTTTTTTTCACAGCACACAACAATATTGCGAGTGCACTGGCTAAGTTGTGCACTCGACGGTGGTCGACTCGGTACATTTGTCTGATCAATCAAATTAAGTTTTTGGGCTACCTGTCAAGTCTTGACAAGTGTGAATAAATTGGTGCTAAATATTCAGCAAGTTTAGGGATAGACCTATAGACCTATTATAAAAATTTATCATACCTAGGAACTGCTGCGATTATTTGACAGTGGTTGGAGGTTTGAGAGAAAGAATTGCATTTACTCTTTCTTTGAACGGTACAATACCATCTTTGCTTACTATATGTGCAAGGAAAGTAAGACTTTTACTGCCGAAAATGCATTTTGAGACATTGATTTTTACATCGTAATCACTCAAACGTTGAAATACTTTCTGTAGATGAAGTTTATGTTTTTCGACTAACTTACTGGCAATCAGTATATCGTCGAGGTATGGAATCTAATTAATAAACTGCTGAAAAGTCTAGGCGGCATTCCGCAGGCCAAAAGGCATGCATAAAAATTCAAATAAGCCAAAAGGCGTTATAATGTATTTATTATAAGATTTATTATAAGATTTTTAAATTTTTCAATAATTTTACTATAAGGATTCGAAAGTTGGACTAAATTCGGTACTTATGTTCCTCGTTATCGCATTTACTGTCAGTGAGGTAGTTGCATCTATTTAAGAGTCTTTAAATCAACTAATAAATTAAATTTGGACAGAAAGTCTGCGCCGATGATTGGATAACTGAAGGAGGCTACAATGAAAGCGTGGGTGTAATCCCTTCGTAGGCCAAAATCGACTTTAAACAACTGTGTACCGACTGTGTTTATGGTTGAACCATTTGCTGCCGATAAACAAAAATTAGAATCCTTTTTGTCACGGGGGAAAAATTGAACTGGAATAGTTGATACGTCTGCTCTTGTATCTATCAAAAATTTAGGTTTAGAATTTTTACATCTCACAAATAAAAGGCGGCATGAGTGACTACTAGCGCCAGTTTCGCTAGCAGCCGTAGCTAGTTTTTTGAATCGAAATCACATGGTTTACGACACTTTTTCGCATCTTTGCCGAATCCATGATGAAAATAACAGGTCGGATATCTCGAGACTTGGTTTTTGATTCTGCCCTTATTCTGACTGTGATTACTACGATATGAAACTGATTTACTATGAGAACGCGATCGCTTATAGGTTTGAGTCGAAAATACAAAAAGTTTTTCTAATTTTCGTTTGATCGCTTGAAGTCTATTTGATACGGATGTGCTTGCAACAGCAGGTATATTACCTACTTCCTGAATTTTATCAGCTATTTTCATAAGTGCGTCTATATCTGTATCCGTCGCAGCGACTAAAATTAGTTTGATGTGTGTTGGCAAACCATTTAGCCAAATTTGTTTTAACGTGTTTGTTGGAAGTATATTTGAAGACCCTGAAATCACTTGCAATTGACGAAAGTATTGAGATGGGGTGCAATCGCCTATTACAACACCGCCTAGCAATTTCGTTAACCGAATATTCTCACTTTCCGTATGTCTACTGATAATGGTACGAGGGCGGGTCAATAAGTCCGTGACTTTTGGAATAAAACACAGATTGAGCTCTATACACTTTGTCCAACGCTTCTCCAAAAAAAATTATTTGTCGAGGTCCTCAAAATAGGCCTTTGTTTGCGAGATGACTTCATCATTGGAGTCAAATCTTTTTCCACCAAGCCATTTCTTCAGGTTTGGGAACAAGAAGTAGTCGCTCGGAGTCAAATCTGGAGAATAGGGTGGATGAGGGAGCAATTCATAGCCCAATTCATGGATTTTTGCCATGGCAACTGCACATGTGTGCACCCTTGCATTGTCTTGGTGGAAAAGAACTTTTTTCTTGGCCAAATGAGGTCGGTTTTTTTTTCAAATCGTCATTGAATCGGTCCAATAAGTTGGCATAATATTCCCCATTGATTGTTCTTCCCTTTTGAAGGTAGTCAATGTGGATTATCCCGCGTGCATCCCAAAAATCAGTCGCCATAACTTTATTGGCTGACAAACCCACCTTGGCCTTCTTTGGCGCCGATTCACCCTTAGAAACCCACTGTTTTGACTGTTGTTTGTTCTCTGGTGTGTTGTGATGGATCCATGTTTCGTCCACGGTTACAAAACGGCGCAAAAACTCCTCCATATTGCGATTAAACAACGTCAAACCTTCCTGTGAAGTGAAGCACACGAAATTCACTTTTTTCCATTTTCTCCTCAAATTAGTGAGTAGTCTGATATAAATAGCTGTCAAACACAAACTAACTAACGCAGCAAGTTTAAATTTTGACAGGAGTCAACTGACAGATGCCTGTTAACAGGAGCATGGTTGCTGTTTCAGTAAAGATGTCAGAAATTCAAAAAGTCACGGACTTATTGACCCGCCCTCGTATTTTCTAACTTCGCGAATCTATTGGTTTCTGCAGGATTGTCGATAATATCAGTTATTGTCATCAAAATATCCTCTGATAGTGCTGTTGATATTTTAATTCGTCACTTTTTATATTGTTTATTATAAAAGTTGCTGTAACTAGCGGGAACTAAGTTGTGTGACTCGAATGACAAAAGTTAGGCATTTTAACCCTAGATACAGCGCTTGTTATTACATCAAATTTTGAATCTTTTTCATCCGAAATACTCGTATTTGCATCACCATTCATGTTTACAATTCACTTTTCGAACAACAATTAAAGTAAAAATTAAATTCACTTACCAGGTGTTAACACACTTAGTATTTTTCGAGCTTTGGTTTTTTTTTTTGTATGCTTTTTGTTGTTAGAGTTGGTCAGACGCATGAACAATTTGAAATATTCAGAGTGAAATTATAAGATATCTTCGATTATTTGGTGGATTTGATGTTCAATGTAAATGTTGTGGCTCGATGTGTGAATGTTGACTGTCGACGTAATTGTTGTTGATGGATTTTTGCGGCTATCGATCGATGTGTGTGTAGTTGTCCGATGTTCCGATCTGATTATGATGTTTGATGATGTGAGGACTGGTGATATCCAATGTACAGTGACACTTGTCCTACTGTACCAACTATCGAGTGAGTACAGTTTTTAAGTACCATATATGCAAATGTATTTTAATTGGATCGTATCAATAATTCTAGGTTTTGCAGGTATAGCAATTGAATTTCCTGTACGATATTAAAATAATTGATATAGATATATTATTTGAATCAATAGTTTTTAAGAAATTCGGGAGGTAAACCCCCTTCCCATTGTAAAAAATGCTTGTTTTTGATCCTTCTATAAAAAACCGTTGTCAATTTTTGGCGCCAAAGTTATCGTAAGCGTGCCCTATTAAACAATTACATTTAAGTTTTAGGTTTTACGCATATGACCAACGCTAGCTCTCGTGGGTGACTGAGTCTAACTCTTTTAGCTCTTTAGTTCTTATCTTATGTGGCGGAAGCATTGACCGCTAGAAATAATATAAATCCACCACAAGCTCATAACATATATCATCTGTTTGTCAAATTTTTATGTCAGCCAGCATTTTGGAAATAATTTTTGTACGTATATTATGGCTAAGTACCCTGCTGAAATTGAACTCGAAAAATGGGTTACCCCAGTCAAAGAGTTAGCAGCATCCGCATTTATAGTCTGCTCAAGAGTGAGATCAACAGCAGCTCTTGCAAGACTTGTTTTCGTACGTTTTATACCAAAGGCACCACGTTTAAATTCGTTTATTAAATCCAAATTATTTATCTTCAAACCCACTAAATTGGAGTGATATTTCAATATCCACCTTGCGTAGTTTGGTTGATTGAAGACAAAAAATAAATTGGAAAGGTCGAAAATTGATTCTACATACAATTCAAAATTACTCGCTCTCATGCTTCTTGAAAACCTGAAAAACACGTTCATGAACTCGACGTACTGCATAAAGAACTGGGGGGTTTTCCCATGATCTCCTTTAAGGGTAAGATCGATATAGCTTTGGTATTTCTTTAACGTATCATGTAGCAATGGACTTAAAATAAGGACTTCATTTTGTTCTAATGGGTTATGAAATATACATTTTAAGACTTCAATTAAATCTTCTGATATATCAACATCATTTTCTAAACAGAACCGTTCAAACTGCAATGTCTGAATGGCACCAGACAATAAGGGATGGATTCTCTTACATCTATTGAAATGTTTACCGCCAATAAATCCGTTCACTGAACCTCCGGCTGAGACTTCAGATTGAACTAAAATATTAACTATTCCCGAACCATTAATGTATTTTCCAAAGGCTTTGAAAAAAGCCATTTGTATATGAAACGCTCCCAAATTTATGAAGACATTATTGAAGTTTGGACTCTCAGTCATTTGAATCTACATATAAAATTATCATATGTCAAAATTATTTCTTTTTGATGACATTCATTGGCAAGCAATTAAGCATATTTAAGAGTTTCCGAAACAACAGTGTAGGATGAAGGCGACAAATTATTTTGAGATAAGTAATCTATAGTCTGGATCTCACTTTTGTCAATTGTCGTTTTACTATTACATCTTATCCGCATTGGTACTTCCGGAATCTTCGAAAGTGAAATTGCCTAGATTAAGTCTTTGAGCATCGAATTTTTTTTTGTATTTTCGAATTCAGTGGTTGCATTCAAAATATCGAGTAATGGAAGTAAATTTGTTTTGGAAGTGGGTTTTTTTCATGTATGGTTGAATTTCGCGAGGTATTTGCTCGAACCGTCTTCTTTTTTTTTGAAGTATAATCTTACTCTCAGTACCATTTACTACCAGTTAGTGAAAGAATTTTCCATTGACCCGATGAGGTAGGTAATCCGACGGCCGCCTCCCTTACTATGTGGCATGTGACGCATTCTCTCGCTCTAGCGTGAGTTCGGCGATCGTATGTAAAAGTGCTTCGGTTGGGTTTTGGTTGTCTTGTTGAATTAACTGATATTTAAAACTACTGAAATTAACAATCAGCAAAACATGTAGTTAACAATGACAAAATATGAAACCGCTGAAAGAAATATGAGTATCAATAATACAATGGAAGTTGCTTATTATGCAGCATATCGTAAAATAATGAAATTAGCAAATCCGCTAGTAATTATTGAAGTTGCTTATTGAGCAAAATATCGTGAGTTCTTATAAACACGGCTTCTATTGACAATATTATCGAAACTTGTCACTTGTGCGCTGAGATTTTTTTTGATTATTCTCTTTGAGTTCTTTATTCGTTGCTTATATGTTAAATAAGAGAACTTAACACAGATGATCGATTTTGACTTGGAAGTTTTAGACTGCACTTTTTTCACATAGCATTTATCGATTTGATAGTCAGTAACTTCAATCGACAAAGCTTTGTTGAAGATAAGTTTGGTTTGACTCAGAGCATTTTCATCATTAACATTCGGCACACCAGTAATATCGATAACATTACTAAGAAGACTCTGTTGCTGCCAGTTTAGTTTCCTCTCCAGATTGTTGATTTTAATTTTTAGTTGCGCATTTTCATTTCCTAATATCCCAAGTTGTAGAAGAAACGATCGTTTTTTTCTGTCATAACCGCAAGATTTGAATAAAGAGTTGGCCATTCGAGGTCATTGTCCACGTTTAAATGGAACTCTCAGGTGCTGCAGATTGTTCACATTCACCAGCATATTTGATATTGTTTACACAAGAACAGTTGTGGTTTAGCTTGGCAACTATTGCGTAACCTTCCCGCTTGATTTTTCTTTACGTTACACACGGGGTTGCTGTTGTTATGCATTCGAAGAACGAGTATGAAGATTGTCACCGAAGAAGAAGTTTCGGAACGAACAAATCTGTAAGATAAGATATACAACATCTTATTAAACACTTAACCACGTACTACAGTGGCATACCAAACGCAGGTTACAAATTCCTATGCTGTAATAATGCGTAACGAGGCATAATTCTCGTCATCAACAAATGCAAACATACGATTTTGAGAAACCACGAATTTTTTCTATAAACTCCCCACTCTGAGATCGGTTACCGAAGTAGTTTCCGAAATATAATAGTTACTTCGAGTGTCTTTTCAAAGATAACGTAACAATAATTGGCAACACTGGTTAATGGATAATACAATCTTCATACAAATTGCCTCAGTTGCAAATTGTACACTCTAAGAAAGAGTAAGTATAGGTGCAGTTTTTTTTGGGTGATACAATATATAGAAATAGTGTCTTCAGGTGTCTCGTCAGGGGTACTATGAAATTGCAGATCAAAAATCTTTCGTTGAAGTGACAGCAAATCGTAATTCAATGTCCTTTACATTTCATCATGATTCACACACAGGGGGGCTGAAAATATCAATTGTTGGCGCTAGAGTTAAGCTTGTGTCGGGTTTTCTTAATGAAGATCTTCGAGCAACGTGTGAGAAAATATCGTGAGCTACCGGAGTTTCAACAACATACATACGTAGCAAGAAGATGACTTACAGAAAAAAAAATTCTGAACGCTAGGTTCTTTACTGTTTGACTTCTGAAGAGGAGAAAAAACGTGTAGTACATACCGCAACAGTTTTGAAACAAATATGCGTAGGCGGCGTTTTCTTTCTCTAAAAGAGCTTCCTGATTTCCTTACTCAGCACACTCGGCAGTTGAGCAAAAGTGGTGAGCTGACTGGCATATCAAGCCTTCCAAGATGGTAGTTATCAGTGATTGGGGGACTGAGAAGTAATATTGAATAAAATAAATAAAAAAAATGGGCAGTACGATGTTAACGCCAGGATAGGAAAGGAAGACAGTTAGTGAACATAGCTTATATGCCGCAATGGCAACGGACTAAAAATAAACTCTATCCTTAAAGTATTTGAAAGGTGCAAAATTGAGTACATTGGAGTTGTTTTTTGTTTTATTTGTTTTTTTTCTTCGAATTTTTTGTTTTCCGTTTTGATTTTTAAACCTTTTTGCTGAGAATTCAACATGAAATAAAGGTCAAGAATTTTTTTTTAATTTGCTTTGTTATTTCTATTCGTATGCAGTAATAAGTGCACGAAGTACAAACATGTACTCATTTGTGCTCCCCACTGTACATTGAAAACTGAATAGAACTGTGAAGAATTTTTGAGTTCATAACATAAATCAATAATCTGTTTTTTATATCGTAAGACAAAATAATTTCGTTTAAATGCGAGATGCTGCTGCTGTCGGCCACTAAGGAATTTACTACAAAGATTATTGGATATGAACGAATAGAAAATGAGAAAAAAATATATTTAAAAGAAACTTAAATCATCGTGTCTTTTCTTATTTAAGTACATGTAAAAAACTTGAATGTAAGGAAAACGTTTGTAAGACGTACTCGTATATACCAATAAAATAATCTTCCGTTAAAAGTACTATTTACTTACTTCTTTTTCGTAAAACTTTGTCTAAATGGAAGCAGGATATGGTGTATTTTTTTTCTGCAAGAATACTATATGCACTAAGGTTAGCGCGTACCCAATTGTCTTTCTGCTCTATAGTGAAGTTGATTTAAGGCAAAAGGATGCCTGAGCAGCGATCTACTAAGTCAATATTTGTAAGGTAAAACAGAATGCAAAATCGTGTGGAGACTGTATTTCAAGGTTGTTTTTGTTGTTTTTTTCTTTTAGCCTATAGCGAGCCCATTCAGATTAACCCAGAAAACAACCCAAAAACATAAGTTTGATGTATCTTATGAGAGGTATAGTCAGTTAGTAGTGCGAGGTTTTAGATCTAATTTATTTGTTACACACAATAAATAAGTGTTGCCTTAACTTTGTTTAACACTTTCCTGTATGATAACATACTCGTAGATCTCCACCTCAGTGTTTTTTCTAAAATATGCAAATACCAAATACTCGTATTTAGCCTGGGTGCACAATGTTTAGATTGTACCTTGCTTACTTAAATGAGACGTCTATGTGTATAGTTTAATATTTACTTCCTCGGGGCGAAGAAAAGTACAGTTTTGTTAGTGCTTACAATTTAATCACATCAAGACTATCATCGCATCCTGTTAAAATTACTTTTAATTTTGAATGATTTTATTATAATAACAATTGGTTTACAAAAAAAGGCTTATACAGTCTTCCAAAAACTATCGGCAATATTTTATATTAATTGATATTATTGTAATATAGTTCTTGTTAAACCTTACTCCAAAATTTTTTTTTTTAGAATTGCTTTATGGTATGATGATGTAATTCGTTTACAGTAACATAGAGTTATTTTGCGATACGATACTCGTGCTTTCCAATTAATCCCCTTTACTTGTGTTATTATAGTATTGAACAAAATCGTATGAGATTTTGTATATTTTCTCTTTTATAAAAAAACATTTTTTTTTTTTTTAAGAACTTAACACTCAAGTGGGTATTAATACACTTAAAATGCTTGAGCACGTGTTAAGTTTTTAGGAAAATGGGACAGAGAGAGAAAGAAAGATTTTTGAAGATTTTCCCTGCATGTGACGAAGTTGAGAGTCAATAATTCTCCCTTTGCATGAAAAATTCTACAGACGGACCCTGTATGAATCATGAAAGTAGTTCGATGAGCCTAGATTCAACTTTAAGGAGTTGTAGACTTCTCTGTATGTTAATAATTTTACTTCCTGAACATAAGTTACTCAAATGCAAGTATCCGCATTCGATAGCAAGCCAGAAAGCCTATATTTCTCTCTCGTCCATAATTTCTCGCCAAATTCCAAGAATCTTTGAATTTATACGGTATTCCACAAACTCCATTAGTAATCGCTCCACTCTCATGCATAACGCTTTTAGGACGTATTTCTTACTTGCATTAAGAGACTGAAAATAAAATGGGGCTAGTCAGTCTCAATCATTAGCATATAGCATGGTGGATAGCCAGAGCATCTTTCGTAGATAAAACCTCTGCAGTTGTTCCAAAGCGTAATAATACATATGACGCCATACGCGTGCTCCATAGAAAAGAAAGACTTAGAGACTGCTTCGAAAACCTTGTATTTCATACCATGAGTTATGTATATTGAAATTCTGAAAACAGTTCTCCATGTAAACCCAATGGTATATTTAAACTGCAAAGAGCTTCCTATCAAATCGGTCCATTACTAACATTACTTAAATTTAAGTTGTGAAGCAGTTTAAATATTTAAGATTGATATTTAAACTGTTTCACAACTTAAATTGGCTTATTTCAACATTTCTCCTTTAAGTGGTATACCCTTGGAAAATTGGTCTATCGTTTACACACAATACCATAGTTGTTGGCTAGCGCTTGAACCACACTGACAAACCGTTTCTATAATAAATCGTTGCTGCATTCCATATTCATTGAGTTTGTAGAAAATTCTTTGATGGTCTATGATATCAAAGTCATAAAACGTTTGCGTCCTATAAAAGTATCTGTGTGATCTATTGTAGAATAACCAGGATGAAACCCAGTTTGAAGATCTTTCAGTAGTACGTTTTCATGCATCCATCGTATTAAAGGGGCTTGTGAAGCACGTGAAACGTTGAAACGTTGTGTTTAAGCATTCAAAAACGACATTCTGGAAATGGCCGACGAGTCATCGTTTTTAAAAATTGGAAATAAAATTGCATTCAAGCTATCCAAATTTATGTCTCGTGTTTAATATTTGAATTAGTGTAGTCAGGAACTACCACATATTTAAAAAAAATTACGGGAATTATATGATATTAGGGACTAAAAGGTCTTTTGATTTAGCTAGGGCTTCTCTAATTTTCTTAGTTTTGGAATACTACCGTTGAGTAGTTGGCGAAATGTAAATACGGATTTTCTTTTTTGAGAAGTTGATATCAAACCTTCTGTTTACCTTCTGTTTCCTTTATATTCATGATTTGGCATTGACATGGAATTGATAATTTCATTATTAAAATGCATAAGTATATTCTAAATTTTGTAAGATTTAGTGCATCCATTAAATTATTTAAGGGCCATTAAATCCATGAGGTCTAAAATATTTCTTCCAAGCATATTTATTACCGAGACCTTTGATTCCTTGAGCAGAGAGGAAATCTCAAACAAACTACCAGCTATACCCTCCACATTACCAAGAATCGAATTTATATGTTGAGATGGAATGTAAAAACTATTTTAATGTATTCATAATTAAAAAAAACGTATTTTCCTCTATTTGAAATATTTCAAAAAGGATTGCGAAATTCACTTATTTGATAGACCTATTGTATTGCTTAATCCAGATACATTACGAGCTAGGATTTTATTATATGTTTATACTTAACGAATTACTATTTTGAACATGGCAGAGGGCTATATCTTTGCGATTTAATCCTTAGCACTAATTACGTATACTGTACGTACTGTATTTCCAATCTCTAGCAGGATTATCGACGTTAGAAAGATTACCGAATTAACCTGGACTAATAAATGGGTTATTATTATATTTGTGTTGCTGAAATTGCAAACTACTCGTAAGATGATCATTAGCCAGTAATTCATTCAAGACGTGGTATATATCCACCACATATTAGACCAATGCCTGAAATCCAAGTAAATATCTTCTTTTGAAGTACAACAGGTCTCATCGACACCAACCTTGGAACCACAACTATATCGTTCAATAATTTGCCATCTAATATATGCAGCAGTTTTCCGCTTTTTTACGCATTGGTACGAGCAAATCTGCGTTGAATTAAACTCGACTATGTAGCTGACTAAACCGGCAGCTCTCGATATCGAGGGAAGTTAGATTAGTGCGGGTATTACTGATTTTATCAGTGCTGTCAACGGTGCATTTTGCAGAATGATAAGATTGCATAGATTCCATTTTTTTTCTCTAAAATTTCACGGCGACCTTCCAATTGAATAACCCTGGCAGACTTTTTTTATTTTTTTGAAATCAGCTCATGTGTCTTCACAGAAACCCTCAGTATATTCCTTGGTGAAAATTCGTTTTTTATACAGAATACCTCCAATTTGTTCTCTAAAACGACTTCACGACGACTTTCCGGTTAAATAACCCTGGTAGACTGTTCTTATTTTTTTTAAATGAAACTCTTCAATACCTTCAATGGTGAAAATTCGCAGAATACCATAAATTAAGTGCAATTGTCATGCTCATAACTATTTCATGTGGACTTTTTGAATTGTTATAAGAAATTGGTGAGACTATAGGTTGTAGGATTTCCGAAAGGCATCTCCACTTTTTATAGCTTAAGATAAGCCTTAACCGTAAGCCTTTTTCATCGAAAGATTGTTAAACAATGAGAGTCTTCCACAATATCGGGGGAACTCGTGAACCTAATGTCATATTTGCTCAGGAAAAGTTTGTTGGGGCATTGTTTCCTATTGTTGTAAGAGTCTACAATAACGTAAGATGAGTGGTTGCCTAGATAACAACAACAAGTCAAATTACAGTAATAATTTAGTCTCTCCATTAAATTTTGAATGCCACCCATATGGAGTCAAACAGTCACTAAACCCAAACATCTTTCTGTCCCTTTTCCGAAAAACTTAACACATGCTTTGGCATCATAAGTGTAGCCATACCCACTTTAGTTTTGATTTATTAAAATAATAATTTCTTTTTCTCTGTGTACCTTCATGTCTATAAATACAGGTCAACTGTATTGGCAATTAGTGAAACACCTCTCAGATCACTCAGATCACTGAAGCTAGCTACGAACTGGGGCCATTCTCTTTTTCTCACCGCGGTCTCGCGATTTAAGTGAGTAGTTCCAATCCGGAATTCAATTTCATGTGGTTAAAATCCCCAAAATTCAATTGAAATATAAACCTACCACACAAAATATATGTCACTTTCTAAAACGAACTAACACCATATAATTTAAAACCTATGAAAACAGAATCCTCTCTCTAAATGTGTGAATGAATTCAAAACGAAATAAGGCCGACTCGGCTCTATTTCACTTAGTAAAGTGAAATAAGTCCGAACATAGAAATTCGGCGGTATTTGGCTTTCATAAAGTGAAATAACGCCGAATTTTGTAATTCGGCGTTATTTCACGGCACCAGATTATTCACTACTGCTCTATTTACAGAGGCCCCAAACTGGACCCCATTTCGAGCTTTAACGAGTTCGATGCGCTGCCTGACTCCTTTCAAAGAAGTGTATCCCTGTATCCTTTTACTGAAACCGTTATTACGGGCGATTCTGGGTGGCTTCGACATTCTGAGCAGACAACATACGAAGAAAGGTGTGTTGAAATATTCGCTGCGGAGAACAACTTGACCCAACCTGCGTGAAAATAAGCCCACGCGAATACCAGAAGTTGATAGTCATACCGCCAATATCCTGGACTTGTTGTTGATGTGCTATCCGCTCTAGGCTCGCCGGAACACTGTGTCACATCAGCTAATTTATTATATACCGACAACACAGTTAGAGAAAGGATTCCTGAAGTAACCGTATGGCAATACGAGAAAGACAATAGGAACGGACTTAACAGATCCCTTGGGTATTTTAACTGGTCGTTATGTTTCCTCGCTAATGACGTGGATTCCGCCGCTGATATGATCACAGACATTATTATTTTTGGAATGAGATTTTTTTTCCATTATCGGATGAAGAGTATCAAACCAAAAGAAAAGGCGTGGTATGACTCGAGTTAAAAAGGCTGACAGGGTTAGAGAAATATTTTCCCGTACATGAGAAAATCGACAGTAACCAGAAATTGGGTGCAAAAATAGCTATCGCTGACGTGTAGCCCTATCGACTCCAGGGAGACATAGATATTCATCTTCAGTGATCCAGATCCAACCTCCATCTCCAATACATATAGTCATCCACTCTCAAAGCAGTGCGCGTCCATGCTGGACGTTATAATCGATAAAATCAATGAGATTAGTGATGAATAGTGTTGATTGATTTGGAAAACTTCATTGAAACAGTAAATCACAAAATCGATAGTATTCTAATACATCACCCGCCGCACAATAAATATAATACTTCAATTTTGGCTAAATTTGTACAAACCGAACCCGAATCATTGTTACATCCAATGCCGACAACCCAACCTCCAATTCTTCGCACTAGCTCTTGGATCTAAAAATCTTATGGTGATATAACTGCGCCAACGTCAAATCCTCTATCGCCGCCTTACGGAAATTTGTTGCACAATTTAACACGACATGGACACCTTGAGAGTGGCAAAGCAGGCTAGACCGATTGCGCACAACGAATCAGATGTTCAGTACCTTACTTGATAAAGGTGCCCCAAATTACATAGATGTTACTTGGATCTCTGAGTTTTTCAAAAAGAGCTACGACATCACCATCACATATTCCCAACATTTCACTACAAAAATAAATGCAATTTCAAGCAACTTACTGGCTAAATATGAATGGTTATTTTGTAACACACCAACCTTAACTGTGGAAGGTTTTCAGCAATTTATCCCCTCCTATATATATTTATATCCCAAAGAAACCCTCTTCACGTCTCCCGTAAATGATGGATGAGAGGCTTCCCCTGCCCGTAATACGGTCACTGCTCAACCGCCCACACCTATCCTTCGAATACTAACAACTGCTTACCCAATGTCGATCTTAAAACAGGAGCCAAATATCCAAACTTTATCACCTCGCATATCCTAAATTCCGCTTCTAACTCGCCTTCCACCTCGGTTGCACGACCTTCGCCCCTACTTTCGATTGACTCAAAGAATATTGATACGACGGAATGCCGTTACACGCTCTCTAGGCTAAGGGATAAAAATATGTACGAAAATATACGTCTTTTTCTCACATATCTTCACGACAAATCCGAATCTGTTTGCTTTGAAGGGAAACCAAAACAAATGTCATGGTCTCCATACAACAGGAAGGTCTTCCTACTGGTATAACTAGTCTCAGGAATTACAACAGGTACCACGAAATTTCCAACACACTTCGACAAAAGGTTGCGGATGACCTCACGTCTTTCCGGAGCTATGTACACTCTAAAAGAGTCTCTCGCCTTCAGTGTAGCCGACCTGACGATGATAATTTTTTCGTTCCTAACTTCTCTTCTTTGACTGCACCTCATCTACACTGCCCTACTCCTCCACGTAACAAACTCGCTCTTGTATTTTACTGTTGAAACATAAGGGGATTATGCTCTAAAACTCGTGCCGTGTTTAAATCTCATGGCCTCTCTGTCAACGTCTATGCTCTTATAGAAACCAATCTGATCCCCTAAATAAAGAGCCAAGAGCTATTCCCATTTTCTTATAATGAGTTCCGAGATGATGATCCCTCTCTCCCTATGGTTAATGATCCTGCCCTCTCTATTGTTGATTCTCCATGCAGAGGCATCCTACTTGCCATTCACAATAGCACTTCTATCATCACTATCTCTTCTGTCAAACTTAACGTATTGCTACATGCTCTCGACTTAAACCATCCAATTCTATATCATTGCTGTTAAAGCGATTGACCAACTTATTGACCTAAGTGATTCCATTGACGATATCCTTATCCATGGTGACTTTAATGTGTCTCTACTAAAGTTGGTTTCATCCGATAATCAATTCTTTTTTACCGCGTGGATTCGAACCTTGACACTCCGAGTGAGAAGCGATTGCTAGTGCCACTACACCACGGCCACCTCTTATATCACCCAGCTAACGTGGAATTCTGAAAGGTAGATCATTTACTACAAACTTAGTTGTATTCCGTTCCTTTGCGCTTTCAGCCCTACAAAATGGCAATGAAATCGTTGTTACTGCTACAGATTCAGCTAAGGCCTTAGATAAAAGATCGCATCAAATGATTCTTTACAAATTGTCTTCCCCCGGTTTTGACCCCATATTATAAAAATGAATTATTATCTGGAGAACCGTTATTACTCGTTTATCGTTCGTGTTAGGACAGCCTTCTTAACCCGGTTTTTAGCTACTTCTGATGTCCCCCAAGGTAGCCATTTAGGGTAATATCAACCCACTTAGGCCTATTTGCCCATTATGATGTCACGTGGATCTATGATCCTCTTACTAATGGAACCAGTTTGAGATTATGATGAACCAGTTTGAGATTATTATGGTGATTATGATGATTTTTTACATCGTTTAGGTCGTTGTCGTCTGTGAGAGAGCTGGACATGTACACAGTAGGATTTCTCCTCCTCTTCCTCGTCCATGCAGCTTCTACAGAAATCATTTGCAAAAGCGCCAAGCCCTCTTGAGTACTTGCCTATAAGGCAGTGTCAAGTGATGACACCTATTATGGCGCTGAGATGTTTACTACTTAGAAGGATCAGACACTTAGAGCGATTCAGATCCAGCTTTGGCCAGATCTGCTTGCTTGTTAGGTTAGGTTTCTAGTTTAGTTTCCTGTCAAAAATGATACCCAGATATTTTGCTGTATCGGAAAATACTAAAATGGTACCGTTTATTGAAGGAGATTCTATAATTGGAATACCTTCTAGATATATCAGTTGTTCATTAACTACTAAGTTAAAGACAAGGGGAAAGTGGACATCGCCTTGCGGCGTTGGCAGAAGTCTTGGATCAATTTTAGCTCGTATATGGATATCAATCAGTCGTTCTGGAGTTTCCAGAAGGAAAGATGATAGACTTATAGGTCTGAGGTCCTTTGCGACAACATGAGAATATTTTCCGACTTTTGGAATGAATACTACATTGACTTCTCTCCATGACTGTGGAATGTGGATAAGTTCTACACAGCTCCTCATATTATTTTCTAGCACAGGCAGAATAATATCTGAGGACCTCTGTAGCTCGACAGGTATTATACTGTCCCGACCAGCGGAATTGCATGGTTTGAAGCTGTGCAGCGCCCAGAGCAGTTTGTCTCTTGTAATCAGACAATAAATTTTGGTCCCGGTTGGAGTGGCCGCGATTTGGAGCTACCTGGAAAGTGGGTGTCCAGTAGCAAGTTTTTTTCAAACAGCTAGGCATTATAGGATTTGCAAAGAGGATTTTTCTTAGCCGCGTCACAGAATGACCTCCAGGATTGCCGCTTTTCCTTCCTCAGTTCTTTTTTGTATAATTTGAGGGATTCTTTGTATGAGTCTCAGTCAGTCACTTTTCTTGCACTTTTTGCTACGTTGAAAAGTCTTCTACGAGTGTTTCTGAACAGTCCCAGTGCTGATGTCAACCAATGTGGCTTTTTCTTGCCTTTAGGTTGAAGTTAGGCAGGAAGCGGATATAGCCTGACTGAGAGCCAGAGTAAATTCCTTGACTTCCATGTGAAGCTCATTGAAAAAGAGCTCATCTTCTTCCTCTGATCGTATAGAACCTCTTTTTTCTTCGTCATCGGTTTCCATTTCCATTTCCATTTCAGGGTGTCAGAAGAGGAGACCGATGGCTTGATTGTCACCTCGGATATAGATCCAAAGTTGTGTTTAGTGGTATCTCCGTTAAAGGAGGAGGAGGTTGCTTATCAGCATCCAGCTCATCCTTATTGTGGACCCTTAAATGCATAGACTCGAATCCGAACCAAATCATGCCTTTTGTCTGCGCTAGAGTGTTAATTGATTCCTTATTGATCACGATCAACGCGCATCTATAAGAGCCCCTTAGTTCCTCCAGTTTCGCGACTTTTCAGTCATGAGTCGGAAGGGTCGGGTTACTGAGCCTGATAATTTCCAGAATACTTTCTGGGGAAGAGGGTTCGGCTGGGCAGATGTCCTCCTTAGACACAACCTCCAGTTTTGCACGTGGCCCAATCTCTCCTAAACCACCTATGGCCTTAGTGAAGAAATCAAGAGATCTCTGGTTAGCACACACGATGAGCTTGACGTGGCCTTGGTGCCAGACAGCGTCGCTTGTGATGATAGGTGGTCCGGGGTTTTTCCGCATGATGGGGAAGAAACTGCTCGAAATCTTCAGCTTGACCAGACGTAATACACCGCTCAAGTGTAATAGAACAGTCGGTATTGCTCCTACCGATTACCGCGATCACTATTGCGTCCTTCAGGACTTAACTGAAAGACCTTAGAGATGTGCTGTTGGATGGCCCAGGGGTTTTGGTACTGTGAGTATTGGGCCTCATGGAAATCGGCACGGTTTCCTCCAACGGTCTCTGGCGCTTGGGGGAGTCTTTTGAAATGGTGAGAGCAGTGGAAACAGAGAGTAATCCGTCTTTTAGGATGTTGTAAGCCCGCTCAATCTTGCTCTTTATATCCGCGCTTTCCTCAACCGAAGCATTTCGGCATCTTAAGTAGAGCGCCTTAGATATTCCTCAGATTCCTCCTTGTGGAGATGAGTTTTGGTAGCAACGATAAGTCCGTGGTTGAGTGGGCCGGGGGGGGGGGGGAGCATACTTTGGTTACAAGACTCGTCTGGAGAATTTCTTGTCGAGATTCAGCCTCTGCAACTCAACAAGTTCAATGCTCGCGGTAGAAGAAGGTAGCCATTTCAGTCTGCTTCTTTCCATTTTAACAATAAACGATCTTGAGAGGATGTTTAAATACTGCCCGGTATCCATTCACCCCGAAGACATTAAGTTTTCCAAAACTATTTCTCCATCAAATTTCCGTTTTGCAATTTGGTAAGATAATCCTTAAAGCCAACCCATTACTTAGTTTTATCAAACGATGGTCTAAAGAATTTTACAACCCGATGTGACAAGGTCAGTTTATACTACTCTGATCTCGCAATCTTGACCGCCTCAAACCTCTTAACCTGAATACCCTCGAAAAATGTTGAGACATAGCTGACATTGTCTTCATTAACAAACTGCTCTCTGCTTCTGCGGATTGCGCCTCTCTTTATAGTTCTATTTCATTTAACACTAACCGTCGACGATGACTTCGTCTCTTCTATATTCCAACCCATCGCACCTCTTACGATTACAACAAACCAATCTCCCGCATGCTGTGTAAGGTCAACTCAAACTACCCCATTTTTTGTTTTAGCCTGAGGGCTTTCCATATCAAAGTTGATCTTCCTAACCCCTAATTTTTATTAGTTTTTAAGCCCTAGAAGCCATTATCTCATAATTTGGATGCAGTTGTAAGCATAGACAAAATTAAGTTTTTAGGAAAATGGGTCAGAGAGAGAAAGAAAGGTTTTTAGGCTCAGTTGTTATAACGCTCCATGGAATAAGCACATGCTTCAAGGGAATATCGGAGTACTAGTTTTCAAACTTTTAGTGCTCAGAAATTGATGAAATACAAATAGAACTATTACGAAAAAAAAATACAAAAATGAAGCCTTGGATCTGCAGTAATTCATATTGACTTTTTTCAAAAAAATAAAAAACTTCATTAATTATAAAACAGTGTAGTTAAATAAGTATGTTAAAGTGATGGTTAATAAAAATTTTTAAAAACGAAAGAGGGTTAAAAACCACATGGTGGGTCCTAGCTTAAATTGTTGTTGTTGGGTAATTTGGTTATCTATTAATATATCCAAGTATTAAAAAATTGAGAGAAATAAAAAGTTACTAAACCCAAATTGCACTTCAAAAAATAATTTTACTGGGAGGCATAAACGTAGAAGTTCAGAATCGTCTATGCTCGTAAAATCCTAATCCGAAATTACGAATCAAAATATTTTTCTGGACATTTTTAATTCACTTCGCATCCCAGAGGCTGACAAAGATATACCTACTTTCTATGGTAATCCGTGCTTACTATATGATTTCATAAGTAACATTGAAGAGGTATTAATCCATATGTCTTAAATAACGGGCACTAGTTACGCGAATATCATATTACTGGCAATAAGAAATAAAATTGCAGGCAAGGCTAATGAAGTGTTAAATATATATGGGACACTTATAGATTTGGATGAGATAAAACGTACATTGATACTTCATTACGCTGATAAACGGAATAAAACGGAATTACTAGACAAAATAATGATAGTGTTGAGACTTTCTACTCAAATAATAAATATTTTCTCCACTATTATGAATCATGTTCGTGTTCATGAAAGTTTTCGCAGTGTTGTGGAAGCAAATTAGATGTTCAACAGTTAGGGCAATGCGCCTAACAAAATTAGGCGAAGCGTTAAATCTTTGCCTGGAAGTATATAAGAGGCTTATCCAGCCGAGACTTTAAACTCGTCAATCATATCCGACCTTGTATGGAAATTCAACAAACCATTTTTCATTTGGAAGAAATGCAAATGTAAACCCTTCAAACTCATAACATATCGCACATAGCCAAAAGCCGACAAGTTCTCAGAATACAGCATTCCGGCAAAACTCACAAATTATTCAAACAAAATCCTAATAACATTCAAAACGCTTATTCAAACTTTCCCAAGAATGACTCAAATTTTGGTTTCCAGCCTATACCACCCACCGAAGCTATGGAGTTTCCTAGTGGCAATAATCATAGGCAATAAACTAACTATTTACAACCCAATAAAAAGCAACAAATATTTAGTATAGCGGTCGGACTGAAAGCATCACAGTACTTTTGGACTGGATGCATTACACCCAGACTAATCCCATTTGTTCAGACTGAATGCAACACAGTAATTTTTGACTGGATACATTACACCCACGATTGAGACCATTTCATATCACCCAATATCCCATAAAAAAATGGTCAACGAAGTCATCGTTCTTTCCGGTCGGCGAGCTGTAGTCATCATTCACCTCGTGCTTTATTGTATTTTCTAATCGTTATCTCTTATTTGTAATAAACTCAATCAATATTATACAAGCGTATTTTGATTTTGAATACGGGCCGGAGATTTCAATTTTTTCCTTCGTCCCAACAGAACGAACTTTTTGTGCCGAAACCCGGGACGCTTGTTATATTTTACTAGTTTATCGCGCAATTAATATTGCATACACATTCATTAGCGTACTGTCACCATAAAAGTTATCATTTTCCGCGTGTGCTAAAGTTAGGTTACGAGTACCGAAATGTCAAATCCGCCAAAAAATATAAAAACTTCGGTTTCCGCAGAAATTTATGCACAGCAGAAGCAACTGATTGAACGCGTGGAAAAGAGCCTCGTCAACCACCGAAAATCCCCGCAAGATCGACACACTTCAGCTTGTTTCAAACGTCGCCTGGAAATCTTGGAAAGCCATTATCGTGAGTTAAATTCAAACCATAAACTCATAATTTGTGAATTTGACGAGGTTACAAGTGCATATATCAAAGAGGATCTGGTGACAGCATTGGAAGAAACATACATAGCAGCTTGTGGAGAAATAAAAAGTGGTTTATCAAAATTGATACCACCTGTGGAAGCGCCACGATAATAAACGAATCCTCTTCCAAAAGCATATGAAATCATTTTCGTTGTTTTCAGCCATTAAAACAGAGAATGCAGCAGTTTAAACCGCTTATTAAATATTTGCAAAGAATGTGTCTGTGCTTTAAAATCTTTGGGCTTCGAACTTAAGCATTTTGAACCTATCCTAGTGTACTATTTGTCCGAAAAATTGCCTCACGATACCCGTGAATTTTGTGAATTCACAATCACGTGAATTTTTGAATCATCCGGTCAAAGTAAAAATGTTCCCAACTTCAAGGATATTACCGACTGTATCGAGATTCGCATTCGCACGATTGAAGAGATGACATCACAAACTGAAAAAAACATCTTCACAGATAACGCTTAAACTAATAAAAAAGGGGCCGCTCAACCATCAACTTCAAACATTCCCGGTCCTTCCATGTCAATACCCAAAAGGCTAACCAAATCGTTTCTTATCAATGCAGTGTCTGTGATGGTCATCATCCCATTCATCAATGCACCAAATTTCTCTCCATGCCAATCAATGATCGAGAAAAGGTAATTAAAAATCTTAATTACTGTTTAAATTGTTTAGCGTATAACCATCAGCTCACCAAGTGCCCCAGCACACGCACCTGTGGAGAATGCCGTGGACGCCATCACACTTTGCTACATAATCCTGCTGTTCAGAATGCCGGTGATCATTTAATGCACTCCAGTCCATCAACCTTTGCTACAAGAACAACTCATTCTAATAATACTCGCTTTAATTGTCATTCCAGACTTACACCACTGAGATCATGCTCAAAAATAGAGGCTGAAGTATTATTAGCCACTGTATTAATATAAATTCAATCTATTAGCGGCGTCTGTCATTACTTTCGGGCATTGCTAGACTCTGGTTCACAAGCCACTTTCGTTACAGAGCGAGCAGCACAAGTACTTTAGTTAGTCCGGAATCCAATTCGAGCAAACATCAGCGGCGTGGGGTGTTTTGTCGGAGAAACCTCACGAAATAGCGTTACTTTGCATATCAAAACTCCGATCAGCACGAATTTCATATTATCAGTGGACGCGCTTATCTTATCACAATTGACCAGTTTTTCACCTGCTCGCAAAATTCCTCCCCGTACATGGCCCCACCACAATGCTATTCCATTAGCCGATCCAGATTATCGTTTACCAGCGAGAATTGATGTTATTTTGGGAGCCGATGCTTATGCACAAATCATGATGAATGGAATTCGACGAGGGGCACCAGACGATCCAATCGCTCAAGAAACCAAATTAGGATGGGTACTCTGCGGTCGGGTTAATACTACTCGACCAAACACACCAACTGTTTCCAACTTTTTAATTCGATCAGAGATCGATACACAGATCCGCAAGTTCTTCGAATTAGAAACTGTCCCAGACAAACGCATTCTTACGTCCGATGAGAAATGGTGTGAATCATTTTACACCAGAACCTGCTGCCGTGATCAGCACGGTAGATTCATCGTACGGTTACCATTCAAAACATATGTTGATAAGTTCGCAGTACTAGCAAAATCGAGAGACGGAGAAGTTTGTCGTTACCTGCAGTTGGAGAGGAAATTTCGACAATACGCAACTTTACGGGAAAAATACATTGCTGTCATGTCAGTGTACATAGAATTGGGACACATGCATCGTGTACAAAATGAAATTGTCATGGTAATACTTAATTGGCGATTTCATCGGATTGCATTTAGCGCGGACATCGGAAAAATGTACAGGCAAATTCAAGTACCAACATGTGACGCCGAGTTTCAACGAATCGTTTGGCGAAACCATCCAAGCGAACCGTTGCAAGATTATGCCATTAATACCGTGATGTTTGGGAATTCATGCCCTCCATATCTTGCAATTAAGACCGTTCAGCAACTAGCCTCCGAAGAACAAAAATCATATCCAACAGCATCCAAAATTATACAGACAGACATCTATGTTGACGATGTGTTTTCTGGCGGGGATGATCTAAGGTATGCCTTTCACTTACAGTATAAATTAATCCACCTTTTGAAAGCAGGTTGTTTCAAATTGAGAAAATGGGTCAGCAACTCATCCGAACTGTTGAGTAACCTCCCACCTGAAGATCGAGAAGTTCAACTGCCCTTACCTTTAAATGATATGGAGACGGTTAAAGCTCTCGGGATTTATTGGCAGCCAGCAGAGGACTCCTTATCATTTTGCATGAAATTTAACCCAACTACAATCCGTTCACCAAGCGATCAGTACTTTCTGTTATCTCACGCCTATATGATCCAAGTGGTTGGATTGCACCAGTGATCGTAGTTGCTAAAATGGTTCTTAAGCAGCTGTGGTTTATTCAACTGGATTGGGATGATTTAGTACCAGACCAGTTCTTAGAAAACTGGCGAAGATTTCTAGATGGCCTTTCGGATCTTCAATTAATTAAAATTCCACGATGGTTACATACGGTCTCATCCAACACCTGTTATCAACTGCATGCTTATTGCGACGCATCCTCCAATGCGTACGCAGCTGTAATATATCTCAGAACAATAATGGACGATGGTTCTACTCATGTGACTCTATTAATAGTGAAAACTAAAATTGTCCCAGTGAAAGTGATTACAATTCCTCTACTTGAGCTCTGCGGGGCGCTTCTGCTGGCAAAGCTGCTAAAACACGTGAAGGCTGGTTTAAATTTTAAAATATCTGAAGAAAGTATTTTCGCCTACAGCGACTCAAACATTGTCTTGGCTTGGTTGCGAGGAGACGTCAACCGCTGGAAAGTCTTCGTTGCCAATAGAGTTTCCGAAATCCTGGAAACTACTTCCGTTCAGAAATATCATCTTAACTAATCAGAATCCGGCTGATTGTGCCACGCGGGGTATGTACGCAAAGGAGCTCGCTAACTATCTATTATGGTGGAGAGGACCCGAAGATTTACAACAAACTAAGCCTCATATCTTACCTGTGAATTTAGATTTGGATGAAAACGATCAACAACAAGTATCGATGGAGGCACGACCACAACAAGTCTATACAGCAGAGGGTTTTATTGAATGGTTCTCCTCTCTCAATAAACTATTACAGATGTCCGTTTTGTGCTCCCGATTCTCTTTTAATTCTCGAAGGAAAACCCCACTCGAGCGAAAAACAGGTGCTATCTCCGTCGAAGAAATTCACTTCTGGACGCAACATTGGATTAAGGTCGTTCAAGCTGTTTTTTTCCCTCATGCATTAAACCATTTAAACTCGAACAAAAAATTTAGTAAGTGGAAACAATTCTTAACTCTTAACCCCGAATTCGATGGAGAAGGTGTTTTGCGAGTGGGTGGCCGATTGCATAGCTCTAATTTATCAACCGCCCGCAAACACCCGATTATCTTACCAACCAATCATCATTTTACAACTCTAATGATTCGGCAAGCTCATATAAATACCTTGCACGGGGGAGCTCAAGTTACACTGAATCTGATTCGGAACAAGTATTGGATTTTAGATGGTCGCACAGCCGTTCGTGGGGAAATCAGAAAATGTTTGATTTGTTTTCGTCACAATCCCAAACCATGTCAACAGATGATGGGGAGTCTGCCAACGCCTCGAGTGAAATTTTCTCGGGCATTTACCCACACCGGTATCGACTATGCTGGGCCAATCTCTATTCGACCATCGAAAGGACGTGGAATTGTGGCAACCAAAGGATATGTGTGCATTTTTATTTGCCTCTGCAACAAACCATACATGTGGCGGCTGTCACAGATCTATCTTCTCAGTCTTTTCTCGCTGCCTTTAAAAGTTTCGTTGCTCGGAGAGGATTTTGTGGACACATATATAGTGACAACGGGACCAATTTTGCGGGGGCGGAGAAAATCATACAGCGGAACAAACACAACTTCAGGAAAATCGTAGAAGCCGATATTGTACCAAAGTTAACAGATTTTAGCATCAAGTAACATTTTATCCCACCAGCTTCCCCGCACTTCGGTGGCTTATGGGAAGCTGGTGTCAAATCAATAAAACACCACCTGAGAAGAGTTATTGGACTGTCAACGCTAACATATGAAGAGATGTCAACATTGTTGTGCTAAATTGAAGCTGTGGTGAACTCAAAACCGTTGTGTCCTCTTACTAACGATCCGGAGGATTTGGAGGCGCTGACCCCCGGTCATTCCCTCATTGGAGGTCCGTTGTTGGCACCTCCTGATACAACGTTACTTGACACGACGCTTAATCCTCGGTCGCAACTGAATCGTTTCGACTTACTCCAAAAGATGCAGCGAGGATTCGCTAAAAGATGGAAACAAGAGTATGTTAGCTGATTACCATCTCCGTTAACGACTTGGTACTTCTGAAAACGGAGCAGTCCCCATCGATATTCTGGAAGCTCGGTCGGATCACCGAAGTTCATCCCGGGCCTGATGAGTTGGTACATGTAGTTTCGTTGCGCACGTCAACGGGGGTGTGTAAGCGACCTATTACCAAGGTCTGCCTACTTCCAGACTGTGAACCAGATACCCACACTCAAACTTTCTAATTTATTTTACATTTACAATAATATATTTAATTTCTTCTTCTTTTTTTCAAACAGACACAAGAATGATGATGCCGCCTGAGCTAGAGGTCCTTTTTTCATTGCAGGCGGAGTCAGTGAATTGACCACTTAGCAATGAGAAAGGACAAAGCGAGATTCAGATGCTGGATGCATCAGCGGGGCCCTGTGCGTTTGGACTGAAAGCATCACAGTAATTTTGGAATGGATGCATTACACCCAGACTATTCCTATTTGTTCGGACTGAATGCAACACGGTAATTTTTGACTGGATACATTATACCCATGATTGAGACCATTTCACATCACCCAATATCCCTTAAAAAAATGGCCAACGAAGTCATGATCACTTACTCTTCATCGTTCTTTAAAGTTGGCGAGCTGTAGTCATCATTCACCTCGTGCTTTATTGTATTTTCTAATCGTTATCTTTTGTTTGTAATAAACTCAATCAATATTATTCAAGCGTATTTTGATTTTGAATACAGGCCGGAGATTTAAATTTTTTCCTTCGTCCCAACAGAACGAACATATAGCATCAAGTGGCAGTATGGACGTACATTTCGAGCCTGAAGGGAGCTAACATAATCAAAACTAATATCAATATTTAAACGTTCCAGACCCGCCGGACTACCAATCTGAGACCGGAGCTAACAAAATCAAAACTAATATCAATATTTAAACGTTCCAGACCCGCCGGACTACCAATCTGAGACCGAAATCAATGATACAAAACTTCACAGACCTGTCTCTAGAAACAAATCAGATACTGGAAGCAATCGATATTAGGTGAATCCTCATAAAAAATCATTTATTGAAGACAAACAGTTTTCAAATAAAATTAGATTTCACACCCAATTTCATGTCAAATACATATGTTATTCCTGCACTATGTAAGTGGTGGGTCGCAGTGGCTCAAGTGGTGGTGGGCTTCCAAATTGGAAGGTTTTTCGTTCAAATCCCAGCCTCGCCCGAAAGACATATTTATTTTTTCAGTTAACGAAAATCAAGTAAGATGAGTAGTTGAATAGAAATCAACAACAAGCCAACCTCCACTAAAAATTTAGTCTTCCCATTAAATTGGATGCCACCCATGGAGCGAAATAACCACTGACCCCAAACATCTTTCTTTCTCTCTCTATCACATTTTCCAAAAAACTTAACATGTGCTCAGGCCACCACGGGTGGCAGTGGTGTAGTGGTACTAGCATTCGCTTCTCACTCGGAGGGTCCAGGTTCGAATCCTGCCCATGCCACGTCAGTTTTTCATTTGTGTAATTCTAACTCAGACAGAAAAATTCTGCGTGTGAAGGCACGTAGATTTGGCTGTTGTAGAGTTTCAAGCACAGAAAAAAATACTGTGAGTTATACCTCGAATCACTCTGAGTGAAGAAAAAACTCTCCGTCCTATTCGGACTTCCACCCCTGGAGAGCAAATATCGAAACCAAACCTGAGTTTCAAACCACAACAAAACAATTTTCCTTTCTCCTAGTTCTACCTTTCCGCCCGCGCCCTGGCAATAGTAAAAGGGTATCTAACCCCTAAGATGCGCGTAAATTATAAAAAAAAGCCCACTTGGGTGTTAAGCTTTTGAGCAAAAAAAAATATTTACAACACAATAACATTTAAAAAAGAAAAAAAATATGAATAACTATATAAATAATAATTAACACTACCCCTCACAAGTCAAAAGTGTTTTGTACAGAGTCGCGCTGAAAAGCACGGTTTGTTGGGTCGCGCTGAAAAGCATCAAATTGGTTTAGCAGCGCTCTGATATGCGTGTCATCGCTACCAATCTCTCTATGCTGTATGGCGAGGCGCGGCTCTCGACTCTGTATTTATAGACAGCGGTACCGCGGTTAAAGCGTGACGGCCGAGCAACTTCGGTCCGTGAATTATTATCATTTTTATTTATCAGAATGATATACTGGAAAAGACAATTATAATCTACATTGAATGCCCAATAATCTTATTTATTTGTACGAGTATAAGCATTCATACTGAATATGAGTAAATAGCGTCGCAGGTGACGCTAATTTTGATAAAAGTTTTAATGAAAGAAATAGTTACTGTGAGTCAACCGTAACAGATAGAGATATGCCATCGCGGAGTTTTCTTGTGCCTGTCATCGCGTTCAAAAACAACTTAATTTTGGTCATTGTTAGGAGCCTTTATATGAGTCTAATTCAATTTATTTATACATATATCATAATTTTCTTTTGTTTTAATAATTCTATCGTGAATAATTCTTGCTAAGTTTTTATAGCCTGTATGTATTATTATTTAATACTAAAATCTTATTTGTTTTGTCCGGTTATGAGCTCGGGGGTTAAGTTAGTTATGGAGTTGAACGTTGTAAGTTAAGATGGCTTTATCAACAGCCTCCCAAATAGATGTATTTTTTCCCTTTGATCTAATAATTCGAATGAGTTCCGTAGGCGTGCAGTGAAACCGTTCAACTGGTGAATTTCAGTTAGATATTTTTGCACATATTGTGTGAATTTCAACATTTTAGAGGTCTAAACATTCTTTAAATAGGGTTGAAATAAACGCAGATACATTATCCGATACTACTTTTTGTGGTACGCCGTGGTGGCGAAAAAACGAAGCAAAGATTTGATCAAATTCAAACTTGTTTTTTGCAGTTAACAAAGAAACGCAGCCACATTTACTAAATTTATCCAATACATATAGTAAGGAAATTTTCATTACGAATCGAGTAAATATCAATGTGAATTATTTCAAGGGGCTTACTTGGTGCTTCCGTAAGCTCTAATTTACATTTTGATGGAAATTGCTTCCTATTCGGAAAATAAACATTTCTTTTCAAGTGTTCTACGCTTTCATTTATACCCCTGTGATGTGAATTTGGATAATAGTCCCTAATTAGTGTTTCTTCAAGAACAAGATAAATATTGTTAAATTTCTGAAAATTTCAATAACTGTTTCCTCTGTAGGACTCTTTTGCTCAGTGGTATATCTTTTCTTTTTTTTTAAGGTTTTCTTAAGGTTTTAAGGCTATGCATTTTAGCATCCAATATTTTTTTGGAAGGTTTGAAAACTCATTTATTGGACTTTCTGGTATTGGTATATCGTCATTGAAATTTTCTTCTCCTGAGTTTGTCATAGGTGTATCATCAACATTTTCCGACATTGATTCGAACTCGGATATCATGTCTTCTTCGCTATTTAGTTCAATACGTGAGAGTGCATCGGCGTTAGAATTTAGCTTGCCTTTTTTGTACACGATTTCGTAGTCGCATTTCTCTAACATCAACCTTTCCCTTTCAATGAACCAAGAGGATTGTGACCTCTCACTACTTTAAAATTTCTTCCATAGATATACGACCGGAAATGCTTAGTTGTTCCGACGATGGCTAATATCTCCTTCTCGATAGTGCTATAATTTTGTTCACTTTCAATAAGGTCCGACTTGCATAGCAAATCGGTTTATCTGAGACTAAGGGACCTTAAGACTACACTACACCAATAGTAACATTACTGGCGTCAGTAATAACATTTAATGGTTTTTGAAAATCCGGGTATTGGAGAATTGGATAATTGCACAATTGACCAAAGAGTCAATATTTAGAATTGAGTCTAATTTTTCTACCCATTCGCAAGCAATCAGTCAAAGGTTTAGTCAGGTTTGCACAATATTTTACAAATTTCCTATAATATCTAGGGGGGCTTAGAAAAGACTATTTTTGGTGATTTTGGTAAACGAAATATTTGAACGGTTCTAATTTTATAAGGTTTGAATTTATTCCATGTGGGGTAATAATATGTCTAAGGAACGACACGTCTGAATTCGGACTTGTCCATTTGAATTTATATGTTCGATGTTCTCAATTTTTCAAAAGAGAGCTCTAAAATTCTTCATATACTATTGCAGTGAAGTATTATATATCATCCATATAGGCGAGATATAGAAGATTCTGCCTTAAAGGTCCCTCAAAACGATGTCAATAACCTTTGAAAAGTTGAGGCCGCGTTTTTAAGAACGAAACGCATACGGGCTAATTCAAAATGTCCGTTTTCAATAGAAAATGCTGTATTAGAAATGTCTTCAGGTTTGATTTCAATCTGATGTAATATGGATGCAAGTCGAGAGTGCTAAAATATGATACAAGCACTTTCCTAATTTGTCGATAATTTCCGTGATGTTTGGTATAGGATAACGGTCGTCAATTGCTTTCTCATTTAGTTTTTGGTAATCAATTACCAGTCTCCATTTTCCTATTCCACTTGAATTATATTTGTTTATTACTTCGATGTAGGGGTACCAATCTTTGGATTCATAAAGCTCTACTGGAATTAAATGCTGCCGTATTATATTTGTGGGTTTTATGTATGTATATGCTTCCGCATTCTATATCGACAATAAACAAACTGTCTCACATAGTTTTTTTACTTTTTTTTAAAAGAACTTAATACTCAATTGGGTACGAATATACCGTAGTGCCTGAGCACGTGTTAAGTTTTTTGGAAAATGGGATAGAGAGAGAAAGAAAGATGTTTGGTCACAGTGGTTATTTCGCTCCATGGGTGGTATCCAACAATGGGGAGACTAAATTTTTAGTGGGGGTTGGCTTGTTATTGATTTCTAATCAACTGCTCATCTTACTTGATTTTCGTTAAATGAAAAAATAATTATATCTTTCGGGCGAGGCTGGGATTCGAACGAAAAACCTTCCGATTTGGAAGCCAGTCCACTACCACTTGGGGTATGGCCACTCACTTATTAAACTCTCTTATTAAACGAGTGCTTGGCTAGTTGTTTTAAAGTTCCTTCTTTTGTTTGTAGCGACATTTTTACAAAGTATATACGTTTATTGATTGGCTGTTGGGAGGAGTGTTAATTTATTTGTAGATTTCAGTGCGTATTATTTTTGAAAAGAAGCAAATCCTGTTTTTGCAGCAGTCGCAGGTATTGACTAGACTCCTGCATTATTTTGTTTAAATTTTTCCCTTTAATTGTTGTTCTGTAGGAATTTATCATTATTTTACCATTCAGTTATGGAACAAAGAAGCCCATCAAATATAGGTCGTAGTACCAGAGATGCAAGCAGAAAACTTTTACATCTTAATGAACGGGAAATCAGGCTATCTGATGCAAGGGAAAGTAATAATTTGGGTAGAAATAGGGAAACGACTGTTGAACGTGAAATTCGTCTTAGTCATGACAGGATTCGACATAATTCACAGTGCCCTCGAGTCCTCCCTTGAACATGAAGTTCATGTGTCGACAGGGATAGGCATAGATCACAGATTACATTAACGATCTTGTAGTTTCGATAGGTAAAATGTCTGATGTCTGTAAATATTGCTCTGCCTGGAAAGGCCTGTGTTGCTCACAAGGCAAAATAATGTTAGAGGAAATTCTGCCTCCAACCAAACTTTTATACTCACTTCTTACGGGTGATCACCCCCAATCTAGACCGTTCATACGCATTATACGCCGATACAACAACGCTTTTTAAATGACCTCTTTTAAGATTTTACAGGTTGTTGACCGAAGTTTTATGCCTACATTCAAAATTCAAGGGCAAGTTTATTATTTAGCAGGTAGCTTGCTGCCATATCGGGCCGACAATGATCATAAAGTTTTGCAGATCTATTTTATTTCTGATTCAGAAACACAACCATTAATGCGGTGTAATAATATTGCACAACAAATTGATAATAGTTTGGTTAGATGTTTACAAGATATATTACATTTCCATAACAGCTACATACGGTCTTCCAAAACTGCTATTGAAGGTGTTCCATCAGGCACACTCGACTGCAACGTCGTAATCCATGCAAATAATTTGCCTGCAGGAGAACACCCCGGCCGTTATAATGCCTCCACCACGACTGAAGGAGCAGTTGTGATAGCGGGACAATATTTTGATAAAAGAGATATTGTGTTGCGTAGCCGTGAAAATAATTTACAAAACAATGTCGGAGTTGCATCGATCTTATGACAGCTTACAATATCCTTTGATGCTTTGCCGAGGAGAAGACGGATATACTCGTAGTATCAACATTTCTCAAACTCATTCGGTTAGTAAAGAATTTTTGCGTCGAAAAATTGTTTGTATAAACTATTATTGCTATCGCATAATGATGAGATAACACAATTTTAACCTCTTACTTAGGTATGGAATGTTAAGAAATCAGTACTTAGTCGATCAATACGCAAAAATTGAGTCGGAGAGATTAGCTTACATCCGACACAAACAAACGAAATTGAGGGCAAAAAACTACGTCCATCTTCAGAATGCTTTATACTCGAATGAACACAGCAACGACATTGGACAATTGGTTATACTGCCTTCATCGTTCACCGGCGGACAGCGATATTTACACGAAAAATCGCATAATGCCATGAGTTAAGACATTACGATAAACCTGACCTTTTTATAACTGTAATATGCAAATATCTACCCCAATTTGACTCCATAAGATAGGTACAACATAGTGAATAGATCATTTCATATAGAAATACAGAAACTCCTTCATCTCGTAAACAAGGCTCACATTTTTGGTCCACAATGTTGCCACCTGTACATTGTTGAGTGGCAGAAACATGGGTTGCCACATGTCCATCTACTGGTATGGTTAGTGAACAAAATTAAGCCGGATGAAATTGATAGCTTTATTTCAGAACAGTTGCCAAATAAAGAAGAAGATCCAACCCTTTACGTAAATGAAAAAAAAAACACATGGTCCATGGTCCTTGCGGAGTCTATAATCCTAATTCTCCATGCATGCGAGAAGGTAAATGTGCCAAAATATATCCGAAAGCATTCCAGAACCAAATATCTACCAATGACGATGGATACCCTAAATATCGCCGTCGGTCGCCAGAAAAAGGTGGACAAACTTCCACTGTGCGAAACCATGAAATTGACAAACGTTCCATATAACTCATTACTACTGACGCTCATATTAACGTTGAGTTATGCAGTTCTATTAAATCAATACAATATGTAACTAATTATATTAATAAAGGGATCGATCAAGCTACATTCAGTATACAATCAAAAAACGAAGTAGAGAAATATCAATCTGGTCGTTACAGCTGCAGCCCCGAAACAGTGTGGAGAATTTTATCAATCAATGAAAATGACCAGGCACCTACAATTACCCCTCTCGCCGTTCATTTAGAGAATGGGCAGAGGGTTTATTTTAATAAAAACAACATTAGCGATGTTGTTACAAATCCGCGAGACACAACATTAACAGCATACTTTAAGTTATGTGCTCAACTGTGCTCAACATGATTTCGCTAAAACCTTGACATATGACAAAGTTTCAAGCTATTATATGTGGAATCAGGCTGTCAAAATCTTTCAACGGAGGAAACAAGGGACTCCAGTTGAATATTTTCCTGGAGTTAAAAAAACTGATGCTCTTGGGAGGGTCTATGTAGTTCATTCCAACAACAGTGAATGTTTTCACTTGAGAATGCTACTTCACATTATAAAGGGTCCATCATCTTTTTCACACCTCAGAACTATACAAGAAGTAACTTATAATACCTATGAAGCAGCATGCAAACCGTTGTTTCTCTTGGTAGACGACTCTCAAGGGGACAACACTTTATCGAGGTCATTAAGGTATTTATTTGCCATTATTATAGCGTTTTGTCAAGTGACCGATATTGTATCTCTCTGTAATAAATATATGGCCGAAGATATACTGAGTCGACGACGGCAAGACTTAGTGTCGGATGATGTCCAATATGATCAAAACATTTTTGACGAAGCGTTGATTGAATTGAATAAGGTAGTAGAAGAACTTTCGGGTAGATCCATTTCGGATTTTTGACTGCCGATGTCTACAATATAACGAACCTTGAATTAACTAACGCCGAATACTCAAGGGAAACTTTCTACGATCAATCTAAATTGTTACAATAGTCTTTTTGAAGAATTTTGTAAAATTCTGGGTATAAAAAATATCACCGCAAGCGTAGTTTATCCACAAATCAATGGCAGTGTTGAAAGAGCTCATTGTAGACTCTTAGAGTATCAATCAACGGGACAAGAACTTAATCAACTTAAACAATGTTACAAACGGATGCCTTATGCAAGGTTTTGTTCCAATGGCACAAGACACAACACAACCGGTTATACTCCCTATGAACTTATTCGGTTTTGATAGACTTTCAGTATTGATTCCTATAGCGAGCAATCAGTGTTCAATTATATCGAAGATCTCAAAGCAAATCTATTTGAAAAACAAGAAGTAGCAAAGAAAAATACTGAAAAGAGTAGAAGAGTGAAATCAAAGGTTAGATATGATAAAAAATTATGCAAAACAATGGAGTATAAAGTTGGTCAAGAAGTCAAGAAGTCAAACAATGAAAGAAAGAGAAAGTTGCGAAGTCAATATAATGGTACATTTAAAATACTCATAATTGAAGTAAATGAGCATAATTTAGTATTACAAATGAATCAGTATTGTTCAGTAAGTCTAATGTCAAACCATATGTTTCAGGATCGTGTTCGATCGCACGCAGATCACCGCCGAAATGAATGTCAAAATTAAGGGCCTACAAGGCCTTAGTGGCCTCTACTTCAGCAATGTAGGAGATGGAAAGTAAGTTTTAAGTAACGTAGTATTAGTAATTTTTTTTTTAAGCTGATATTATTTGTATTGAATCTATTATGGTAGATACTGTAGGTACGAGTGGTAGTTGGCAACACCAACCTACTTAGGCCTATTCGCCTAAGCGGACTTGTATGGTTTGAAGCTGTGCAGCGCCCAGAGAGTTTGTCTCTTGTAATCAGACCATACATTTTGTTCCCGGTTGCAGTGGTCGCGATTTGGAGCTGCCTAGAAAGTGGGTGTCCAGTAGCAGATTGAGTGATTCATCACTTGAGGTTGTCCAGAAGCCATCGGTTTTTTTCAAACAGCTAGGCATCATAGGATTTGTAGAGAGGAGTTTTCTTAGCCGCGATGCCTCAGAGGTTTCCGTGATTTTGTCACAGAATGACTTCCAGGATTGTCGTTTTGCCCTCCTCAGTCCTTTTTTGAATAATTTGAGGGATTCTTTGCATGAGTTACAGTCAGTCACTTTTCATGTGCTTTTTGATAAGTTGAAAGGTTTTCTGCAAGTGTTTCTAAGCATTACCAGTGCTGATGTCCACCAATGCGGCTTTTTTTTTGCCTCTAGGTTGAATAAAAGGGCAGGAAGCGGCCATATACTGATTGACAGCCAGGGTGAATTCCTTCACTTTCATGTCTAGCTCATTAGTGTCACATGGGGGACTTGATAGTTCAGAGGACAACGTTTCTGACAGTATTCCTCTGTAATTTAAGTGATTTTAAATGCGAAATAAATATTTTTATCAGAAATAGGACTGAAAATTGCAAGCCAAGAATTGTTCCCAAATTGAGATTTTTAATAAAATTAAGGAACATCTATTTTTATTTACTATAACAGAAGAGAAAAATTATAAATGGAAATGTTTTAACAAAACAGAAGAAGGAAAACTTGTTGGATCAGGTTTAATTATTTTTAAAAGTAGTTGTGAGTCAGAAATCTACGATACAACACTAAGAACAACCGAAATTGATGCCAAGATTTCAATTAGAGACGAATATTCCTACGGAGATTTGGAAGACCGTTGCATAAGCACTAAGTTGAGAAATATAAGAACGCACCAATCACCAATAGGAAACATTTATGCCAAAGACATGAATGAACTGGCGGACTTATCTTCAGATATTCAAAACCAAAGAAATGTTTGGCCAAAAGCATTAGACAATATTTCAGAACGCTCACAGGGAATACTAAGGCCTTTTTTCGAGTCATTAGCCTTTATCTGGAAATGTAATTCTGGAGGAACATCTTTTGCAAACTTCAATAAATTCTTTAATAGAAAGCACCGAGTTAATTCGGAAATAACGTTAAGGATACCCGAAGGCACCTCAACGGAAGCCTTCAGACATCAAAATCCAATGTAAGGGTAAAATGTCCATCGATATATTTTAAAGGGGGTGGTGTTATGCAGTTACCCAGGCGCTACATCAGCACGGGAATCGTTTCTCGCCGAATCGAAAAAAAACTCAAGTTGCAGAATACATTCTCGAGCAATAAAATCTTATTAATAGGGCAAAACTCGCAACAAACGTTGAAGTTGGAATCGAACCTTGATATCATAGAGTAACATCACTTACAATTAAGTTTAGGAGAACGTTAAATAAAATTAAAGTTATTAAGAGAATAAATGGAATCTTTCAATTCATCTCTGTGGTCTCGTGTATGGTTTTGAAATCTTGGTAGTTATAAAATTGACTATTGACTCATAAAACTCAATAATAAACTTAAACATCTGCAAGCACTGTAATCAAATAAAAGGAAATACTGGAGCCAAAATTCCAGACAATAATCCGACCTGACGCAAAAAGGAAATATCGGAAGAAATTCATATAGTTGTGTCCGAGGCATACAAATATATGTATTACATTACAAAATACATTTAATAAAAAACAGTTTTACGGTCTTCCTGGTATGCTATAAACAAAACAGAAGAATACCCGTACTCCCGTTCTTGAGTTATAATACTACCAAGATGAAACATATGTTAATTATTGCTAATTATACCTGTTCAGCCGCGCTATTATATTTTTCGAATCAAATTTATCAAATACGGAATTTTGATGTATCAGCAAAAACATTTTTACAAATTTTACCTAGCATCAGATTTATCTAGTCTTTTTGATGTTATGAGATATTTTGCCTTTTATTGTTATTCTTAACCCTCGTGGCAATACGAAATTCATATACGTTTAGTCAGCGCGAGAAGTCCCAGGTACCACCATACATTTTGTATGGGCTGGGATTAAAAAAATAAGAATTATTTCAGTTCAAAAGCTATTCTAAATAATTAATATTGAATTTATACACTTTACAATATTTTTATGCAATTTTTGAGCAAAAAATACATTTATTTATAGTTGTGTTATGCTGGTCACAGATAGGCTTTTCACAAAAGTTGCAGCATTTTCTGGGTTTTCTTCTAGGGTTACGTTGCTCCGAGCAGACATGCACGATCCCTGTATTTTGAGCAGTCCATCGGAGCCACGTGGTGTTATCCGTGCAGGTGATGGCTTATGTGATGCAGGTGTATGTTCTCACCTATCATAGCTTCGATTCCATTTTTTGTGTTGAAGTTGCGGTAAATAAGGGGATTTTCAGATCTTTCCTGAATATTCGGCATGCATAACTGCTTTCCCAATTCTTGCAGGAGTTTTCGGCGGTTATTCTTTCTAATTGCGGCTTCCTTATTGTGCTCAGTATAGAACATAGAACATGGCGACTGGCCATCGTTTAGTAGCTCGTTTTGTAGTAAAATGACTAACCATTTTGTCAATAACATCCACAACGCCTTTTGAAATGTTATAATACAGACACAATAAAGTCTGGCTTATTTCGGTCAATATGGCATTATGGTCGTGCATGACGGCCTTGTCATTTTGGGAACGTAGGAAATGATGGTCTAATTTTCCATGAACAGGTTTTCCGGTGTAAATTTCGCATTTCAGAGTATAGAAGGTCTTTGAATCACAAGCCCACTACACCTTCATACCATATTTGGCTGGCTTCGATGGTATGTATTGTGTGAATTGTGTTCAACCACTGTACGGAAAAAGCAGTCGTTCATAGACCTCAGTGGTGATTAGACGCAATTTTCGTGTTCGGCTTTATAAGTGTGAAAAATAAATAATTATACCTTTAAACAAGAAAATTTCAAGTGTTCGTTAGCCAAAGTGGCAAACACTCGGACGAAATTCATACCTGGTTGTGAGATCCCGAGGCCTGGGTTCGATTCCCAACGGTAGACAAATTGTTTTTTATATTTTTATTTTTATTTTTGTTGAAATAGTACTAGTGAATGGTAACGAAAAAAAAAAAAAATCACGTGATGGAGTGTGGAGAGCGGTCCGCTATACCAATAGCGGGATCTGCTGACAAATCAGGTGAGGCGTCTAGTAGTTCTAGCCAGACACCAAAAACTAAAAGAAGGAGGAAAATAAAGCCAAATTCTAACTTGGTAGAACGTCCCTCCCGACAAGCTTATACTGAAATGCTGCCTAGAGGAGTTCGGGACGGGGCGCACTCGACGTCTGCAATGACAAGAAATAATCATCCATTGCAAGTTACTGATAACAACCAGTATATCTCCGATGATGGTGAATTCTCTCTGAGAAAGAACATCTTCGCTTCCTTGGCTCCAACCGAATCGGAAGATGAAGAGGAAGAAATGGTGTCTGTAAGTAACAGCATAAAAATGCTACAGCAAAGACTTCTTGTCATAAAGGAAATGCAAATGCTCAGAAGGAAGAGGGAAGAGCTAGTGCAATCCCAACAGCAACAACAGACTCAGCTAGCTCAAAAGCAGCTTCAACCCCAAACAAAAACAATAACACAAGTGTTACAACAACACCAACAAAAACTAAATAAACACCAGCAGCATCAACAAGAGCAGCCACAACAACGGCAACAGAAAAAACATCAGCAATCACAACAAGAGCGGCAGCTACAAAATCAACAGCAACCACAACAACAGCAGCAGCCACTAAAACGGCAGCAGCCACAACAGCATCAGAAACAACAACAACATCAACAGACACAACAGCAACAGAAACAGAAACAACAAAGGGTACCACCCATAAATACATTCAAGATTAAGCTGAAGGAAACTGTAGAACTATGTAAGTTGGCCATAGGAAATAATTTTTATATTAAAAGACTTAGCATAGATAGGCATGCGATCCACTGTAACACAGTGGAGCGCTATTACAAAATAAAAAATTTACTGAAGGAATCGACGACGAAATTCTTCTCCTAAACCCCGAAGGGGTGCAAACAATGCTGCTGAGGGGATTAGAACCGTCGACTGATCCGGAGGAGCTCCTTGCACTGCTGAAAGAGAAGAAGTGCGAAGGGCTCCATTTCGTGGGGGTCAAGCCATTCACCACAGCCAGAGCCAAGAGGGAGAAGCGGCAACTGCCCATTTTCCTGGTCCAACTAAGTCCCACCAGCAATCTGGATGGTCTAAGGAGTATTAAAGTCCTAGACTACCAGGTTGTCCATTGGGAAAAATTAAAAAGGAACGAAAACGTTTTACAATGTGTTCGCTGCCAAAGGTTCGGGCACGCCGCGTTGAACTGCGAAATGCAACCTCGATGCGTGAAGTGCGGAAAGAACCACAAGTCTGAGGAATGCGCTCTTGGTAGGGACGGAGCGTCTGAAAAAAGCCAACTCTCTTGTGCTTTATGTAGGGACACGGGACACACCGCAAATTATCGGGGTTGTCCCAAATTCCAGTATATCAAGAGAATAAACCTGGCCCGGCAGCAGAAAGTGGAAGTTAAACGTCCACCCGTGCATTTGCAAACTCCAGCCGTTACTCCCCATATTACCTACGCCCAAATGGCGGCAGGTAGGGGAAATACGGTACAGCAAGCGAAGGTTGCTTCTCAGGCCCCAGCGCCCAGAGCACCTGAACCAGTACCTGACATGATAGCTATCTTGCTCTCTATCCAGGGGCAGATTGCTCAGATACAACCTCATTTAACTGAACAGACCGCGTGGGTGGATCCAGTATACGCACTGCTGCCTGGCCTAATGCACCTTTTGCCGTAATGGGTACGTACGTGGCGGAGCAAACCCTGAAGAGCCTTGCTGTGAATGTGAATTCACTGATTAGGCTCGAACGACGAGCCGCACTATTTAAGTTGCTTAAAGACCAAGCCCCTGATGCGCTTTTGGTTAGCGAAACTAAGCTTACCAAAAGACACAAAATGAGGCACAGAAGATACAAAATATTACGGAGAAACCGACCCAACTCCACTCAGGGAGGTGGCGTTGCAATTTTCGTACGAAAAAGTATACATTTTAAAAGAGTATACAGTGGTGTAGTACGTAGGTTCTAGGTGCTGGAAGCATGCATCGTGTATATCCCTCTCCGTAGTGGAAAGCGGTTGTACATGGTGTCTGTCTATGCACCTAAGGCTACTCAATCCACCTTATTTATCACAGAGCTCGAGACACTTTTTCGATTTCTGAGGCTGGAATTGGAAGACAACTATTTTATTATCGGCGGAGATTTCAACGCCAAACATATTGATTGGGGAAATAATACACCAAATACTAGAGGGAACCTACTATTCAATTGGTGGGGTCAGCACAGTGTAATGTATCGACTCGGGCTTAAGGCGACGGATAGTCCGTCGTTTCCCAGACACGGGTCCTACTTGGATCTTCTGTTGTTCGACTCACGAATACAACTGACATGCACTAACCAACAAACTACAAACCGTCTACGCACTTTCGTGTATGACAGTGACCATTGCGGTCTCAGCACCGAAATAACTGTCCCCAACGAAATTGCGGAATTGGATGAGTTTGTTCAAAGGCATTCCTTCAATTACAGTAGGGTGCGTTGGACACACTTCACCAGATCACTGACTAGAGCACTCTCCTCGAATTCGCTCTACCCACCGTCCAACAGAAATCTGTCAAACGAGGGGATTGGCAGGTATCTAAGACTAATGGACGAGACAGTTAAACGAACAATGGACAGAACAATACCTCGGTACCAACACACTGACGAAGAAGACTTATTCCGCAACGCAATCATTGACGCACTGCACCGACATAAAAGTAGACTGCTGTCAAGACTAAAAACCTTGTACAGACAGTTTACTGACAGACATAAACCGGAGATCATGACACTGAAGTCGTCGATTAAAAACCTTCAAACATTAATAAAGGAAAATTACAGAAATTCTGTAAGTTTGTATTGGAACAACAAAATTCGAGCTGTAAACACCAGCAACCCGAATATGTTCCCGCAAATAAATAAAATATTTCGGAGAAAAAATCAAAACGACCTTCAGTGTCTTAAAATCGCCCGAACGACGAACAACGAACAAATACTGGTAGCAGCGGGCATAGATCCAAATGAGGCTGTTGATGATGACAACTTCTTTGTGATCGAGGATCCGCAGGAGCAGGTAGAGGCTATAGGAGCGACTTTCCAGGAAGTGTACAAGGCGAATGTTATCATTGGCCCGAACCACGATCTGGAGAATCGAGTCCTTGTGCACAATTTCTACCTTCGAAATGAAATTATGAATTGGCGATTCGAGAGCTCGGGTTTCACCCAGTTCAGTGACGAGAATATGGCAAATAATGTCATCACCGACGATAGGGTACTACTAGGAGGAGCTCCAAACGATCTTCGAATCACTTAGAAGTAAGAAATCAGTGGGAACCGATGAAATACCGAACATTGTGCTTCGACATCTCCCTCTAGAAGCGGTGAACATTTATACCACTCTCTTTAATAATGCAATGAATAATGCACATTATCCAGCGCATTGGAAAACTGCGGTGGTACATCCCATCCCCAAAAGGGATAAAGACACTTGCAATCCGGCGAATCTCCGATCGATCAGTCTTCTTCCAAACATCAGTAAGGTTTTCGAGAAGGTGATCAATAGAGTCCTGACTAAGTGGGTTGAGGACAAACATATAGTTCTGGATAATCAATTCGGTTTCAAGGCGGGGCATGATATCATTCATGCTGCGTCGAAACTGGTTTCTGATATCCAATGGAACAAAGGCAAGAACCAGTGCACTGGTGCCTGCCTGATTGACTTGGAGAAAGCCTTCGATACCGTATGGTTAGAAGGACTCTTTTTCAAGCTGGACAGGTTGGGCATTAGTAAACCACTGCTGTATATTCTTTTCGATATGCTCTCCAGTAGACAGTTCATCGTGAAGAATGGCGATGTGACTTCTGCTGGAACATTTAACATTAAAAACGGTCTGCAACAAGGTGCGGTAAATTCGCCGATCCTATTCAACATTTACACGAGTGATCTGATAGGTTCACTTCACCATGCCATAGCGTACGCAGACGACTTAATCGCGTACAGATCAGGTCCAAAGATTGAGGTCATTAATATGCTTTTGCAACGTGACTTCGATCAAATTAAGCGATATTGCGATGACTGGAAGTTGAAAATAAACTTTCAGAAGTCGGAAACCATTCTGTTTAGGACGCCTTTGTCTGGGGCCTCTAGGGATACCAGAAAGAATTGGCGAAAGTTTTCTATCGTCGGACAACACGGACAGCCACTCGCTTGTCGAAATGTAGTCAGGTACCTTGGGATCTGGATAGATAAATTTCTGTATTTTAACAAACATATAGAGGTTGCTCTGGCCAGAGCCAAAGGTGCTTTTGCCCTTACAAAGAGACTGTTTTATAACAGCCAACTCGATGCGAGGGTGAAGGTGATCGGCTACATGGCCCTTATCAGGCCCATGCTGGTATTTGGATGTCCCGTGTGGTTCAACGTGAGAGCAAGTTTATTGGAAAAGATTCGGGTGTTTGAGAGGGCTTGTCTTAGGACTTGTCTTCGCTTATACAGAACACCAGAGTCTCAGTACATAAAATTCTATCCCAATGAGGTCTTGTACAATAGGGCGAATCTAATAAGAGTGGACAATTTCATCATTAAGTTGACTCGGGGGCACATTGCAAGTGCAATGACCTCATCGAACAACCTGATCTTCGGGGCTTTCTACCCCAATTATATGTATCACGAAAGAGTTCGCTTTGACGGCTTTATTCCTCCAGAAGCGTTCCTCTATCTAGATAATAAAGGTCTGATCCGGGACAGATTGGCGGTGCCGCTAATCTTCCACGTCGCTCGAACAGCTGCGGACAGGCGACTCAACTACGACAGAGACGTCGCACATGGCAGTGCGGAGCGTCTCCGGTTCAGTAGGTCGGTAGGGAGTCGCGACATGAGGGATGTTGCTCGGCAGCACCAACACTTTTGGTGGCTTGTTGAAGGGGAGGATGCTTCGTCGTCGAACTCCTCCAGTGATATGTAGCTTCAAGTGAAGCAAAGTGGGCCTGCCTAATTTTTGTTTTTTTTTCGCCATGGCCGGCTTACATAGTTTTAGGTAGGTTTAAGTTAGGTTTTAAGAAAAAAAAAAATATAAAAACACAAAAAAAAAAAAAAAATATATATATATATATATATATATATATACATATACTTATATATAAAGTATATAAGTATTATGGATATATATATATATATATATATATATGTATGTGTATGTATTAGACGTAAGTAGGTTAAGTAGATTAAGATTTATTTTTAGGTAGTTTGTAAGCTTTTAGTTTTAAGTTTTATAAAAAATTAAAAAATGTCCGTTTACTAAGTTTTTACCTAAAATTTATTTTCTTAGTTTTAGGATTAATTAATGTTTAAATTACAAATAAAATTAGACTGTAAGATACGTCGAAAGACATAGATTAAGTATTATGTTTAATTTAGAGTGCCCGCATGGGGCCAGTAAGTTACAATAAGATTATTTTTAAGTTATTTAAGCTAATTTTTAAGCGTTTTTTGTTTAGCATTTAAGAGTAATTTAAGTATATAAATAAAAATGCATAAAAACTGAAAAACTGAACTGTACGGAAAAAGCTGCCCTTCGATTGTTATATTTCCCGATGGTCTATAATTCTTGTTGATATTTACATTCATTGTATGCCACAAATCTTGAAATGGCGCAGCTTTATCGTCTATAAGTCGATTTATGGCCCAAAATCTATTAATGCTCGTGGTAGCGCGATACAATGGCAATGCTGTTAGTTTCCACAGCTCTGTAGAATGTTTATTATTGGAATGCTGAGCAACAGTTGTTACCAATATTCCAAGATAGCCATTGAGCTCCTGCAATGTAAGAGGCCCCCAAACTTTAGGATCTCGCTCTCGCGTATGATGGCAGCATAAACGCTCACAGCCTTACGATTAGTTTCACAAACTACAATGGTGCACATGTCGGTGGTAAAAAATACATGGAACATTTGTAATACTGTGAAGTGAAACGAGACTGCGAAGTGAAACGAGAGGAATCGGGCAGTCGGAACGAGACCTTTCATCCGAGTAGTTCGTTTTGCTCTTTATCTGAAATATTAATTATTGTGTTTTGTTTCTGTGCCTGTTTTGTTTTTGTAATACTGTTGGCGTCAATAAATTTAAATACATATATGTAACAATTTGCTTGTTTGACATTATCAGAAGTGGCCCAAATTAAGTGCGCTGAAAGTGGATGTTTTGCGAAAGAAATGCAACGGCGCCGGTCTACCGACTACGGGAAAGAAAAATCTGCTTATTCAACGTTTGCAGGGCATCGTTAGTGACGACGAATGTGATTTATTACGTGGCTACGATTCAATTCCTGTTAATCGTATTAAAGAATTGGAAAAATGAATTTCTCGATTGAAATTTAACGAAAATCACAAAACGCAGTTCAACCCTGTCGCGACAGAATCTGCAAAAGCTGAAACCGTTATTTCAACCCCTGAAAGCTAATGTCTGGGGACTTTTCTAGTAATGCGGGTTCACCAACTGCTTTAATTCAAACCGAAAATTAATAATTGGAACTGGAGCTAGGATTCTGATTAAAAAAAAAAAACACGTCTATCTCGGTTGACTTGATGTTATCACCAAAAGGGATTTTTTCTTAATTGCAATATGATTGATAATGCAGTGCATTACTAATCATTTACAATATCAATATTACTTGTTATTTTTATAATTAATTAATTTAGCGATATATGATACGTTTTTTGAACATCCTCCCCGGCCGTGAACAAAGTTCAAGTCAGCAAAGATTTCTGCCTCCATGTTGTGTTGCTTTCCTAGCCACCATCACCCACGGCCATTGTTTTTTTTTTTTTTCATTCTAGATGTTGCAGCAGTTGCTGTTTTGTTTGCCGAACCGGCATAATGTGTAGTGTAGTGTTGTTATTTTCCCAATGTAATAATATTTTAAAGTTCGAAAAGAAAGAAAAAAAAAACGAAAAATTTCATTAAGTGTGGTCGTGTAAGTTATATTGAGAACGTAATATCAATTGTATTTATTTTATATTATTTTATTTATGTTATTTCTTTCTTTTGGGCCAATCGAATTTGTAGTTGTAAGTGTAGTGTGTACAATTCGGAATGAAATCTGTTCGCCCCTGTTTGCCTCTCTTTTTTTCGCGTATTTCATATAGGGATTTTGGAACTCGTCCAGATTTTCGTGAAGTGTAGTGTCGTCCTTGTACTTCAATTTGAGAAGTGCCGCATTCTTTACCTGGAGAAAAGACTTAAACAAAGGGCGTTAGTGAAAATATTCCTATTTTTTATTATTTTTTTGTATTAGTAAGAAAAATAAGTGCATAATATATTAAAATAAAAATACGCCCCGTTTCGCTGTATTGGTGTGTTTCGATTCGCGGCGAAATCGTTTAACGTACTGTGTGTGACTGAAATGGCTACCCATGTGTGCATACTTGCATAGCTGAACTGAAAGTGATACTCTATTTGTTTACATCTTTTACGCCATTGATGTTTCAAATTGCGTAATGCAATATCATTGCAAATATGGGTCATGATACAGTGGAAGAGCTGTGAGAAACCTTATCATGAGAGTAAATGCCTACGATTTCCAAGATATGAGCTTTTGTGTTCTGTTTAGGTTTCTTAAACTTGCAATCGAATATTTCTTGATTTATTTTTAGTATTTTTATTACTATTATTATTTTATTTGTGTACCGTTGATTGGGGTTTTAACTGTGTTGTTATAGATAGTAGTTTATAAATAAAACGATTCAAAAAAAATGAATTTCAGTGTTTTCTTTTAAGAACTGTTTGCCGTCGGAGATGTACTTTTATGTATGTTGGTTTTTTTTTTGTTGTTTGCGTGTTTTGTTTTTTTTTTTACATCGTATGGAGATGTATGATCTGTGGTGATTTTACTCCTTGTTAAGAAATTACCTAGCTATATTTGTCGTTGGATGGAAGTAGACATTTTAGTGATCGGGCGCTTGACTTCTCCGTTTGATGTTTTCAAGGTGACGACTCGGGTTAAATTGTCTGCCCCTGGATGAGCGTTTGTTACTCGCGCTAGACTCCATTTTGCTGGTGGTAAATGGTCATCTTTTAGCAAAACTAAGTCTCCGATCTTGGGTTGATTTTCGATCTTTAACCACTTTGGACGCTGTTGCAATCGTGACAGGTACTCCGACTGCCACTTCTTCCAAAATAGTTGATGTAATTTTTGAATCCGCTATCAACGATGTAGGTGTCCAAACTTTATGTTTATTAAATCCGGTTGAGGGATGGTATTTAGAGCTCGTCCGATAAGGAAGTGTCCGGGAGTGAGTGCATTGAAATCATTAGGGCCATCCGTCAATGGACATAGAGTCCTCGAATTTAAGCAGGCTTCTATTTAATGCAGAAGCGTGTTGAGTTCCTCGAACGTATATGTCTCAGCGCCGGTTATTCTTTTGAGGTGGTATTTTATTGATTTCACACTTGCTTACCAAAGTCCGCCGAAGTGAGGGGAAGCAGGAAGAATAAAATGCCACTGTATACCTTCCTTGGAAATGGTTTCTGCAATATTCTTCAATCGAACTACGCAAGGCTCCTTCTCTCGAGGATCCAAGCCCAGGTCTGCTCCCTTCTCTAAATGGCAGCGATACCTCATATCGTCCGCTATTCAATCTCTTCGTTGTGGTCTTAAAGAACTCCTCGCATGCTTTGTCTACACAGGTCTGGTGGATCTTAAATGGTGACTCTTCTATTTCCCAAAACCTTTGTAGTTGCCGACCGACGTCCATCACTTGAACAAGGCTCCTTACTCCTCTGTTGTGTTGTTCCACTTCCCCCATTTGAATCCACCCGAACATTGTCTTTTGTGCGATCCGTGTCATTGCTTCATCGCTGCGAATGACTTCTGGGAGGACTATTTCTGAATAAATATCATTCCCTAGCAAGAGATCAACTTCAGCAGGTTTGTGGTAGTTCGGGTCAGCCAGAGATAAGCCATTGATGTGCTTCCATTGCTTTGGTGCCAGTTCGTTGGCCGGAAGAAGCCCAGTTAGCGATTGGAAGACTAATGCGCGGGTGCCGGTTTCGTATCCCGAGTGTATAGACCCAAGTGTAAGGTTAACGTAGCTACGACACACTCCGCTGCTGACCTTCCCCAGCCCTGATACCTCAACGAAGGTACGTTTTCTGTTTATACTTAAGCGCTTGACTGCTTCATCGGTAATGAATGACGCCTCTGATCCCGGGTCTACTAGACCTCTAAGGATGACTTCTCTTCCTGACGAGGTCTTGACCTTGACTACTGCCGTCGCTAATAAGATGTCTGTGTTAGTAAGTTCTGTCGTGTGGTAGTTCAGAGCATGCTGGATCGGTTCAAAGGGTTGTGAGTTCGTATTAACTGTGGACAAGTGTGATTCTGTGGGAGAGTGTGTGTGTTGGGTGGTGGTAAACAGATTATTAGGGGTCGATTGTGTTGTGTAGGGTTGTGTGTTTTGTGTGTGTGAACTGGTTTTTGTTTGTGAAGGGGGATTAAAATGTAGGAGTGAGTGGTGAAGCTGGCAAAAGTAGCCACGAACTCTGCTTGGACATTGTTGGCTCGTGTGACTGTAAGTTAGACAGTTTTCACAGACCCCGATTTTATTCACAGTGGTCTTGCGTGATGTGATGTCCATTTTTAAAAATTGGTTGCAGGTCCGAATTGAGTGAGCACCCTTGTTGCATACCTTGCAGCTAAACTGACTCTTTTGATTTTGTTTTAAATGAAAAGCTTTTGTTTTTGTTACTGGCGCTCTGGAAACTTTACTGGAGCCTGTTTCCTGCTGCTGGCCTACTGCCTCTAGTGTCCTAAGCATAGCCTCTAAAAAATCGCAAAATACTTTAAATTTGGGTAACTCCTTGTCTTTTCCTAACTTTTCTTCCAAAAGTTGTTGAGTAATGGTAGGTAGTTTTTTAACCATGCAAAAAATTAATATAACATCCCACTGATCTACCGGTATACCTAAATTTGTCAACGGTATGTCGACATTCCACCGATGTATCTAAAAGCTTTTTCAAACCTGAGGCAGTCTCATGAAAAGTTGATTCTTGCCCGAAGAATATCCTTAGCTGTGTACACAACGACAACGCGTTTGTGGTCATAGCGTGATATGAGTATCTCCCAGGCTGGCAGATAATTCCCATTATCAACAGGTAGATGTTGCAAAAGGCGCTCTGCCTCACCCCCCAAACTGGATTTCAAATAATGTAGATTTTCTACGTCCGATAGCGTTTTATTTGTATGAATTAGTGAAATAAAAAGATCGTGGAAGGACCTCCATGATTGATACTCTCTAGTAAACATCGGTAAATTTATTTTGGGAAGACGAATAATGTTCTTATCACTACAAGTACTTAGCATAGCACTTACCGGGACATCAACCGTTGTTTGAAATTTATCCATGCTGTCCAATAGAGCTGTTTTGTATTTAAAGTAAGCATCTTTTATTTGTTCAAATACTTCTTCTCAATCCTCTTCCTTTCCAGCTTCAATCAATGCTATTCAATCGCCGTTATGGTGTGTACTCGTTTTAAAATTCTCCTCAAGCACGGAAATCCTATTAGAGATGTAGTTTTTCGATATCTCCTTTGGTGATCGTTTGCCAAAATTTTCAAAATCCTTAGTAATTTGCTTTAGCAAATTCCTTTGGAGCTTTAGAGCAGAGCTCATGATCAAAAAGAAAAAAAATCGGTACAAGTAAGAGAAAAAAAAGTAAAATTGTGGTGTATTTCAACTTACGTATCTTAAATATTTCTGAACTAGCAGAAATAAAAAAATAAAAAATAAAGGACGTAGTATCTAATGACTGCTGTTGCTAAACTGTATGCTGTACTGTTGTAATCGATGTGTCAACGGTGTCCTTACGGCACAAATGTAGCGGAAATTCCAACGGAGTCTTAGCGGTAAGAACGAACTCAATTGTGGATTTATGTATCCAACGGTGCAACACATCCAAAATATATCCAACGGTGCGCAGAACTGTTGATTGAAAACGGTGGAATGCAGCAACGGCAAAGATGCAGCGTAACTCATCAATTGAAGTATTCTTGAATTTAATAATTTAGCACTTCGTCTTTTCGTAAAATTGCGCGGCGCGTAAAACCGTTTTGCACTGAAGGAAAAAAAACTCGCTGGTGCAGTTTATTATGTCTGTTAAACAATGTATTTATATAATCTTAATGGTTTGTCTATTGTTTCAGAATATACACGATTAATTTTAACTATTAATCAATTTAGGACTCGAAGGAGCATGAAAGCTAATATCTAGGGACTGTTCTAGTAATGCGGGTTCACCAACTGTTTCAATTCAAACCGAAAATTAATAATTGGAACTGGAGCTAGGATTCTGATTAAGAAGAAAAAAACATGTCTATCTCGGTTGACTTGACTTTTAATAATAATGTTATCACCAAAAGGTATGCAATATAATGTGTGGTTATTAACCGCTTTTATAAAGGGATTTTTTCTTAATTGCAATATGATTGATAATGCAGTGCATTACTAATCATTTACATTATCAATATTACTTGTTATTTTTATAATTAATTAATTTAGCGATATATGATATGTTTCTTGAACAACCCCTATAACAAACGCTGGCAGACACACATCTTCGTCCCCTTCCCATTTCCATTCATTTTCAACACAACAATCTAATCTTTTTATGCCGACCACTACAAACGTTATAACAAATAACCCATCTTTATCATCCACGCAACCGCAATCACAAGTTAATATTCATTTTCCATCCGTTCCGGTATCGTCACAGCTCAATACACATCAATCGTCTTCCTCATTTGTATTTTCGCCTAATTCATCATCATCATATCTTACCGTATATACACAACAAACTACCCCTTCGCAATTTGCTTCGGCGCCGATTCCATCAATTTCATCGTATCCTTCTGTTTACTCACATTGTTTACCGAATTCTTCCTTTACATACCCACAGCAGTATCAGAACATTACAACATGTTACTCATTGAACATAGCACAACCGTGTTCGTATGTAAATACAAACTCGATGCAAAAGCATCTACCCTTCGTTCCTGCGGCAGCACAACCTCCGTTTGCAGTGATGTCATCCGTAAAGCAACCTTCAAACCCCTTTGGTAACGTACAAGATGTTGTTGCCCTTTTGCCTGCATTTGACCCATATTCCAATAAGTCGTTGAACCCTCAACAATTTATAAATAGAGTAGAAAGTCTTAAATCCCCTTATAAATGGGAGGATCAAATTTTTGGTATTTGCAGTTCAACAGAAATTGCAGGGTGCTGCAAAATATTGGGTGGATTCAATACAAAAAATTTTCCTTACATAATCCCAATTTGCCGTGCGTTTTTTGTCTGATTTTCCTTGCGCCGAAAACGTAGCCGATGTGCACATAAAAATGGCACGAACTCAGCGACAGCACAGCGAGACACCGCAGGAATATTATTTCAAATGCTTGAGACAAACTCTGTGTATACTTTCGAAGTCCTAATCATGTAACCGTCAAAATTCCATATCCAATGCCGAATTTGGAGGATCAGTTTGCATTACTTGCCGGAAGCAAATATTTTTCGACTTTATATTTACGTATGGGATACCATCAAATCGAGATCCAGGAATCGTCCAAGAAATACACAGCATTCGTTACAACTGAGGGCCATTATGAATATAACCGAATGCCATTTGGTCTATGAATAAAATATCGTATAGAATGCAGCGAGGAGAAGTGCTTGTGTACCTGGATGATGTTGTCATCCCAAGCAAATCGTTCGATGAGGGATTACGGCGTCTAGATAGATTCTTGAAAATATTAGATGAAAGTGGTCTTACTCTTCGCCCCGATAAATGTAAATTCTTGGCTACTAAGATACGAGTAGTTTATTTGGGTCATGTGGTTGATGCAAACGGTATTCTGCCTGGAGATGAGAAGACAATCGCAATCAAGAACTTTAAGCGCCCGATATGTGTGACCGAGGTACGTAGGTTTTTAGGTCTTACCGGATTTTTCCGAAAATTTGTTCCTGACTATTCTCTCATATCGAAACCGTTAACTTTTATGAAAAACCGAAGAAAAACATTTTGTTTGGAACGAACCGCAGGAGGAAGCATTTCGTAAACTGATTGATATTTTGAGTAGCCCGCCTGTGCTGGCCCTCTACGATGTTACTTCAGAACACGAAGTTCATACGGATGCAAGCAGTATGGGTCTGGCCGGAGTTCTGCTCCAATCGAAAGACAACCGAAACTGGCAGCCTGTATGTTATTACAGTCATCACTACACAGACACTGAAAGCCGATATCACAGTTACGAACTCGAGGTGCTTGCCGTTGTTGAGACCTTGGCTCGATTCCGTTTTTATCTTTTGGGAAAACCCTTCCGTCTAGTGACTGACTGTTCCGCAATCACGAAGATGAAGACAACAAAGGAACTTGTAAAGAAGATTTCTCGTTGGTGGATGAGACCGTTGGAGTTTGATTTTACGATGATTCATCGCGAAGGAAGCCGTATGTAACATGTCGATGCTCTCTGCAGATCCCCGGATCAACCGCCGAAAGAAGTTGAACCAGCTGGATTCGTTATGAAGGTAACAGTTGACACAAGCGATTGGTTGCTGAATATGCAACTGCAGGATGAAAATGTGCGTGAGATTATTTCGGTTTTAAATGGCGAACGTAAATCCGATCAAGAAAAGCAATTGAAAATCGATTATCGATTGAAAAATCACCGGCTTTATCGAAGGGAAGGAAGTGAGTTAAAGTTTGTTGTACCTAAGGCAGTCAAATGGCGGATTGTGAAAATTTACCATGACGATATGGGACATTTCGGATTGGAAAAAATCTATAGAACGCGTCAAGAAATTATTTTGGTTCCCAAGGATACGAAAATACGTAAGGGAATATTTAGCTGCTTGTACTCAGTGTTGATACTTTAAATCACACGGTGAAAAGCGCGAAGGCCGTATGCATTACGATGAAGTTTCACCGATTCCTTTTCGTCTGTTACACATGGATCATCTCGGGCCCTTTGTGCGTAGTAAAAGAGGTAATTGTTACGTTTTTGCTGTATCAGATGCTTTTAGCAAATTTTTGCTGGTAAAACCTGTTTGAAACACGAAAACACAGCCGGTTATAAGTGTAATCAACGAGATGACAAGTTATTTCGGTCTCCCTAAACAAATTGTGACCGATAGAGGAACGGCATTCTCCTCGAAGAGTTTTGAAGATTTCTGTGGCCATAATTGCATTCAACACATCAAAACAGCTGTACCTTTCGTATCTTCGATCATCAATATACGATGCCAACGACTGGGATTTAGTACTACGTGAGCTTCAATGGACTGTCGACACTCAAAAATATGCAACAACGGGCTTCACTCCAAATGAGCTCGTTTTCGATTTTAAATTACTTGATATCGTTCAAAACCAACTTATTGCTGCAGTCAACGACTATTGTTGACGAGGACGGAAAATTTTATTGTTGTACTACGATGGACGAGAAACGAGAGCAAGCTGCTTTACGAATTCGAGACGCACGAGCGAAATGGAAAGACCGTTTTAACCGAAAGCACACCGAGCCAACATCCTATTGTGTGAACGATCTAGTTGTTATCGAAAATATAGCACCAGCAACCGGCGAGTCGATGAAACTCGAACCTAAATTCCGTGGGCCATACATTGTCACCAAGGTCTTAGGCAAAGACCGTTATGTAGTAGAGAATATACCGGGTATGCAATTAACCTCACATAAATTTTGTTCAGTTTTCTCTTCAGATAAAATAAGATTCTGGTGTCCAGACTCCCCCGAACTTGACGGTAGTGAGAGTGAAGAATTCGAATCCAACCATGATGAAATCGAGGACGATTCCAAGTCAGGATAGGCCGAACAGTGAAGTGAAACGAGACTGCGAAGTGAAACGAGAGGAATCGGGCAGTCGGAACGAGACCTTTCATCCGAGTAGTTCGTTTTACTCTTTATCTGAAATATTAATTATTGTGTTTTTTTTCTGTGCCTGTATATGTATATATTTTTCCTTTTTTGTAATACTGATGGCGTCAATAAATTTAAATACATATATGTAACAATTTGCTTGTTTGACAATACCGACAGCAATTCAGACGATTGCAAGGCCCAGTTCTGCACCGAACAATGTTATGGCTTAGCGTTCTGATCGCTAGATTTGGGAGATCCGCAAGTCATACAGCACGAACTTCATATTACTTTTTTCTGCCCATCAGCGTTCCTGGTAACACAACGCTTATCTCAGCCTCGCTCATCGCGCTATTCTCGTCATTATTTTCAACATCGTTGCAAATTGCGGTATAATTGTTCTTGACGTTCGAAAGACATTCTGAAATATCAAATGTGTTTTTATAAAATATATTCATGCACAAGTGTTGAACCACAACTCCAACTTTTGTACATATTTCATCATGTTATTAACCGATTTACTAGCAATGCTTTCCGCTGGGAATTACTCATATTTCCAATTTGATATTATCTGCACACAAATAACGTAAACTGCATAGCTAATTTGATATTATCTGCACACAAATAACGTAAACTGCACAACCGTATGACACAATGTGATGAAATGGTTTAGCTTTTTAACCGAAACATAATGGGAGTACCTGGGTGTACTTCTCATATAACCCCGTATTAAAATTAAAAATGTCAGTCGTCCATAGCCCTCCGTAGATATTAGGCATATTTCGTGTTTGGCTTTACAAGTGTACAAAAACAGTATACTATACTCAATAATAATAAATAGAAAGTGTTCGGTAGCCTAAGTGGCAAAAACCCGGACGACAAATCTCGGGGTTGAGGGTAGCTTTCCAGCCCCCGCGAATGTCTTTTTTTTCCTTTTCTTTATTTCATTTATTGAAAAAGACAATTAGTAATAAAAAAGTGTTTATTACGAAACAAAATCATGTGATGGATGGTGGAGAGCGTTTTGCTCTTCCCATAACGGGAGTTGGAAACGGCAACAATAGTGTTGCCGGTGCCGTGGCAAAAGCCATTAAAAGGACAACCAGGTTGAAAACCACTCCTAATTTAACAAAAATAAAAATGCGTGCTGCTTTAGCAGCTGAAACAGTAAAAACAACAGATGAAAACAAAAACCAAAAGTAGACGTTTATCTCTGATGAGGTCCAGTATGCGGGGGAAACATCAACTTTGCCTCTCTAGCGGCATCTTAGTCGGAAGATGAGGATCAAATGATAAAAGATATTAGATGCAGCATAGAAAAGATGAAAGAAAAAATGCTTGCTGTTAAGCAAAATCAAACTGCACGCAGGTGAGAGAGCAATTAGAGGTAGAAAGCTCCCAACAAAAAAAGCAACAAAAGCGGAAACAATAACTGCAGCAACAACAAAACCAGCAGCAGAAACAAAAACTGCAGCAAACAAAACAGCAGCAGCGGGAACAATAGCAGTAGCAGAAACAACAGCTGCAAAAACAACAACAGCTGAAACCACAGCAGCTGACAAAACTGCTGCAAAAACAACAACAACAGCAGCAGCAACAACATCAACAGCAGCAGAAGAAGAAGCAGAAGGTGCCTCCTATCCACACCTATAAATTAGAGGTAAATGAAACCAAGGAGTTGTGTGAGTTGGTCATTGGTAACAATTTTAATATCAAGCGATTGGGAAACGATCGCCATGCCATCCACTGTAATACGCGAAAGTGAAAGGGCTCCTAAAAGAAACGACGACGGAGCACTAATCATTCATACCGAAGTGTGGAAAGCGGCAATCGATGCTGCTGAAGGGGCTGGATCCGTCTTCTGATCCTGAGCAGAACCTGGCACTGCTCAAAGAGAAGGAGTGCGAAGGACTCAAGTTTGTGGGGTAAAGCCATTTACCACAGCTAGAGCAAGGCGGGAGAAACGGAGTCTGCCATTCTTCCTGGTGCAGCTCAGTCCCGAAAGCCGTCTGGATAGTCTAAGGAGTATCAATGTCCTAGACTAAAAAGGTGGTTCACTGGGAAAAATTAAAAAGGAGCGAAGGCGTTATACAATGCATTCGCTGCCAGAGGTTCGGGCACGCCGCGTCGAACTGCCAAATGCAGCCTCGATGCGTGAAGTGCGCTAACAACCACAGTTCTCTGGGGGTTGACGGAGCATCCGATAGGTCGCAACTCTCGTGCGTGTTATGTGGAAACGTGGGACACATCGCCAACTATCGGGGTTGTCCTACGTTCGCTGACATTAAGAAAGCAAAACTGGCTAGGCAGCAGAAGGTGGAGGTCAAAGGTTCACCTATTAGGTTCCATACACCATTCGTCACGTCCCAAATTTCATACGCCCAAACGGCGTCAGGTAAGGGGGCTACGGTGCAGCAAATGACTGTTGCTTCTCCGGCGCCAATGCCGAGAACACCGGAAGCTGCACCTAATATGCTGGCCATCTTGCTCGCAATCCAAGGGCAGATGGCTCAGCTGCAAAAGCAGGTGCAAGAACAGGCCAAGGGGGTGGACCAGATCTACGCGCTGCTGCCGGGCCTAACGCAACACATGTCCTAATGGGTACGCACATGGTGGAGCAAACTTTGAAGGTCCTTGAATGTTAATTCACTGATTAGGATCGAACGAAGAGCCGCAATGTTTAAATTGCTACAAGACCAAACTCCTGATGTTCTTTTCGCTAGCGAAACCAAGCTAACCGATAAGCACAAACTGGAGTACAATAATTATATTGTTAGAAGAAGAAACCGGCCCAGATCCAAACGTGGAGGCGGTGTCGCGATCTTCATTAAAGAAGGTCTAAAATTTCACAGAGTGTACAAGGGCGTGTTGCGCAGGTTCCGGGTGTTGGAAGCAGTTGTAATTTACATACCGCTCCGCAGTGGAAAGCGGCTGTACTTGGCCTCTGTTTGTGCACCTGAGGCTTCACAATCCACTTTATTCATTACGGAGCTCGACACGGTTTTTCGACTTCTGAGGCTGGAATCGGGGGAGAATTATTTTATAATCGGCGGGGGTTTTAACGCTAGACACAGAGATTGGGGAAATAATTTGCCAAATACTAGAGGGAACCTACTATTCGATTTGTGGGGTCAGCACGATGTCATGTGCAGACTCGGTCTTAAAGCGACGGATAACCCGTCGTTTCCCAGAGGCGGGTTTTATGTTGATCTACTGCTGTGCGATGAACGTATACGACTGACAGATACGAATTTACAGACGCTAAACTGTCTGCACATATTCGTGTATGACAGTGACCATTGCGGTTCCAGCAAAGAAATTATAGTTTCGAACGAAATTGCGAAATTTGAGGAGTTTGTCCAAAGATATTCTTACAACTACAGTAAAACTCGATGGACACGCTTCTCCGCAACCTTGACAAAAGCGCTCTCCTCACGCTCACCACACGCTCCACCCACCGTCCAATAGGAATTTGTCAAACGAGGAGATCGAAAATTACCTAAAACAAATGGACGAGACAATTAAATAAATTATGGACACTACAATACCGCGGAATCGACGTACAACTAACGAAGACCTGTTCCGCAATCCTACTATTGACGCGCTGCACCGACAGAAGAGTAGACTTCTGATAAGACTCAAAAATTTGTACAGACAGTTAGCTGACCTACAAGACCCGAAGATTAGTACATACAAGTCGTCGATTAAAAATGTGCAAACGTTAATAAAAAAGAATTACAGAATTTCTGTAAGTGTGTATTGGAACAACAAGGTTCGGGCTGTAAACACCAGCAACCCGAATATGTTTCCGCAAATAAATAAACTATTTCGGAGAAAAAACCAAATCGACCTTCAGTGTCTTAAAATAGCCCGGACAACAGACAACGAACGGTTACTGACAATAGCAGGTATTGATCCAAATGAGGCCGCTGATGATGACGCCTTCTTTGTGATCGAGGATCCACAGGAGAAGGTTGAAGCCACAGGGGTGACTTTCCAGGAAGTATACAAGGCTATTGATATCATTGGCCCTAATTACGAAATGGACAATCGCGTCGTGGTGCACGACTTCTGCATTCGAAATGAAATAGGGAACTGGCGATCCGAGGGCTCTAATTTTACCCGGCTTAGCGACGAAAATATGGCAAATAACGTCATTGCCAGAGAGGGGTACCTACCCACGTTAATTTCGAAATAAGAACTCCATGAGATCTTCGACACAATCAGAGGTAAGAAATCAGTGGGGACCGATGGTATTCCGAATATCGTGCTTCGACATCTTCCTCTAGAAGCGGTGGACATCTACACCACCCTGTTTAATAATGCAATGAATAATGCACATTATCCAGCGCATTGGAAAACGGCGGTGGTTCAACCTATCCCCAAAAAAGGAAATGATATATCCAATCCGGCGAATCTCCGGTCGATAAGTCTCCTTCCGAATATCAGTAAGGTTTTTGAAAAGGTAATCAATAGAGCTCTGACTAGGTGGGTTGAGCACAAACATATAGTTCCGGATAATCAATTCGGTTTTAAGGCGGGACATGATATCTCACATGCCGCGTCTAAACTGGTGTCCGATATCCAATGGAATAAAACAATGTACAGGTGCCTGCCTTGTTGACTGGGAGAAGGCCTTCGACACCGTATGGTTAGAGGGTCTTTTCTAGAATCTGCCTAGGCTGGAGATCAGTAAACTACTCTTGTACATTCTTTATAATATGCTAACCAACAGACAGTTCATCGTGAAAAATGGTGATGTGTCTTCTGTTGGAATATTTCAAATTAAAAATGGTCTTCAACAAGGCGCGGTCAATTCGCCGATCCTATTTAACATTTTTACAAGCGACTTGATTTTTTTTTTTTTATAATTTACGCGCGCCAAAGGGGTTAGATACCAGTTTACTGTTGCCTGGGCGCGGGAGAAAAGTTAGAAGGAGGAGAAAGGAAAATTGTTTTTGTAGTGGTTTGAAACTCAGGTGTGTTTGGTTTCTAAGTTTGGTGGGAGTCCGAATAGGACGGAGAGTTTTTCAAGCGACTTGATAGGTTAACTTCCCCATACTATTGCGTACGCAGACGATTTGATAGCATACAGAACAGGTCCAAAAATCGAGGTCATTAATTCTCTCTTACAGCGTGACTTCGATAAGATAAGACGATTTTGCGCTGACTGGAAGGTGAAAATCAACTTTCAGAAGTCGGAATCCATTCTCTTTAGGACGCCGTTGTCTGGAGCTTCTAGGGATACCAGAAAAAAAATGGCGTAAGTTCTCAATCATTGGACAACACTGGCAGCCTCTTGCCTGTCGAAATATAGCCAGATACCTTGGGATTTGGCTAGATCAGTTTCTATATTTTGACAAAAATGTAGATTCTGCTATGGCCAGAGCTAAAGGTGCTTTTGACCTTACCAAGAGACGGTTTTATAGCATCCAGCTCGATGGAGGGTAAAGGTAATCTGCTACATGGCCCTTATCAGGCCCATGCTGGTATTTGTGTTTCCCGTGTGGTCCAATGTACGAGCAAGCTTAATGGAAAGATTCGGTTGTTTGAGAGGGCCTGCTTTAGCGCTTGCCTTCGCTTGTACAGAACACCAGATTTGAAGTACAAAAAATTTTACCCTAATGAGGTCGCCTACAACAGGGCGAACCTGATACGAGTGGACAACTTCGCGATTAAGCTGACTCGAAGGCACATTCCAAGAGCAATGACCTCGATGAATAACCTGATATCTGGGGCTTACTACCCCAATTACCTTTACCACGAGAGTGTGCCCTCTGACGGCTTCGTTCCACCGAAAGCACACCCCTACCAGATAGGGTGGGGATCAGATAGGATCGGCTTGGCGGTGGGGAATCGCGATAAGAGGGATGTCTTTCGGTAGCCCCATCATTTCTGGGGGTTGAATGATGAAGAAGATGTTTCGTCGTCGTTTCCGTCAATTACGGACCATCCTCACTAATGAGGGAGAACTGACCAATCTATTTGCTCTGTAAATAGCGATGGCCAGCTTACATAGGTTTAGGTTAGCATTTAAGAAATATATATATATGCGTTGGTACATACAAAGGTATACACTAACAGATTTATATTATTGTGTATAGTGTCTATGTGTGCATGTGTGTATTGTATATGTAGGTTAGGTAGACTAAGGATTTATTTTAATTTAGATATTAAGTTTTTATAAAAAAGAAAAAAATGTAAGAATTTAAAGTAGCTTAGAGTGCCTGTGTGGTAAGTTAATATAAGATTGTTAAGTAATTTTAAGCTACCATTTAAGCATTTTTTGTTAGTATGTAAGAGTTGATGATTAAGAAAATAAAATCCATTTAAAACTAAACTAACTAGAATTAAAAATGTATTATATAATATTAACAGATCACATTTATTTCAAATGGAGTACACCATTTGAAGCAGAATTAAATTTCAAGAAGGTACTGAGACTATCATTATGTGGATCTACAAGCGAAATTAATTTTTTATTGGTTTAAAAATCAAGTGGATACTCGGGTACACTCGCGGGTTAAGATCTTAATTTGTTAACCTTTTGTTAAATAGTTTAAGGCTCTTTTTTATACCATTTGCTTATATAACTGTTTTTTTTACTTGCAATTGCTGTAATTTAAATAATAAAAAAATCGCTTGACTTTTTTGCATTTTAAAGCGCAGTAATGCTTTATAAATGAAAATAAAACCAAATGCAGCTTCCCCAAAGTATTTGTTCGTTCTGTAACAGTCGTCAAATTAGCGAAATAATAGTGGTATAAAAAAGTTCAAAGTTTTCTCAAGTTGATTTGTGAGATCAATTGAATTATATTATGTATATTATATATATATGTATATTATATATACATATTGAGCAGATCTCTTTTGATCTGAATGAAAGACTTTGCCTGATTTGTGACAAGTGACTTTGTTTTCAAAAATGCATTAGCTTAAATACTATTTTACAATTAAAATAAAAAAAATAAAAAATAGTAAATCGTGGGAATGTTGGAAATAAAAAAGTGCATGCTAGTAGCCATATTGATTTGAGCAGGTGTCAACGGTATTCAGTGCATTTGTTGAGATTGATGTATGTCATGGAGTGTTTTTGAATTTGCCAATACTTGATAAGGTTTTTGATCAGCGATTCTCTCTACTAGAAATGCTAAATCATTATCACCGCGAATGATGAGTTCATTATAATTTTTTGTTTCTGGAAGCTTGCCTTCGTGCAGTTCAACATGTGGTGGCCTTCATAGTCGACTTAAGTTGAGGGATGGCAAAAATAATGTAGAAGTGTTTGTCATATAGAAATTATGGCAATTAATAATCATAGTCGGTTGTCTGATGACACAATTTTGAGCTAGTTTTAATAGCCCTAAGATTGCTAGGCGAATCCTTTGGCATATCTGGCTGAATTTCATAAGTTAGGGAACAAACTTTAGCGTCATTTGTCTTGTCCTGGAATGGTTTTAATAACTCTGCCTGTTTACGCAACAACATTACGTTACGTAACATAATGCTGAACGCGCCCATCCACTACTAAAAGGGACATTTTTCTTACTTTCAATATAGACAGTAATTTGTTAGTAATTTGTTAACCTATAAAATGACATACAGAACAAAGAATAAAACACAACATATTATAACGTTGAAAGTTGCGGAGTATTTTTATTTTACTGATTGTAAACAATTTACAGCAAAAGCGGAAAAAGTAATCGGTAACCCGTTGTTCATAGCCGAACATTTTGATCTTTTTTCGAACCGGATTTAAATATTAAATTATTGTGAATATTAAATTATTAAATACAATGAAAAGTGTGGGCTTTTGAGAACGTTTTATATTTATAAAACCCTAAAAATTGTGTTGTGGATTTGCCATCGCGGGAATTTTGCTGCCTGGAAGTGCACTGATGCAGATTGTAACGCAGTTCCTGAAGAAGTCTTGTGCAGCTACTGTTAGACACAATCGATATGGTGAAAGCAGCTGCCAGTGGTAATACCGACGTCACTAAAACGGGCTTGGACGACGTGAAACCTGGTTACAATGCCGATGTAAGGCTCAAAAACATTCCGGTGCCAGTCTTTTCAGGGAGTTACAAGTCTTGGCGTTGTTTTCATGACTTGCTTGCCTCGCTGCATTATCTGAAATTCAGAAGATGCATTATTTAAAAACAAGTGTATCTGGAGAAGCCGAGAAGTTGTTAGCTCATTTGGGTATTGATAATGGCAATTATAGCAAAGCGTGGACAATTCTCCAGGATAGGTATGACCATAAGCGATTTTTGGTAAACACCCAACTCAAGTGTTTGTTCAGTTTGGCGACCATACAACAGGAGCGAGCTGAATCAATAAAGGAGCTCCTAGATACAGCAACAGAAGTCGTGCACAGTTTGGGCAATTTAAAGGTGCCCGTTCAACACTGGAACGTAGTGTTGGTTTATATTCTTTTGGAAAAGCTTCCTTCAAAAACGCTACAACTGTGGGAGGAGAAACTCGGATCCAAAGAACACAGCAAGGAGCTTCCTACTTTTACGGAATTTACGCAATTTCTCGAGATGAGATTCCGTACTTTGGAAGCAGTCAACCACCAACAGGGGCGATCATCGGCTGATCTATCTAACAGGGTGTCAAAGCGGAAAACGTTTCACGTTCAACCAAACGTTTCAAAGTTCAGTTGCAAGCTCTGTAATAAGGGTCAGCATCAGAATCATGGGCCTATCAGAAAATGCAACAAGTTTTTAAAGATGAGCATAGCTGATAAGTATCAAACTGTGAACAGGATAGGTATAAACTGTTTAGCATATAGCCATTCATCCCAACAATGTCCTAGCGCCCGAGGATGCTATTATTGTCAACAACCACATCATTCGCTTTTACACAATAGTTCAAACCCCACTTCACATTCACACAATTCAAATCCACAGCTTAACACTAATCCCACAAATACACACAATAGTCCCTATCATTCTAACCCGCACACTTTCAACACACGCAACACAAATCATTTCTCACATTCATATCCAATCAATACACAAACTCAAAACATACACCCTCCATATCAAACACAAACACATATTACCTCCACAGCTAATAGCGAGCATCCAATCATGTGCACCGATGAACAACCGTCAACCAGTTTCGGCGTGAGAAATCACCACTCGACACAGGACAAAAACACACAGGTTCTACTAGCCACAGCCATCGTCAAGGTTAAGACATCTTCGGGAAATAGCTTATCTCTCCGGGCTTTACTGGATTCAGGCTCCGAAGCGTCTTTACAGATTTTGCAGTCCAACTCTTTTGTTTAAAACCAAAACCCACTGATGTTGAGGTGTTTGGTTAGGGTTAGCCAGCAGTGGAATCTGTAAAAAGATTGTTTATATAACGGTTGCTTCGCAATACGCAGATTTTCAAACAACATTACCTGCGTTGATATTCCAGTCACTGTCTGGCCATCTCCCGGCCCAAATCCCAAATTGGAGGCACCTTAACGGGTTACAATTAGCAGACCCTGTCTTTTTCAAGCCTGCTAAAATCGACCTTCTTTTAGGTAGCGACGTACTGGCTGACGCCATCAAGACAAACAGATTCCTGTTGCCCAGAAAACCAAGTTAGGTTGGATTTTGTGTGGCAGGTCACCAATCGAACATCGGTCGGTGAGAGCATTCTTTCAAACAGCTGACGTCGAGGCTCAGCTTCAAAAATTCTGGGAACTTGAAGAAACTCCATTCGAGCATCGTCAAATCATCGAAGACGTTCAGTGTGAAGAGCATTTTGTTCAAAATGTGAAGCGCAGCGTAGATGGACGCTACCAAGTAGCACTTCCGTTCAAGGAAGAAACTCATCCTTTGCTAGGTAGGTCCCGAGAAGGAGTACTACAACGCTTCAAGTCCCTGGAAAGACGTTTAGCAGCAGATCATCAACTACATGACTGTCTACCACGCTTAGAGCTCTGCGGTGCGGTTATTTTGGCTAAACTGCTACACTACACGGTAACTACGCTTGAGATGAAAAACACCACGATGCATGCATGGACCGACTCAACCATCACTCTGGCATGGATTCAAGCACCAGCTTCACGTTGGGAGACGTTTGTTCGGAATCGAGTAGGGGAGGTCCAGCGGCTAACAGACACCAATGTATGGAAACACATTCCAACACAGTTTAATCCTGCAGATTTAACATCCAGAGGTGCACTACCATCGGCTCTAGTTGGGGATAAACTATGGTGGAATGGCCCGGATTTTCTAACTTCGACTTGGATCTTCGAGTTGCCAACACAACCCACAAATCTCACTACCGAGGAAGGCAAAAGAAAGGTTCAGATTCATTGTTCAAGTCGGAGGGAAAATGCAATTAAGCAGCTGATGCATCGATCATCACATTTAACCAAACTTATTCGCGTCACACCATGGTGTAAACGCTTTATCAACAACGCTAAGGATAACGCCGTTAACCGCCGGTTCGAGTTCCTGTCACCCAACGAACTGGACAACGCTACAAAAACAGTGTAACGCCTTGCGCAGCAAGAAACGTTTTCCAAAGGCATAAAGTCCAAGGGTATGGGATCATTAAACCCTAGCGAATGCTAACATTCCCTAGGATCAACAACATCCCATAATTTTAGAACCCCGACATCACAGCACAAAGTTGATTATACGCGATGCTCATGAAAGAACTTTACACGGAGGAATTCAGCTTATGATGGTACATATACGGCGAAAGTACTAGGTATTTCAAATGAAAAGAGCTGTAAAGAAACACATAAGCCAACTTGCTACAAGTTTCGATGTCAAGCAGCACAAGACCTAATGGGAGAACTAGCAAGACCTCGAGTTACGGTATCACGACCTTTTTCCCACACAGGAATCGACTTTGCAGGGCCGATCACGGTTCGAGCATGAAAGGTCGCGAATTTTTATATGCCTGGCTACGAAAGCCATCCACTTAGAAGCGGTAAGTAACCTTACAACCCAGGCGTTTTTAGCAGCTTTTAGAAGATTTGCAGCACGAAGAGGAGTCTGTCGTCAAATCTACAGCGACTGCGGAACCAACTTTGTAGGAGCCGTGGCAGAACTGCATCGTCTGATGAAGAGCGCGATCCAAGATTGGAAGGAAATTGCGGACATATTAGCAGGAGAAGGAACGAAGTGGAACTTAATTCCTCCGGCTTCTCCCCACTTTGGAGGATTGTGGGAAGCTGGAGTAAAGAGTGTAAAGTACCACTTAAAACGGATCGTCGGAAATGGTACACTCACCTTTGAGGAGCTCACCACGCTTTTGACACAAATTGAAGCGTGTCTAAATTCGAGACTTCTTTGTCCTTTGACCGAAAACTCCGATAACTTCCAGCCGCTTACGCCAGCACACTTCCTAACTGGAGTGACGTTATTCACCATACCAGAGCCAGACTTGTCCTTGGGCAAACAAGGATACACCGACAGGTGGAAAGCAGTACAAGCGCATCTGCAAAACTTGGTTGAAGTCAGAAACGCAACTTCAAGTAGGAGACCTTGTTGTCTTAAAGGATGAACGACTTCCTCCAGCGAAATGGAGCTTAGGCCGCATTCAGGAAACGTACCCGGGAAAGGACAATCGCATCCGCGTAGTAAAGGTAAAAACTCAACAAAGTATATCTTACAAAGACCTATCACAAAACTTTGCCCGCTACCATTAAACGAAACCCAGGTGTAAACTCAATAATAATTAATTATCAAATCATTTACCGAAACCCGAAATTCAATAAAATTAATTAAAATAACATTAAAATTTTTCCCCAAAACAAAATGAAAACAACATCCACAATGAACTAAAGTACGAAAATTCATGCGCCCTTCTGTCATCATACCGATTACAACACAGTATCAAATACTCACGCATGCAAGCACACACGACACAAAACGCAACATAAAATTCTATGAACACAATATACACTACACTCTTTCAACTAGCATACAGAAAACACACGCAACACAATACAATATTTTTTTTTTCAATCATGTCATACACACGCAGAAATCAAAAATATGCATAAAACACACACGCGAATCATAACAACCCAAAATATAAACGATACAAAATGTACCGAAATGGAGCAATGCAATACGTCGACGATTCAACACAACACACACATACAAATGCAACGAGGAACGCCGTCCTTGAAAAAAACAAAAAAAAAATCTACTACAGCACAACTCAAATATGAATTTAAATTTTGCACTTAATAGAATCGAATGAATTTAATAAAACTTACCTCAATTACTCTGGAACACACCAATAGTCAACACGATTGACTTTAAACAAACTTAAACTAATTAAATAAATAAAACACTCGATTTAAATCCACACACATACAAAACCCAAACAACCAATTCTGGGCATAAATAAATCGACTGAAGGAACTTGTCAGTCACACTCAAACACAACACACAAGGCATTGCTCCCGCTACCCCGCTCAACAGTTTTGATCAACTGCATAAAGATCATCGCCAGCGACGAGATGAATGCAGAGAACATGAACGGTGGCTTGTGTAAAATTATCAATACACCTTGTATTAATGTTTATGCATGCAAATGTTCTGTTTGCTATATACGTACATAATGTACTGTTTCGTTTGTCGTTTTGTTTGTATGTAAGCAAATTACTTATTCTTGTCTTCTCTTTTCATGTGCTGTAAATGCATGGAGATTTTTATGTACATACATCCATAAGGTTTTCATCAAACATGCAGCCGCATTTAAGAAGAAGCTACAGTGATGCCTGTAGACACTTTTTGATGATCTTCGCTCATCGCTGGGGGAGAATGTTAACGCAATAACATTACGTTACGTAACATAATGCTGAACGCGCCCACCCACAACTAAAAGGGAATTTTTTTTTACTGTCAATATAGAGAGTAATTTGTTAGTAATTTGTTAACCTATAAAATGGCATACAGAACAAAGAATAAAACACAACATATTATAACGTTGAAAGTTGCGGAGTATTTTTATTTTACTGATTGTAAACAATTTACAGCAAAAGCGGATAAAATAATCGGTAACCCGTTGTTGATAGCCGAACACTGCCTATATCCATTTTAGTGGAGGTAGATAATCCTCCTTTAAAAGCACAAGTGTTCCTGGTTATATGTCTTCTTGACGATGTTTCCACTTATGTCTTTGTTGAATTTCTTGTAGGTACTCCCTGCTTCATCTACGCCAGAATTCCCGATGTATTATACTATAGCATTTAATAAAATGTTCTGGAAGACTGAGCAAATTGAAGTTTATCAAACAGATACTTGAGGGATCTGCTCCTTATTACCTTGTGCATAATCAAAAGACGTCGAATTTTTTGGAACTGCTGAAACGAACAACCAAGAACCAGTTTGTGACAGTGTGAAATGTGTTCATACCGATGGAGACCATACACTTACCTAACCATATCATTAAACGTCACAAGCAACTTGTGCTGAGAAAAGGAGCTTGCAGTAAACAACAATGGCATAATCAATAATAGGTATAAATAACGCTTTTATTAACCTTAGCTTAGTGTCAACCGGAGTAAAACTAAAAGGCAACCGAAGTTTACGTAGTCCAGCATAGATTAGTCCAATAATATAGTTTGTGTGGTCAATGGCAGAGAGAGAGCAATTTAATTAGAAACAGAGATTTGTGACAGCATCCAAAAATTTGAGTTACTTATTGTTCAAGTTTACCGGCGGCAGCAGATCAGTATCGTAATGCTACTTAGTAATAAGAATAAGCTGGGATTTTTTAGGATTCAGATTGAGACCATTGCATAGGGACCAGTTGTATTCTGGCGACAGGACCTCATTTATTCTGACAAAAATATCCTCAATGAGTCCAATCGGTCGTTACATGTATATCTGAGCATCATCAGCGTAGATATGGGTGTTAACATTCAGGCATATTATGGGTAGGTCATTAATAAAAATACAGAAAAGTATTGGTCCTAATGTGCATACCTGCGGTACTCCTGCCGTTTTTTTTCCATCAATAACAACCCTTTGGAAGCGATTTTTTAAATAGTTACTTATCATGCCCACCGATCTTGCACTAAAACCAAAATATAGCCTGAGCTTGTGACATAGTACTTTGTGATCCACGCTGTCAAAGGCCGGAGAAATATCTAGCAAGCAAAACACCGTTATTTCAACTGCGACATATTTGACCCTTATATCGTCGAGAATTTTAGTCATAGCTGTCTAATAGCTATGATGTGCTCGAATACCAGGCTGTACAGGTGGTAGCAAGCAGTGTTGGTTTAGGTAGTTTGAAATTTGGCGAGCGAGAATTTTCTCTAATACCTTTGACAAACAAGGCAATATACTAATTGGGCGAAAGTTAGAAGCTGCAGATGGCTGAGGTTTTTTTCGGAACCGGAATGACTTTAGCCAACATCCAACTATCAGGGAAGGTAGAGCACGTAATGCAAAAATGGATTATGTGTATATAGGTAACTATGGTTCACCTGTTTTTGTTGCATTTCCATGTGCAACATTGTATGATGCTTCTTGTTGCACTGTTTGCATGTACGTTTGCTTGGACATTGAGTTTGCTTAGCATGTTGCAAGCAGTTATAACAAAGTTCCGCCTGTTTGACTTGTTTACATCTTTGTATATTATGTGATCGCCCTTGCATACGCGGCATTGTGTTACTGCCTTGGATTCGACGTGGAAATTACGTATTGCGTGTTTTGCTTCATCCCCACATTTTTGTTGCTTTTTTGCTGGATTCAGAACTTCTAAGGCTTGGTACTCGTAACGTCTTTCCATGAACTCCAAAAGCGTTTTTAAATCGGGCATTTTATTGGGTTCTCTGAGGCTTTGCTCGAACAAATTTCTGGATTCTAGATCAATTGATTTTGTTATCAGGTGTACAATCATTGGGCCCCATGACGTGGTATTGAAGCCCATATTGTTTAGAGCAGCTAAGCCCTCCTTGATAGCATCCAGAGAATTTTTAATATTATTAGCTGATGTCGAATTTCCTTGATGCCCGGAACTGAGCATTTTGTCGATGTGAATTGACACAATTTTTCGTTCGTTATTATATCGAGACTTGAGCGTTTCCCAAGCACTCTCGTAGTTCTCACTCGAAAAGTTAAATTGCTGAATTAAATGAAGAGGTTCGCCTTCTAAGTGACTCCTTAAATATTCCATTTTTTCTGTAGTACTTAGACTACTTTTGTTATGAATTATTGCAACAAACAGATCGTAGAATGATTGCCACTCCAAGTAATTTCCTTTAAACGTAGGAATTTTTATTGGAGGTAGTCTAGACTCTGTTTGCCTTGTTTCTTCTCCTCGGTTTTGTTTGTTAATTTCACCTAGCCTGGTCGCCATTTGATGAAGAAATCGATTTATATCTTGTTTCACACCTTTATAGCCATTGTTAGTGACATACTTCGAATTGAGATCAGCTTCCGTAGCATTTGTCATGAATTCTTCATGAAGGTTAGTAAGATTATTCAGTTGCTCTAGCAGAATTTTCTGCTGGTAGTCATGAATTTCTTTGGAATACTGCTCTAAAGTTTCTTCAAATTCTTCAATATTTGATATCACTGCTTCAATTTTTAGTTGTAGTTTTCTTAGTATATGATTTTGGGTTGCTGAGTTTTCCGTTGAACTTGATGTACTGGATAAATGTGCTGGCTTAGTGACTGGAGGAATTATGGCCACCAAGTTGGTTTTTAGTATTTCATACATTTCCTTGACTCGTTCAAACGTATTTCTTCCCATATACGGAGTGTCGTGTGCAATTACATTCTTTACTTTTTCATGATTAAAAGAAAATTTTTCCCAAATTTCGTCAATTTTTTTGATTCGTTCGTCTTTGTACTTCTAAGTTTTTCGGGATGCGCTGTCTTTTCCAACATTTATTTTTATTTTCTCTTGCTCCTCTGCTAACTTCTTCTGTTCTGCAATAATGATGAAGACTTCGGTTTCATCTATTTTGGAATCCATCGCTGTTATTTTTTATTTAATTAATGTTCTGTTTGATTTGTTTAATTATGTGATACCAGTGTTTTAAGCCCTGGTATACGCTTGAAATTCGTGAGATAATGTTAATAATTTTTCTGTTTTCTCTAACCAGTGTTAATTGCCCTGGTAACGCCTTATGTAGTATTTGTTTTATGTTTTTCGCTCGAAGGACCAATGTTTTATCCGTAATTTTCAATTCAAGAGATTCCTTACCGCTGGTGGGGGGAAATCTTTTAAGTGAAACTACTTCGCTGACTCTTAATAACAAAAAGCGATTTTATTTATTGAATAGCTTCAATTTATACAGAAATTTTGCTTACTTTAACAAAAAGAATTTTGTACAGAAAATTTGCTTATTTAACAAAAAAGAATCAATATACAATTGACACTCGAGCGCGACAGGTAAACGTACTTTTTGTCTATTCGACACCTTACGTATTGTGCGGTTGCAACTTGAGTCATCTTGTCTCCAAAAATGGAAGGAAGTCAGGCAAGCTGGGTAATGCTTTCTGTTGCTTAAGGGATTGTTCCCAAATCGTCAGAGTGCCTTTTTTTTTTTTACGAACTTAACACTCAAGGGGGTATGAATGCACTTACAGTGCCTGAGTACGTGTTAAGTTTTTTGGAAAATGGGATAGAGAGAGAAAGAAAGATGTTTGGGCTCAGTGGTTATTTTGCTCCTAGGGTGGCATACAACATTTAATGGGGAGACTAAATTCTTAGTGGAGGTTGGCTTGTTGTTGATATCTAATCAACTACTCACCATACTTGATTTTTGTTAACTGAAAACATGAATATGTCTTTCGGGCGAGCCTGGGATTCGAACACCGAACCTTCCGGTTTGCAAGCCAGTCCACTACTACTTGAGCCACGGCCACCCTAAGCAGAATATTCATTAAAAGTTTATCCCAATTTGCGGTGTCAATGCCTAGGTGTTGCAGACTCCAAAGACATTCTTATGTAGTGTCATGCAATGCTTTAATTTGATTTTCTCCGTCTAGTTGTAGAGTAATTTGCGCCAGTAACTTATTTACGAACGCTGTTACCAAGAGTCGGGTATTTTCATACCTCTCTATTATTACCTTCCATGTACTAGTTCAGTGAACAAATTACTATACTGCCTCCATTTCAAATAGTCTCCCTCGAATTTTGGCAAATTTAGTGCTGCATTGGATATATTCGTAACGAAAGTGGGTGCTGTTACTTGGGATGTATTCGGTTGATTCGTCAACTTTTCCAACTTGGTTTTTAGAGCGATGAAATGGTTATTTACTTCGTCCTTTAATTTTAGGTACTCATCCATCTGGTTGCCTTCTGCTAACGAATCTTCCACAAGTTCTGCGAGCATTTGATGCAATTCGTCCAACTGTCCACAACGTTTGTTTAAAATATTTATTTTAAGGTGACAGAATGCTGAACTCCATGTTTCCACTGAAACTTCTTTGATATTGGTAAAGAAAGGTTGTAATGCTTGTGCGATTGAATTTTGTCATCGAAGGATTTTGACAACTTCTGCTCATGTTTCCAATGACTGGGTGGATCGAATGGGTGGTACTAGTTTAAAACCAGACTGGGCTTCTGATTCAGCTGGTCTAGCCGATTGTTGTTTCTCACCAGCCATGTCGGTAGCTGAGTCGTCCGGAATTGATGTGAGATGTAGTTTTATTACCTCGTAGATCTGTTTAACCTTTTCGAAGTTGTTCCCTTGGACGTATGGTGTATACCTTTTCACGTCGTCGTTGACACGTTTATGATTATTAGTGAACACCAGCTAAAGGCTTTCGATTATATGGAGCCTCTTTTTTCGGTAAGCGGCCGTTTTCCTGGCAGGACCATCTTTACCAATGTTGATTTGGTGTTTTTGTAGTTATTCTGCTACGATCTTTTGCTTGGCTATGATACGAATAACTTCCATCTCATCCATGATGAATCCTTCGGATACTCTGGAAACAGCTGATGTAATAGATTCGATTCCGGCGGATGCTTTTGGGTGGTACCAGTGTTTGACTCCCTGGTAACGCGCGAGCCAATTTTAGCTTCAAACCAAATGATTTGCCCTTTACCACTGGTGAGGAAAGCAATGTAACGTCGTCTGTTGGTACCAGTGTTTGACGCCCTGGTTACGCGTGAGTTATACAAATGCAAGTCAGCAAACTTGCTGACGGTACATTTATATTGTTTCGCAACGAATAGCAAAAGTGTCAATTACATTCCGGGGTCAATGGTGCTGTCTGAAGGACATTGGAAACGGAATGCATTGACCATATCTATATTTATGATATGACATGAAGTAATATGTTCAAATAAAGAAAATAGTCAGTTTTAATCGAGACGACACCAAAAGCAGTGTAGTTTCATTTTCCATTCGTTAATAATGGATCGTTAATTGGCGCAGTCGGTGTGTTTCTTCTAAATTGGAAGATATTTAAGACGAACCTGAAAAAGTAATCACAACGGTATTCACACTAAAAATCAGTGCTTAATACGGTGTTACTAAACGGTTGTGTAAAAGTGACGGTTTTCACAGTTACAATCAGTGCTTAATACGGAGTTACTAATCGGTTGTGTAAAAGTGATCGTACATAAAAATCAACTTTTCGTTTTCATCCACGAACCACTCGAAAATATATCCAGTGAACTCAGTTTTTGCCTAAAATTGAGTCGAGTCGAGATAAGCGATTGTCACGGTTCACTGCTAACCGAGGGATATTTATAAATAACAACATGGAGCAGTAGATGCAAAGCATGGTGGAAGCACTTAACAACATAGCCGCTGTTCAAAAGCAACAACAGGACTTCCAGCAACAACTTAATCAGAGGAAACCAGAACCCACAGAGGAAACTAATTCTTACATAAAGCAGTTTTCCGGTGAAAAAGACGAGCTGACCCAATTCCTTACTTGTGTGGACACCCATCTAAGAGCCGTTCCTGACAACCGAAAGGCGGAGGTATTTAGGGCGATATACAACATCAAGATCGTGGGGACAGCAAAGAGTATTTTGTATACGATGCCGATAACAACGTGTGAAGACACCAAGGGTCATCTAATACAGCATTTTCGCCCCATCGTGAATTTCAACGGCATATTACATAAAATTATAGTAACCTGAAGGTAAATAGTACGAGTATCTTAGAACTATGTAATAAGTTAGATTTACTATTAAAAGAAGCCCATGAGTATGCGTTATATGAATCTAATAGTGCCGAGATTGTTAATTTTGTAAAGCACTTAATGGTAGCAAAAATAAAAGAATTAACAATCGGTCAGCTATCGAGAGAAATTAGGAATGAATTTGATTTGAATGCAATATTGTCCATTTTGCGTTCATACATTCCAGATAGTGCCTGGAATTTAAGGAAATTTAACAAAAATAATTCAAATAATTTCCAAGTTAGCAAGCATTCGAGAAATGTCGACTCAGAGAGAGCTAGGAATGATGGTGATAATAGATCATCGCAAAATAGAGTTTCAGAACAGAGATGGTCGCAAAATAATACTAACATGTACCAGAACAATGATAGGCAATATAGAAATCACAGTAACAATTCAGGACATGGCAGAAATAGTAATAATAATGGATCTAGCCAGCCGGGACAGCATTCATCCCAAACATTTAATCTTTCAGGACAGGCGAGGAATAATAGTCAGAATCCGCAACCGATGGAGGTAAATTCCGTAGGAGCTAATACTGCTAATGAGAGTGTACCTACATTTAGTGGGGAGATTCACAGTATAGAGCCGACGGATTTTCGGAATTAAGCCCCGGCAACAAAATATTTTGTAATCTTACGATAGGTAGTATTAAATATAAGGCTTTAATAGATACCGGTTCCACGGTTAGTATAATAAATTCATCAAGGGTTAACTGTAGCTATTTTCCTGTGTTTGAAGAAAAATGTATGTTCATAAACACGATAAATAATAGTACTAAGGAACATGTTAAGATTATTATTACTGATGTTCCCAAAGAATTTCGGATGAGTTCTAATAGTAAGTTAAAATGGTATAAAATGTCACTTAGAGATAAAGACTATGATCTTCTTTTGCGAATGGACATTATTATAAAAAACGTAGCTGAATTAAATATAAGCAGGAAAATCATGAATTTAGTAAGCACTGTTAGTTTAAAGCTATATTCAGAAGACTACGAGAAAATAGACTGTTATGAATTATATTACCAACAAAAGCAGGAATTAGACACTTCACATAAAAGTCAAATAGAAAGAGAAGAAATAACGAAAATATTGAAACAGTATGAGAGTTTAATCTATAAAGAAGGGGATAAGCTTACAAATACGGATTCAATCATGCATGAGATCAGAACGACCACTGATCAACAAATTAATGCAAGGAAACATGAAGAAGAAGTTCGGAGACAGGTTACAGAAATGGAGATGCAGGGCATTGTTAGGAAGTCGAATAGCAGATATTCTTCCCCAATAGTAATTGTTGCAAAAAAATTAAGTAAAACAGGAGAACAAAAATTCAGACTTTGTGTAGACTATAGAAGATTGAACGATATAACGTTCGACGACAAGTACCCTCTGCCTAATATCGACAGTATATAAGATAAGCTAGGGAGAGCCCAGTATTTCAGTACTTTGGGTTTAGCCAAAGGATACTATCAGATCAAGATGCATCCCAAGGATATTCATAAACCTGCATTTGTAACTCCAAACGTCTTATATGCAGACGATGTACAACTTTACCTATCTCATCCGGTTAATAATAGGTGAACTAGTGTCACTACTAAATGAGGATCTTGCTTCTATTGTTGAATGAGCAACTAAAAATGGACTAGCTTTGAACCCAAAAAAATGCCAAGTACTTCCAATATCAAACATTGCTTTTGAGCTCAGTCTAGTTCCTCATGTTTGCTTAGCCGGTAGTAAGATTAGGTTAGTTGAGGTGGCTACAAGTCTTGGTTTCATCATAAACCGAAAGCTTTCTGGCTATAACCACGTTACCATCGTTGTTGGTCGCGTGTACGGATGCCTGCGTAAAATTTGGATTTCTGCCAACTATACCCCCTTGAATACTCGCCGAAGACTTGTGCTCACCCTCATAATACCCATTATTTCATATGCTGCAGCTGTCTACAGTGACCTTGACTCAATATCTTTTCGCAAGCTCCAGGTTGCTTATAATGATGCTGTTCGGTATGTTTATGCAAGGCAACGATACGATAGAATCTCGGAATTCTCATGCCGGTTTCTTGGCTGTACATTGAGAAAATACCTTGATTTCAGAAATTGCATATTTCTAAATCAAATTATAAACACAAAGCAACCCCCCTTACCTTTACTCCAAACTGGAATTTTCCTTTCCAGAAGAACTTTCAACATTAGCACTCAGCGTTGCAAATACATCAATACATCGCGATTATTTTTCATTAATGCTATTAGACTATGGAATAACTTACCGTCTCATATAAAGTACTTGTCAAATACTGCTAACTTCAAAACTGCCTTGTATGTGTACTTTTCTTCTTAATGCATCTCTTTACTATCAACTCTACCTCAGTCTTTCTCCAATTTCTCAACTATTTTATTTTCTCTAACTTTTTTTATCTTTCTTTTTCCTTTTTAGTATTTTTATTTTATTATTATCATTATAATTACTATTACTTATCATTTTGTAACTAAATATTATCACTTAGTACTATAAGAGACATTGTCTTAATGTACAACTTGTTTATAGCAATAAATTGAATTGAATTGAATTGAATTTACCGGATGCTTTTCGGCCTCAAGAACGCTCCAGCGACGTTCCAGAGGCTGATGAACAAAATACTAAGGGAATATATAAACAAGATCTGTGTTGTCTAAAGTCGTTCATAGACCTCGACAGTGGATAGACGTGTTGACGTGTTCGACTTTTACATAAGTAAATAAATAAATAGTGATCCAGTGCCATTTAAAGACAATTAGTTACAATATAGTCAATCCACTCGGTAGCCCACCAGTCGTTCATAGACCTCGATAGGTGACAGACGTGTGTTCGGCTTCTTTCAACAGTGTAATAAAAGTAGAATTAGAAACAATTTTGCCAAGTGCTTCGGTGGCGCAACAGTAGTGGTGTCGGCCGAGAAACCAAGGGTCGTGGGTTCGATCCCCGGAATAGGACGGACTTTTTATTGTTAAAAACAAAGTTAATAAATTAAACCAAACAATTTTGGTGAAATCGAACGATGAGTGGAAGGGAGCGGTCCGCTATTCCAATAGCGGAACCAGCACCAGAGGTAACACTGTCATCGGATGATCAAGAAGATACGTCATCGGGCCATAACCCATCTGGGAATCCAGATAATACAAAAAAGAGGAGGAAGCTGCGGCCTACTCCAAACCTCGTCAAGTGCCCTTCCCTATCAGTTTCCTCCGAAAAGCTGCCCGTTGGAACGAGGGAAGCGGCGACAAAAAGAACAACAAGAGCAGCAACAAACAGAGCAAACGACGAATTCCCATACGTGTCTGACGGTGGGGAAGGTCACTATATGGACGGTAGTAGCTTCGCAGTGCTGGCGGCTTCTGAGTCCGAGGACGAAGAAAAGGAAGTGAAAGCTCTAAGCAGCCATATCAATGAACTGCAACTACAGATACTGGCTATTAAAGCAAAACAAGTTGCGCGAAGAGAGAAGGAGCAGCGGCAAGAACTCCAGATCTCTCAGCAACAACAAAAATTATGCGTGGAGCAACAACAGCAACAAAAAGAGAAACAGCCGTCAAAACAACAAAAACTACAGACACCGACACAAGAACAAACAACAAAAGATGCACAACCACTACGAAAGCAAAAACAGCAAAAACAACAACAGCAACAAAAATCGCAGCAGCAGCAACAGCAGCAGAAGCAACAACAACAACAACAACAAGCAAAATCAACTAAGCAGCGGGTACCTCCAATCAACACTTTTAAGATGGAGTTAAAAGAAACGATTGAACTATGTAAGTCGGCCATAGGTAATAATTTTTACATTAAAAGACTTAGTTTAGATAGGCATGCGATCCACTGTAACACAGTGGAGCGCTATACTAAAATAAAAAACTTACTGAAGGAATCGACGACGGAGTTCTTCTCCTACACCCCGAAGGGGGACAAGCTGCAAACAATGCTGCTGAGGGGGATTGAACCGTCGACTGATCCGGAGGAGCTCCTTGCACTGCTGAAAGAGAAGGAGTGCGAAGAGCTCAAATTCGTAGGGGTTAAGCCATTCGTCACGGCTAGAGCCAAAAGGGAGAAGCGGAAACTACCGTTCTTCCTAGTTCAGCAAAGTCCCAACAGCAAACTGGATGGTCTGAGGAGCATCAAAGTCCTAGACTACCAGGTTGTACACTGGGAAAAATTAAAGAGGAGCGAAAACAATTTACAATGTGTTCGTTGCCAAAGGTTCGGGCACGCCGCGTCGAACTGCGAAATGCAGTCTCAATGCGTGAAGTGCGGAAAGAACCACAAGTCCGAGGAAAGCGCTCTAGGCAAGGACGGAGCGTCAGAAAAAAGCCAACTCTCTTGCGCTTTATGTAGGAACACGGGACTCACCGCAAATTATCGGGGTTGTCCCAAATTCCAATACATCAAAAGAGTAAATCTGGCTCGGCAGCAGAAAGTGGAAATTAAACGTCCACTCGTGCAGACACAAACACCAGCCGCTACTCCCCATGTTACCTACGCCCAAATGGCGGCAGGTAGGGGAAATACGGTACAACAACCAAAGGTAGCTTCTCAGGCCCCAGCGCCTAGAGCACCGGAACCTGTACCTGACATGTTGGCTATCTTGCTCTCTATTCAGGGGCAGATGGCTCAGCTGCAGCGTCAAATACAGGAACAGGCTAAGCGGGTAGATCAAATATACGCGCTGCTGCCGGGCCTAACGCACCTCCAGTCGTAATGGGTACGTACATGGCGGGGCAAACCCTGAAGATCCTTGCAGTGAATGTTAATTCACTGATTAGGTTCGAACGAAGAGCCGCACTATTTAAGTTGCTTAAAGACCAAGCCCCTGATGTGCTCTTGGTTAGCGAAACTAAGCTTACCAAGAGACACAAATTGAGTCACAAAAGATATAAAATAGTACGGAGAAACCGACCCAACTCCATTCAGGGAGGAGGCGTTGCGATTTTCGTACGAAAAGGTATACGTTTTAAATGAGTATATAGTCGTGTAGTACGTAGGTTCCAGGTGCTGGAATCATGCATCGTGTATATCCCTCTCCGTAGTGGAAAGCGGTTGTACATGGTGTCTGTCTATGCACCTAAGGCTACTCAATCCACCTTTTTTATCTCAGAGCTCGAGACACTTTTTCGATTTCTGAGGCTGGAATTGGAAGACAACTATTTTGCTATCGGCGGAGACTTCAACGCCAAACATAGTGATTGGGGAAATAATACTCCAAATACTAGAGGGAACCTACTATTCAATTGGTGGGGTCAGCACAGTATAATGTATCGACTCGGCCTTAAGGCGACGGATAGTCCGTCGTTTCCCAGACACGGGTCCTATTTGGATCTTCTGCTGTTCGACTCACGAATACAACTGACATCCTCTAACCAGCAAACTACAAACTGTCTACGCACTTTCGTGAATGACAGTGACCATTGCGGACTTAGTACAGAAATAACCGTTCCGAACGAAGCTGCGGAATTGGGCGAGTTTGTTCAAAGGCATGCCTACAACTATAGTAGGGTGCGTTGGACACACTTCTCCAGAACACTGACGAGAGAACTCTCCTCGAATTCGCTCTACCCACCGTCCAACAGAAATCTGTCAAACGAGGAGATTGACAGGTATCTAAGACTAATGGACGAGACAATTAAATGGACAAAACGATACCTCGGTATCGACACACTGACAAAGAAACCATTGACGCACTGCACCGACATAAAAGTAGACTGCTGTCAAGGCTAAAAACCTTGTACAGACAGTTTACTGACAGACACAACCCGGAGATTATGACGGTAAAGTCGTCGATCAAAAACCTCCAAGTATTAATAAAAGAAAATTACAGAGCATCTGTAAGTTTGTATTGGAACAACAAAATTCGGGCTGTAAACACCAGCAACCCGCATATGTTCCCGCAAATAAATAAAATATTTCGGAGGAAAGATCACAACGACCTTTCGTGTCTTAAAATCGCCCGAACGACGAACAACGAGAATATACTTATAGCAGCAGGCATCGATCCAAATGAGGCTGTTGATGATGACAACTTCTTTGTGATCGAGGATCCGCAGGAGAAGGTAGAGGCTATAGGAGCGACTTTCCAGGAAGTATATAAGGCGAATGACATCATTGGCCCGAACAACGACCTGGACAATCGAGTCCTTGTGCACAATTTCTACCTTCGAAATGAAATAATGTATTGGCGATTCGAGAGCTCGGGTTTCACCCAGTTCAATGACGAGAATATGGCAAATAATGTCATCACCAACGATAGGGTACTACCCCCGTTCATTTCGAAGGAAGAGCTCCAAACGATCTTCGAATCACTTAGAAGTAAGAAATCAGTGGGAACCGATGAAATAACGAACATTGTGCTTCGACATCTCCTTCTAGAAGCGGTAGACATTTATACCACCCTGTTTAATAATGCAATGAATAATGCACATTATCCAGCGCATTGGAAATCTGCGGTGGTACGTCCCATCCCCAAAAGGGATAAAGACACTTCCAATCCGGCGAATCTCCGCTCGATCAGTCTTCTTCCAAACATCAGTAAGGTTTTCGAGAAGGTGATCAATAGAGTCCTGACTAAGTGGGTTGAGGACAAACATATAGTTCCGGATAATCAATTCGGTTTCAAGGCGGGGCATGATGTTATTCATGCTGCGTCTAAATTGGTTTCTGATATCCAATGGAACAAAGAAAAGAATCAGTGCACTGGTGCCTGCCTGATTGACTTGGAGAAGGCCTTCGATACCGTATGGTTAGAGGGACTCTTTTTCAAGCTGGACAGGTTGGGCATTAGTAAACCATTGCTGTATATTCTTTTTGATACGAGTATGCTCTCCAGTAGACAGTTCATCGTGAAGAATGGCGATGTGACTTCTGTTGGAACATTTAACATTAAAAACGGTCTGCAACAAGGTGCGGTGAATTCGCCGATCCTATTCAACATTTACACGAGTGATCTGATAGGTTCACTTCACCATGCCATAGCGTACGCAGACGACTTAATCGCGCACAGATCAGGTCCAAAGATTGAAGTTATTAATATACTCTTGCAACGTGGCTTCGATAAAATTAAGCGATATTGCGATGACTGGAAGTTGAAAATCAACTTTCAGAAGTCGGAAACCATTTTGTTTAGGACGACTTTGTCTGGGGCCTCTAGGGATACCAGAAAGAATTGGCGAAAGTTTGGAGCAGCACGGGCAGCCACTTGCTTGTCGAAATTGGGATCTGGCTAGATCAATATCTGTATTTTAACAAACATATAGATGCTGCTCTGGCCAGAGCTAAAGGTGCTTTTGCCCTTACAAAGAGACTGTTTTATAACAGCCAACTCGATGCGAGGGTAAAGGTTATCTGCTACATGGCCCTTATCAGGCCTATGCTTGTGCTTGGTTGCCCCGTGTGGTTCAACGTAAGAGCAAGTTTATTGGAAAAGATTCGGGTGTTTGAGAGGGCTTGTCTTCGCTTATACAGAACACCAGGGTCTGAGTACATAAAATTCTATCCTAATGAGGTCTTATACAATAGGGCGAACCTAATAAGAGTGGACAATTTCGTCATTAAATTGACTCGAATACACATTGCAAGAGCAATGACCTCATCGAACAACCTGATCTCCGGGGCTTACTACCCCAACTATATGTATCATGAGAGAGTTCGCTTTGACGGCTTTGTTCCTCCAGAAGCGTTCCTCTACCTAGATATGAAAGGTCTGATCCAGGACAGATTGGCGGTGCCGCTAATCTTCCACGTTGCTCGAACAGCTGCGGACAGGCGACCGTATGGGGCCAGTAAGATAGAATAAGATTATTTGTAAGTTATTTAAGCTAATATTTAAGCATTTTTTGTCTAGCTTGTAAGTGTAAATGAATTCCAAAAATAAAAATGCATATAAAATGAATGAAATGAAATGAATGAATGAACTCGGTAGCCTAGCGGCTAGTGGCGTCGGTCATCGAAGCGTGGGATACGGGTTCGATTCCAGGTCAAAATCGGAACCTTTGTTTTTCTGTTTTATTCTAATCAAAACAAAACCAAAAAGTAATTAAATTAATAAAGTCACGTGATGGATGGTGGAGAACGCCCCGCTCTTCCTATAACGGGAGCTGGAAAAGGCAACAAAGGTGTTGCCGGTGACGTTGCGAAAGCAATTAAAAGGAGGAGGAGTTTGAAAACCCCTCCTAATCTAACGGAAAAAAGAGTGAATGTGAATGTGCTAACAGAAGATGATGATCATTATGAAGGGGGCAATAATAACTTTGCTTCCCTAGCGTCATCCGAATCGGAAGATGAGGATGAAATGATTAAAGACATTAGCAGCAGCATAGAAAAGCTGCAAGAAAAATTGTTGGCTGTTAGGCTAAAGCAAACTGCACGCAGGCAGAGGGAGCAAGCAGAGGTAGATAGCGCCCAACAAAAAAAGCAACAAAAGCAGCAACAACAACTGCATCAACAACAAAAACAGCAGCAGCAGAAAAAACCACTGCAGCAGGCAAAACTGCAGCAGCAGAAACAACAAAAACAGCAGCCGCAGAAACAACAACAGCAGCAGCAACAACAACAACAACAACAGCAGCAGCAAAAGAAGAAGGAGAAGGTGCCTCCTATCAATATCTTTAAATTAGAGGTAAATGCTACCAAGGACCTGTGTAAGTTGGTCATTGGTAATAATTTCAATATTAAGAGATTGGGGAACGATCGCCATGCCATCCACTGTAATACAGTGGAGGGCTAAGCTAAAGTTAAAGAGCTCCTAAAGGAAACGACGACGGAGCACTACTCATTCACACCGAAGTGTAAAAAGCGGCAATCGATGCTGCTGAAGGGGTTGGAACCGTCTTCTGATCCTGAGGAGATCCTGGCACTGCACAAAGAAAAGGAGTGCGAAGGACTCAAGTTTGTTGGGGTAAAGCCATTTACCACAGCTAGAGCCAGGCGGGAGAAATGGAGTCTGCCGTTCTTCCTGGCGCAGCTCAGTCCCGAAAACCGTCTGGATAGTCTCAGGAGTATCAATGTCCTAGACTACCAGGTGATTCACTGGGAAAAATTAAAAAGGAGCGAAGGCGTTTTACAGTGCGTTCGCTGCCAGAGGTTCGGGCACGCCGCGTCGAACTGCCAAATGCAACCTCGATGCGTGAAGTGCGCAAAGAATCACAGTTCCGAGGAGTGTGCTCTGGGTGTTGACGGAGCATCCGATAGGTCGCAGCTCTCGTGCGTATTATGTGGGAACGTGGGACACACCGCAAACTATCGGGATTGTCCTAAGTTCGCTGACCTAAAGAAAGCAAAACTGGCTCAGCAGCAGAAGGTGGAGGTCAAACGTTCACCTGTTAGATTTCAAACACCAGCCGTCACGTCCCAAATTTCCTACGCCCAAATGGCGTCAGGTAGGGGACTACGGTACAGCAAGCGACTGTTGCTTCTCAGACGCCAATGCCGAGAACAACGGAAGCTGTACCTAACATGCTGGCCATCTTGCTCGCAATCCAAGGGCAGATGGCTCAGCTGCAAAAGCAGGTGCAAGAACAGGCCACACGGGTGGACCAGATCTACACTCTGCTGCCGGGCCTACCGCAACACATGTCGTAATGGGTACGCACATGGTGGAGCAAACTTTGAAGGTCCTTGCGGTGAATGTTAATTCACTGATTAGGATTGAACGAAGAGCGGCGATGTTTAAATTGCTACAAGACCAAACTAGCGAAACCAAGCTAACCGATAAGCACAAACTGGAATACAATAATTATATTGTTAGAAGAAGAAATCGGCCAAGATCCAAACGTGGAGGCGGTATCGCGATCTTCATTAAAGAAGGTGTAAAATTTCACAGAGTGTACAAGGGCGTGTTGTCCGGGTGTTGGAGGCAGTCCTCGTTTACATCCCGCTCCGCAGTGGAAAGCGGCTGTACTTGGCCTCTGTTTATGCACCTGAGGCTTCACAATCCACCCTATTCATTACAGAGCTCGACACGGTTTTTCGACTCCTGAGGCTGGAATCGGGAGAGAATTATTTTATAATCGGCGGGGATTTCAACGCTAGACACAGAGATTGGGGAAATAATTTGCCAAATACTATAGAGAACCTACTACTCGATTGGCGGGGTTAGCACGATGTCATGTACAGACTCGGTCTTAAAGCGACGGATAACCCGTCGTTTCCCAGAGGCGGGTCTTATCTGGATCTACTGCTGTACGACGAACGTACGAAGCTACGAATTTACAAACATTAAACTGTCTGCGCACATTCGTGTATGACAGCGACCATTGCGGTTTTAGCCCCGAAATTACAGTTCCCAACGAAATTGCGGAATTGGAGGAGTTTGTCCAAAGATGTAAGAATTTACAACTACAGTGAGACTCGATGGACACGATTGTCCGCAACTTTGACAAGAGCGCTCTCCTCGAACACGCTCCACCCACCGTCCAATAGGAATTTTTCAAACGAGGAGATCGACGATTACCTAAATCAAATGGACGAGACAATTAAACAAACTATGGACACTACAATACCGCGGTATCGTCGTACGACTAACGAAGACCTGTTCCGCAATCCTACTATTGACGCACTACACCGACAGAAAAGTAGACTTCTGACAAGACTCAAAAACTTGTATAGACAGTTAACTGACAGACAAGACCCGGAGATTAGAACACTGAAGTCGTCGATTAAAAATGTGCAAACGTTAATAAAACAGAATTACAGAATTGCTGTAAGTTCATATTGGAACAACAAGGTTCGGGCTGTAAACACCAGCAACCCGAATATGTTTCCGCAAATAAATAAACTATTTGGGAAAAAAAATCAAAACGACCTTCAGTGTCTTAAAATAGCCCGGACAACAGACAACGAACGGTTACTGACAATAGCAGGTATTGATCCAAATGAGGCCGCTGATGATGACGACTTCTTTGTGATCGAGGATCCACAGGAGAAAGTCGAGGCCATAGGGGCGACTTTCCAGGAAGTATACAAGGCCAGTGATACCATTGGCCCTAATTATGACCTGGACAATCGCGTCTTGGTGCACGACTTCTGCATTCGAAATGAAATAGGGAACTGGCGATCCGAGGACTCTGGTTTCACCCGGTTCAGCGACGGAAATATGGCAAATAATGTCATTTCCAGAGAGGGTGACCTACCCCCGTTCATTTCGAGGGAAGAACTCCATGAGATCTTCGACACAATCAGGGCTAAGAAATCAGTGGTGACCGATGGTATTCCGAATATCGTGCTTCGACATCTTCCTCTAGAAGCGGTGGACATTTACACCACCCTGTTTAATAATGCAATGAATAATGCACATTATCCAGCGCATTGGAAAACGGCGGTGGTTCAACCTATCCCCAAAAAGGGAAAAGATATATCCAATCCGGCGAATCTCCGGTCGATAAGTCTCCTTCCGAATATCAGTAAGGTTTTTGAAATTTTGAAAAGGTGATCAATAGGGCTCTGACTAAGTGGGTTGAGGACAAACATATACTTTCGGATAATCAATTCGGTTTTAAGGCGGGACATGATATCTCACATGCCGCGTCTAAACTGGTGTCCGATGTCCAATGGAATAAAGGCAAAAAACAATGCCTGCCTTGTTGACTTGGAGAAGGCTTTCGACACCGTATGGTTAGAGGGTCTTTTCTATAAGCTGACTAGGCCGCTGATCAGTAAACCACTCTTGTACATTCTTTATAATATGCTAGCTAACAGACAGTTCATCGTGAAGAATGGTGATGTGACTTCTGTTGGAATATTTCAAATTAAAAATGGTCTTCAGCAGGGCGCGGTCAATTCGCCGATCCTATTCAACATTTTTACAAGCGACTTGATAGGTTCACTTTCCCATACTATTGCGTACGCAGACGATTTGATAGCGTACAGAACAGGTCCAAAAATCGAGGTCATTAATACTCTCCTGCAGCGTGACTTCGATAAGATAAGACGATTTTGCGCTGAATGGAAGTTGAAAATCAACTTTCAGAAGTCGGAAACCATTCTCTTTAGGACGCCGTTGTTTGGAGCCTCTAGGGACACCAGAAAAAATTGGCGAACGTTCTCGATCATTGGACAAAACGGACAGCCTCTTGCCTGTCGAAATTTAGTCAGATACCGTGGGATCTGGCTTGATCAGTTTCTGTATTTTGGCAAAAATGTAGATGCTATTCTGGCCAGAGCTACAGGCGCTTTTGCCCTCACAAAGAGACTGTTTTATAGCAGCCAACTCGATGCGAGGGTAAAAGTAATCTGCTACATGGCCCTTATCAGGCCCATGCTGGTATTTGGTTGTCCCGTGTGGTTCAATGTACGAGCAAGCTTAATGGAAAAGATTCGGGTGTTTGAGAGGGCTTGTCTTAGGGCTTGTCTTCGCTTGTACAGAACACCAGAGTCGGATAAGAGGGATGTCGTTCGGCAGCACCAGCATTTCTGGTGGTTGAATGATGGAGAAGATGTTTCGTCGTCGTTTCCATCAATTAATGGCCAGCCTAACTAAGGAGGCAGAGCCTACCAATCTGTTTTCTCTATAAATAGCGATGGCCAGCTTACATAGATTTAGGTTAGCATTTAAGAAATATATACATATATTAGTGTATACAAAGGTATATACTACTCGTAATATATGTATATAATTGTGTATAATGTCTATGTGTGTGTATGTGTGTATTGTGTATATAGGTTAGGTAGGCTAAGGTTTATTTTAAGTTAGATATTAAGTTTTTATAAAAGAAATAAAATCATGTCCATATGCTAAGTTTTTCTTAACAAATATTTTTTCTTAGCCTTAAGTATTCAAAATAAATAGTTCTAAGTAAAATGTAAATAAAGTCGAAAGACATAGTCATAAGAATTTAGAGTAGCTTAGAGCGCCTGTGTGGGGCCAGTAAGTTAGCATAAGATTATTATGTAATTTTAAGCTAGCATTTAAGCATTTTGTTAGTATGTAAGAGTTAGTGATTAAGAAAATAAAATGCATTGAAAACTGAAAACTGGTCCCCCATCTAGGTACTTACCGCGCAATATTTTAATATTTTCCACAAGTTTCGGAGAACATCTCCAGCCATTACTACGATTTTCAATGTCCTTGCTAAACATAACCTGAAGGTGCAGTTTGATAAATGTTCTTTCCTTCAAAAGGACATGGAATTTTTGGGCCACATATTAACAGAAGAAGGCATGAAACCGAATCCAGAAAAGGTCAAATGTATAGCAAATTACAAATTACCATCATCGGAAAAAGAGCTAAAAGCGATCCTTGGAGTCACTGGATTTTATCGAAAATTTGCAAAAAAAGTATTCGAAAATAGCGTATCCAATGACAAGGTTTTTGATAAAAGGCGCAAAGATAAAAATTAGCGATCCCGAATATATCCAGGCCTTTGAAAAGTTAAAACAAAACATCATCAACTACCCCATACTCAGGTTTCCAAATTTCGGGAAACCATTTACGTTGTTCGCAGATGCCTCGAACTTTGCAATGGGTGCTGTGCTTACCCAAGAGGGTCAGCCAATTTGCTATGCATCTAGGTCGTTAAATGATCATGAACAGAACTACTCGCCTACCGATAAGGAATTCTTAGCTATTGTTTGGTCTGTAACATATTTTAGGCCATATTTATGGGGAAATAAATTTAAAATCGTTACTGACCATCAATACATAAAGTATTTGAACAAAAAATACCACGGAAAAGAGTTCTCCGCTAGAAATCAGCGGTGGCCTCTTAAGTTGTCTGAGTTCAATTACGATATCGAATATCTCAGGGGAAAGGAAAATAAAGTAGCGGATTTTTTTGAGTATGAAACATGTCGACCAAATAGATGAGGAAACCGAATCGAACCAGGCAACAGTTCATTCTGCCTCTGAACAGCAAGTAGATCATTTTCCTATAAAGTAATATATTGTTAATAAATGCAAAACCCAATTAATTCTAACAAATTCTGTTTCGGAACAGGAGGAGGTAATCCATGGTAGAAAAATTATTCAATTAGATATGACTAAAAATAACTCATATTGGGAAGACCTCTTCAAGAGAGTGTTACAAAAGGTAATTGTAGGTATTTATATCGAACTGCCGTACACCGAATACAATAAAGTTCAACAATGTCTGATAAATCTTTTTGGAGGAAATAAAAATATCTCATTTATTAAGTACACGTTAAGAGCTCAAGAAATCAGAACTGAGTCAAAAATTTGCAAGCAGATTTCACTTTATCATGTAAGAGAAAGTAATCACTCAGAGATTTCGGAAATTTATCACACACTTAAAAACAGATTCTATTGCCCAGGACTTGTGAGAGAAATTTTTAAAGTTATTGGAAACTGCCAAACATGACAGGAAGGGAAGTACGATAGACCTCTCAAACCAAAATTTAAAAGATCAGAAACTCCTTCTAAATGAAATTCTGCATATGGACATTTATCATTTCAATAAGCTTTTCTTCCTTACTTTCATTGATAAGCTAACAAAGCAGGCATATGCATACAGTTTGAACAGTAAAAATTGGGTTAGTAAAGTAGAAGCAATTGAGGACCATTTAACAAAGTTCGGTAAACCTGGAAAAATTATTTGCGATAATGAACTCAAATCTGAAAATATTAAAGAATTTTTCAAGGAAAATGACATCGAAGTTCATTTTACCATACCGAATTCCCACACTGGAAACTCTGATATTGAACGCTTCCATTCCACTTTACTAGAAATTCTACTAACAATTCATGACCAAGAACTTATAACTGTCCGGAAAGTGCATAAAGCCGTTTTAGTTTACAATAACAAAATTTCAAAACAGAAAGATACAATTTTAAATAAGAGGAATGCAACTAGGAAAGATTATGAAGAAAATAGGCATGAAGGTTTTATTAGAAATTACAAACATTTAAGGCACAAGAATAAACCTTATTATAGAAAAAATAAATTAGTAAATGTTCATCCTACCACAGTTAAAAGACCAAATAAATTTACAGGTACAGAATTGGGTTGTGATACTACTAACCATGTTGATAACCGTGACAGCAGCACAATTATCCCTCCTAATAACACCGATCCAGAGTGAGCATTTTATGTTACCCTATACCGAGGATCTGTCGAATTAATAAACAATTCCCAAACGATTATACATATAATAGATTCTTTGGAGATTGTAGCTGAAGTAGAGTCTGCTGAAATGAATCTTCAAAAACTTAATTTAATGAAGAATGGTCCGTTGCTTAGGGAAATTTTAGATATTAAGGCAAAAGTGAAGGCGTTAACACTCCCAATTCGGAAAAAAGAGGTCTTATGAATTTCATTGGAACTGGTCAGAAATGGCTATTAGGAACAATGGATGACCAAGATAGGATAGATATTGCTGAACATCTTAAAATAGTCGAAGCGAATGACAATGCTGCTATAGAAAATTTTAACAAACAAATAGGTATAAATCAAAAATTCATGGATAATATAAATAACATCAAGACAGTGGTATTAGAAGATAGGCAACATATATGCTTATAATGTCGTCATAGATAGTTAAAGAAATATTACATTGGAGTTACTACAAACGGATCAGCTTTTGAAGTTAAAGATTCTCGCAGAAAAAATTAATAATATTTTAGACAATGTAGCATCTGCCAAACACGGATTATTACACCCAAGTATTTTAACGAACGAACTATTAGACATTGTAGAATTAGACTACTTTAAGCTAAAGCATGCCAAAATTGGAGCTATTTGATTAAACAATACGAAACTTGTCTTGGCAATTAAGTTACCTAAAGATTACATTCAGACAACATTAAAGATGATATGTAATTCCTATTCCTAATAAAAAATTTAAGGAAGTTCACATTAAGCCAATAAATTATGTTGAAATAAATGACAACAGATATGACTATAATCCCGATAATTTACATATACAGAGCCTAAAGAAAATTAATAACTGTATAATCGAGCGAGAATGTAATTTCCGCAATAATAATAAAACCGAAATTGTGACTATCGATGAATATTTGTATATTTGTAAGAACTTAGTTAAGGAACATATTGTTAACGAATGTGATGATGTAATGTGAAATATTACTTTAAGTGGAAACTTTATGGTTATTGTTCCATTGAAGCCCTAAATACCATAATGTCTAATTATAATATAGAGTTTATCCAAAATTTTGCATACGAAGATAATCAAAATGTGATAATATATGAAAGAATGAACCTTTCGAATATTTTAAATATTTTTTTCAAATTCAAAATTTAAAACATTTAGAACAACTGAAGTATCATAGGAATAACCACTATATAATAAGTTCTACTCTTTTAATTGTCATATTTGTGGTAGTAACTATAGTTGTAATAATATGTAAAAAATAATAAGAAACATAAGGTAGAAATAAAAGCAATTAAAGATGGAATTCAGGAGAATCCTTTGTCAAAGGGGGGTGAAGTTATACAAATGCAAGTCAGAAAACTTGCTGACGGCACATTTATGTTGCCAACGAATAACAAAAGTGTCAATTACATTCCGGTGTCAATTGTGCTGTCTGAAGGCTATCGGAAACGGAATGCGTTGACCATATCCATGTTTATGATATGACACGAAGTAATATGTTCAAATAAAGAAAATAGTCAGTCTTAATAGAGACGACACCAAAAGCAGTGTAGTTTCATTTTCCATTCGTTAATAAATGTAATTCGTGTGTCAATGGTAGCTTTACATCAAGTGCTTTGCTCCTTACCGCTGGTGGAATGAAGCAATTTCACACCGTCTGTTGATACCAGTGTTTTACGCCCAGGTAACGCGTTTGTCAATTGTAGCTTGCAATCAAGTGATTTGCACCTTCCCGCTGATGGGGGGAAGCAATATTACGTCGGAGTCCCCAAAATAAGCTGATGTTAAATACTATTTTCCAATTAAAATAAAAATAAATAAAATTAGTAAATCGTGAGAATGTGGGAATATGGGAAATAAAAAAGTGCATGCTCGTAGCCCGAGGAAATGCCACGCTACATCTGGATTTCAGCAGGTGTCAAGTGTAGTCAGTACACTTCCAGGATACGAATGTTGGATATGTGGATAACACGTTTGGAAATGTTTCAAAGAAAATGTATAAGGAATCAAAAGCACAATCGTTTTCTTTACAAATAATTTAAAATTTTATCCTTGTGTATAGCTAGATTATTGTGTAGGTGATTCGAAATAAGGCGGGGTCGAAAATGATTTCGATGATGCTCAAAAATTTAGACAAACCCTCAAGCGTCCGAGGGTTAATAATACAGGGAGAAATAACATAACTAACATAGACGCATTTACAGTTTTCTCAAAGTCTGCCATATTGCATGAGCGTAATTCGGACAGATGGTTAAAATAGACAGCCATAACTTTGAGGCAGTTCAAAATTTTGCCTACCTCGACTTCGCGATTAACTCTAGTAATGTCACATGATTACAAATCGAAAGGTATAATTACATTTATATTCACCTAATGGTTAAATATGTTTCTTGCTAATAGACATAGAATATGCAAATTCAGCTCTTCGCTCATAAGAGAATCCAGCGAGATTCATTTATCACAAGGATTTATCTGCTGATACACCCGTTTATATCGTTCTTATAATTTAAACTCTTTTCTTAACTTCCTGAATAAAGAAGTTCATGTATTGGCTCCAAATATTTAAATTAAAAATGTTATCTGGTTTTTACTTTCTTTCATTTTTGTATGAAGATAGATAAGCTTACAAAATCTGTACAAAAAAACAAAATTGGTACATATTTTTCTCATCGAGAAACTTTTATTAGATTTTTTTTAACAAATTTTTCACAGACACAAATTATTTTCTATCGTCAACTTAAGCACATATATTGACTGAGGCTTACCTATCGATCTTTAAATAAAATATCAAAATTTCAAGCAAAACAAAAAAATAATAATATTAAGATTAACCATAAAGTCCTTGAATGTCCTTTTATGACAAAATCGATATTCTGGAAAATATTCCAAATGGAACAAAATTTTTTGCTTTTTCACTGAAAATCCCAAGCGGCACGGAATACTTCGAAAACCCCAACATGAATTCCTCATGGTTTCTATCATCATTTCTAAAACAAATATTTTTATCTATCTGACTGCGGTGCTACCCGATCTGATTTGCATGTGATATTGCACAGGGGGTGGTAAAGGCAGAGATAACTGGCAAAAAGACGACTATGCCAACTACGAAAAAAAAGTCAAACACAGTTTTTCCATTACAGATATATAGAGAAATTTCAATCAGAATTCATTTGAATACATTTCGTAAAGGATATGAAAATTAAGTCCTATTTACTCCCTTGTTATTGACTGGTAAGGTACTTATTGTAGTCAAAAGTCGCCTTTGTTACGGACATCGGAGTTTTATAGTTTTTCTGTAAATCGAATCATTTAAAATAGATTCTCACGTTTTAATTTTGTACAATATTTGACCAATTTGTGATTATTTTATAGATGGAGTTCTCTAAACGTATTTACCTTTTTGGCAAAGTAAATTATATTCGAGACTATTTCTTCGTCGCTGCTTTTAAAAGTACATACATCCGTATTATACATCAAAAGGAGTACTATTGGTATACGTAAGTGTAAAAGTAGTGTGAGTAAGTAAAGCAATCTAATGTTCATAAGAAACTCATTTATGTATTTACATTGATATAACAAAATTAATTATTAGAGACAATCAAAAAGGTGCGGGGGCTTTTTAGCTGGCTTAATTTTTGCCCTTTCCGACGGTAAATGGCTTTTAACAAGAAAGCAGGGTGGTAATTCAATTATTGATTTTAATCTAAGCATCAAGAGTAATTAGCACTCTTATGCCAAAATGTCTAGAGGGAGTTCCTTGAAAGTATAAAATGATAAGAGTTCTTCAATATAATATGAATCTAACTGTCGTTGATACATCAGTTTTAGCTGAAATTTTAAACTAAAAAGGGTTTAGTTGCTTTAAAATTTGCACATTTAAAACAATTTTTTTAAATTACCTCAATACTTTTTCCGAATTTCTAATTAGTGGGAGTTACAATTTTAGGAATTGTGACAAGTCGAAGATTTAAATCGAGGCCTGCGGAGACTATTAGGCCAACATAATAGTAAGATCCCAGTCGATGTTGAGGGTATGGAAGGAGAACAAGGGTGATCTAGGTTTCTTTTTAAAAATAAAAAAAAAATTAACAAAAATAAATTATTCTCAATATGTGAGTTTATTATTCTAGAAAGAGCGAATGTGCCCATTAGTTATGGAATACTACTTCATTCTTGTGGCTGCCCGGATGTTGACTGTTTCTGCCTCTATCTCATATCGTCTGGCTCAGATGTGGCCATAAGCTGTTTTGATAGATATATTATTCGAGTGATTTACTCGTAAGTCCAATAGTATAGACGAGTAAAACGAGAATAAGAAAATAAATACGAATTGTAGGATCTGTACAGTGACATCGAACTAGTCAATATAACGACTATGATGGTTAGGCATGTAGAGTGGACGTACGCTATCGCTCTGCCCCGGATAATTTTCGACTTGATCACGAAGGGATGAAGCATAATATTTGGAGCTAGATGACGATTTCCCGTAAATAGGTCCCAACCAACCCTTGTTAATGTGAGAGCTTGATGGAGAGGATTATTGTCTGGGGCCTTGGGATGCAGAACTGTTTAAGGCGAACTAAGTACTAGGCAATAGGTCGATTTGATGGCATAGCTTTATCCGAATCATAATAATTCAGTTCTAAAAATGAAAAGGTTTTCCTATTTCTTTGTTTTGCGGAAATTAGGGACTTGTGAGTGGTTTCCAATTTAGATCTGACAAAATATCTTGAAAACCAGAATCTAAAACGCGTTAGTGTAGTAAATTGTACCATTATTTACTTATAATTTCATTTATACGAGTATTTATATTTATTATTACATTTATTATTGAATCATTTTTGTAAGAAGTAAAGAAGACTAACACACGAATTTATTATATATATTTTTATAATTGAAGCAAATGATTGCTTAATTTATAAGGTATTCCTTACAAAGTACCGGAAGCTCTCTGGAATGACGTACCGACATATTTTGAGAAAAAAATTATATGGATGGGTTGCGTAATGCGTCTTCTTCAAGACAAAGAGAACTTAAGCCAAGTATTGCGATGCACTTGTGCCTTGAATTGAATATGTACATCATTTCTGAAATTTATGGTAGTGATGCAACAAAACGTATGTTTTGTTTCTAGCCCCATTGTGTAAAAGTTGTTCAAGGTAAAATATCTAAGAAAAAATTTAAAATTTGGATATTGTTACTGTTACTTACAAACACAAAATGTAGCAGACCTTTCTTTCAAAGCCCATAAACGCTCTTAATATATATGTATAAGTGCGTCTTATCATATACACACATATACACAACGGGTGGCCGTGGCTTAAGTGGTAGTGTATAGGCTTCCAAATCGGAAGGTTCGGTGGTCGAATCCCAGCCTCGCCCGAAAGACATTCTTTTTCAAGGCAACTTAATTCAAGTAAGACGAATGGTTGCCTATAATACAACAACAAGTCCAATTACACTAATAATTTAGTCTCCCCATTAAATGTTGGATGCCACCCATGGAGCGAAATAGCCACTGAGCCCAAAATCTTTCTCTCTTTAACTGTCTCATTTTCCTAAAAACTTAACACGTGCTCAGGCATTTTAAGTGCAATAATTCCCACTTGAGTGTTAAAGTGTTAAGTTCCTTAAAAAAAAACACATCAACATTGCGTATTCAAAAGTTATGAGTAAACCTTTCAAAAAAACTTATGAGTTCAAGTTTTTAAAATTTTTAATAGATTTCTGCAATCATATATAAAGTGATAATTGGTACTGGATACTGGTTACTGTATATTCAACTAATCTGAAAAAAAATTATTGCCCTTTAGAATTCGGGATTACAATATCAGAAAAATTCCGCACGTCTCTGCATTTGCACCACAAAATAAAGGATATTGATACAGTTTACACAGTATAAACCAAAAAGTGAAGTATGAAATATCCTCATCGAAAAAAGACCCAATGATTTGAAGAGACGAAATTAGGCGTATAGTATTGTATCATCTCATAGTCTAAAACATAAAAATTCAAACGTTGCCCCATTTGCATATTGTATGTAGAATAACTCATATAAACACAGAAATTCGAATGTTATTTTTCATATCTCAAAAACTAAAAGGAAAAAAATAAAATATATATGCAGCAAAAAAAATATGAAAGTAATAATTTTATGAAAAAATTCTGGATAGCTGTCGCCACCGCAATCCATTTAACAAGAAGAAACCCTTTCGAGTTTTTTGTAATCAGTCAATTGGAAACCATTATCATTGTTGACCACTAGGTTGTGGTTGTAGTGAAAAGGATTTTACATAGAAGTAAATATTTTAATACGTATGTACGAGAGAGCCCATCAACTAAATTTAGTGGAAAACGGGAGCCAAGAGTTTTTTATTATCAAAGTACTTAGCCAACATCACTGCCTGGTTACCAGTTCCAACTTTCCACCAACCAAACTCATTTGAATATTTCTCCTCTGTCAAGAGGTTGATTATTGAAGTGCTGACTTTGTGAGACCCTTTTATATATTTCTTTATGGGTAAATTGATTGGAAAATTGTTTGTGGCTGAAAAGAAAAAATAAAATAAAAAATGAAATACGGTATGAGTGATGACTTTTGTTTATTCGTAGGTATATTATTTTCTTTTCATCTGACTTCTTTAAATATAGTCAGATTTAAATGAGTTATATTGTACAATAGTGTTCAAAATAATACATTAGATGTAATTCCCTTTTCAAGTACATGGAAATATGACAGAAATTCAATTAAAAAAAAGATTTAGTAAAGCTAAGCCAACCAAACACCCAAACACCTTGCGGGTGTTATATACATACATATATGTATGTGCAGGTAATACAACACGTTGATATATACCGCTATAGAGGTAAAGTTGTCCAAGCCACAAACTCAGGAATAAGATTTTCGGGTATCCATAGTGTATTTAACAAACACCAGTCATTATCTTCAAAAATATCGAAACAACAATTTTTAGTTTGAGCCCATTTCGAAAAAATTACTCCAGATACATGAAAATATATTAAACTTGTACTCCGTTTTTAAGAAACAAGTCACCATATCCAGTGTCCAGAAATGCGAGTATTATTGTTTGCAAACCTATTGTGATTTCCAGAGCGGTAATATTCAGTGTGTCCACAATAGTCAAAAAAAAAATGCAGAGAACAGATGAACATTCATCTCAAGACGAGTGGTGGGATTGTGGGTTGGAAGGGGTGATTGGTGAAGGGATGGTGGAAGTAGAACGGGGTAAGGGAAGAGACATTACTTACGTTTTGGACGGTGTCAATTGACTATGCAATGTTGCCGCCACCTATAGCTGCAGAGAGGTTATAGGAGCAACTAAATAAATGGAATCATTATACTGAGCTGATAGAAGCTAAATGGTGCTTTAAATTGTGTTTTTTGTACTGATGTAGTGAGCTTTAAAATAAAAAAATTCTGGCGTTAATTTGTTCTTGTTAAAGAGCAAATCAAATCAAAACAACTCAGCTTTCAGCTGCAAAATTAACTGTAGGTTAAAAAGTTATGCTAATTCAAATAAAAAACTAAAAAAAAAACATTCTAAATAAATATGGAGACTAGATCAGAGGTAGTGAAGTATTTTCTTCGCCGTTTGAGGAATCCTAAACATTCCGGAACCTTTTTGAGCACATGAAATTCTCGTATATAGAAATTTAAACGTAAAGTGCCATAATGTCTGACTTATAAATGTTGCTTTGAAGACAGAAGAAGGATTTGTGATTTTAAAACTACCTCCATTTCCATTTGACAGCTGGACTTTAATCATGAAACGATCTTGAGAAGCAGAAATATTGTCAGCAAATATTTCCGAATAGCTAAGAGCAAATCATCAAGGAAAATAAAGAATAAAAGTGTCAAACTAGGACAGAGCTAGCTAATATTTTGCGGATATAGAACTTAAAACTATTCAGAACAACTTGAATTTAACTTGAATACCTAGGTCCGAAAGGAAATTTCTAATTCATTGCAGAAGAGAAACATCGATGCCAAATAAATTTTAAATAAAAAGTGCAAGTTTTCGCCAGATTGGTGTAGACAAACGTTGACTTTTTATTAGCGTTTTCATAATATTAGTAAAAAGTAATGTGACATGTTTGCTATTTTCTTGGATCAGATCATAACAATGTTTTCTCCTAACCTGAAAAAGCGGATTATTAGGAAAAACTAGAAGCTTTAGTCAGAAGCAGCATTTGACTTATGTAGGTTTATCATTATAATTGCGACAATAGGAATTCAAAAATTCTGCCAGTAAATTAAGAAAGGTATTGTTCGAACGAACAAGCGTTTTAAGCGTGACTACAATGGGAGTTCGAAATCTCTGCCAGTAAATTAAGAAAGGTGTTGTTCGAACGAACAAGCGTTTTAAGCGTGACTAACTACACAGCGGAAATTGCGAATCTGATAAAGTGTGACTTAAGTTAGACTACGAAAGGTGCCAACAAGAAATAGAGACAGCGGTAGCGCCAGCGCTTGTGAGCGGTCGCTCACACCAAAGTTATTTTTGGCCTGCTTTTTCTGTTATTCAACATAACGTTTCTCGTGAGGTAAAAAATGCCATTAAACGTTTAATTTAATGTACAGTTATTCTTGTTCAGTTTTTTTTGAATCTCGTTTTCTTTAATCCTAGAAAGATAATTTCCTAAAATAGAAAAGTTTCACCGAACACGATAGACACAAACCAGAACCTTTAGCGTAAACTCGACTTTTATACCAATTTGTATGTAGACATTGTAAACCGATTCAGTTTGACTTGAAGTTATTAAGACACTGCAAAGTATATAAGACAGTGGGATATCTCCTTCTTTCTTTTATTTCATTTAACCTGCTTAACTTCGCTCAGACATTCAGTATGTAAATCAATATTCATCCGTTCTTGTAAACGAAAAAAAAAAACACTTTTTTTGTGCGATTTGTCGAAAATTTTCGCGTGAGCTTCAGTTTTTTTTTTGTTTTTGGTTCTTTTGTTTTTGGTTCATAATAAATTAAACCAATTAATTGCTAATGAGAAACAAGTCGATTCCACTCACGAATACCAACGTAATAATTATGTATACATATATGCACATACATAGAAGGGAAGTGAACGATTAAGTAAATAAGTAGTACAAATTGCCACTTTCAGCAATTTTTAGTGGCTTTAGCTAACAACGATTAGAGTTCCAGTAAAGTCCACTTTACTAAACACTGTTACAAAGCGTTATTAAATTCACCTGAAAAGAAAAAAAGGAAACAAATTCGGCGCTGGTTTTGCATGTCAACCTAACCTTACACAAATCTTGACACTGGTGCATAGAAAAGAAGAAGGAAAAATGTGAATCTACGATCGAGCATTCTTTCTATACCCCCAATCAATCGTCCTTCAATCGTCCTTCGATCGCGTTTTTTTATTATACATGTATGCGGTATGTGTATATCAATGAAAGTATACTCATTCAAAGGTATTCTAACTCAATTTTTTTTAAATGAAACCTGAAATACATATAATATAACAACCAAATTCGGTGACAAACAAGTAAACTAGTGCTAAACTAGTAGAAGAGTTGGGAAGCCGTGTCCAGGACGACGCAACGGCCTTATGGCATCTTCCCAATAGAGCTTGTTGAAGATGAATGTTAAATTTTCAATAAATGTAGTTATAAATAAATATTATAATTGTGAATTATTATAATTGAGAAAAAAACGATCAAAATTATCACAAATGTCAATGTCATTTCTCGTAAAATGTTTAGCAACATGTTCAATGAAACATTTGTAAATTAAATATAAAAACAGCAATCGAACAAAAATAAAATTCTGTATTTTATAACGTTTGAAGGAATATAGTTGTGTTCGTGAATAAAATGTATAAATAATATACATATATGTTTAGTAAAAATAATTATTTTATTTTTGTATTAAAATTGTAATCCATCTTAAAACTGAGCTAAATTGATTGAATTTGTACTCTTATTTTGTATAATGTAACCTATGAAACGTAACGTAGGATTACGTATTGTAAATTTAGTACAAATGTATGACAGTTGATAGTTGAAAATGGAAGTAATTTCCGGTGAATAATAAAAAAGCCTCTTTGCTGTTACCCTTAAAACCGAAAGAACGTGTTTCATTTAAAAACCGCATTTTTTCTTTCTATTACCCCACACAGTAACCCAAAAAACCCTACACACCCCAACATTTGGTCCTTTTCGAGCCGAATAAAGACTCCACATAAAATTAAACATTTAAACATATAAAAAAGAAAAAAGTGCAAGGTTCAAACGTACAAACATACATATATATATACAAGAAAATACGAGGGTGGGTCAATAAGTCCGTGACTTTTGGAATAAAACACAGGTTTTTTGATAAAAAAATAATTTTATTTTTCAACGTAGTCTCCCTTGAGCTCTATACACTTTGTTCAACGCTTCTCCAATTTTTTTATCCCTTCCAAAAAAAATGATTTGTCGAGGTCCTCAAAATAGGCCTTTGTTTGCGAGATGACTTCATCATTGGAGTCAAATCTTTTTCCACCAAGCCATTTCTTCAGGTTTGGGAACAAGAAGTATTCGCTCGGAGCCAAATCTGGAGAATAGGGTGGATGAGGGAGCAATTCATAGCCCAATTCATGGATTTTTGCCATGGCAACTGCACATGTTTGCACCCTTGCATTGTCTTGGTGGAAAAGAACTTTTTTCTTGGCCAAATGAGGTCGGTTTTTTTTTCAAATCGTCATTGAATCGGTCCAATAAGTTGGCATAATATTCCCCATTGATTGTTCTTCCCTTTTGAAGGTAGTCAATGTGGATTATCCCGCGTGCATCCCAAAAAACAGTCGCCATAACTTTATTGGCTGACAAACCCACCTTGGCCTTCTTTGGCGCCGATTCACCCTTAGAAACCCACTGTTTTGACTGTTGTTTGTTCTCTGGTGTGTTGTGATGGATCCATGTTTCGTCCACGGTTACAAAACGGCGCAAAAACTCCTCCATATTGCGATTAAACAACGCCAAACCTTCCTGTGAAGTGAAGCACACGAAATTCACTTTTTTCCATTTTCTCCTCAAATTAGTGAGTAGTCTGATAAAAATAGCTGTCAAACACAAACTAACTGACGCAGCAAGTTTAAATTTTGACAGGAGTCAACTGACAGATGCCTGTTGACAGGAGCAGTGTTGCTGTTTCAGTAAAGAGGTCAGAAATTCAATAAGTCACGGACTTATTGACCCGCCCTCGTATACTTAAGAGACTTCACAAAACATTAAACATTTAAAAGAAAATAAAATAAAAAGTGCAAGTGTAAGTGCAAGAACAAAGTGCAAGTGTACAAAAAAAAAATATATATAGATATATATAAAACATAAAGAACATACATATTTCCCTCGCGGTCGGTGTCTTGCCCCTTGTCTTTCTTCTTTTTAAGACTCACAGACTCTCGGTGGTTGTGCAGAAATCGCATTTCCCGCGCCGTGTAAAAAATTTATTTCATCTTTAACCTCAACTGTCACCAGCTGGGCAAAGCTGACCAAAGGTCGTAAGTTCCTGTAATAAAACATTTTAATTAAATATCATTTAATAAACTGTATCTAATAAAATTAAATTAATAAATACTTGATACACATATATTGGTTTATAATTAATTACATTTTCAAATAAAAACCATTTAAAAACGTAAAAATTGTCCACGGGTGCAGACCAAAAAGGTGTTCTGGAGCAGATTCTTCGTGACCACTCCAACTTCAAAAAGACTGGAGCATCACGTCGTACAGCCAGCTATCTGTCAGGTCGTCTTCTTATTCTAGAAGGGAACTTAAAGAATGCGCTTGGTCTTCAAGCGAAGATTCGACGAGGAGAAATTGAAGAAGGTCTGGAAGAAGAAAATTTTGATGAAATTTTTGATCTGCTTCAAGAAACATATTTCACTTACCGAGGTGAATTGGTCGATGCTATCGACAATGCCAAGTCAGCATCAAAGGAGAAGAATGTGGAAGGTGAATCCACAGGTGGTTCGTGTAATGAGCTTTCATTACCCCAAATTCAAATACCACATTTTGAGGGCTCGTACACGAAGTGGCGGGCTTTCCACGATGTCTTTTTGTCGTTAGTCCACACAAATAAAAAGCTGAGTGAAATCCAAAAGCTTCACTATTTGAAGTCGTCTCTTACAGGTGAAGCTGGTCGTTTGTTGCAGCATTTAGGTTTGTATTCTGGCAATTATGACAAAGCATGGGAACTGCTTGTCGCCAGATACGACCACAAGCGAGTGTTGGTAAACGCTCATTTCCAACTTTTTTTTGAGCAGCAGCAGTTGCCGAAGGAGACGGCAAGCAACATCAAATCTTTATTGGACACGTCCCAGGAATGTTTTCACGCTCTGGGAAACTTAGGATTTGCTGTTAGTTCTTGGGATGACATTTTAATATATATACTGGTTCAGAAATTACCTGCTTTTACTCAGCGTTTGTGGGAGGAGAAGTTAGGTAGTTCGAAGGAGTTGCCAACACTGACGCAATTCACCGAGTTCCTGGAGACACGTTTTCGAACCTTGGAAGCAGTAGCTGGAACGAGTGGCATCAAGGTCAGCGGTTCTTCTGTACACAAGGCTGTTGCGGTCGAGAAGAAAACGGTGTTGCACGTCGGGAAGAAGCAGTTTGCATGCCAGGTATGTGGTAGAGGTCAGCACTCCCTTCGAACTTGTCAGAAGTTCATTGCCATGGAGATCTGTGAACGATCTAAGGCTGTGGACAAAATCGGGGTTTGTCGGAACTGTTTGGCGTACAGTCACAAGACGAACCATTGTCAAAGCAGTGTGCGCTGCTATTACTGCAAGCAGGCACACCATTCTCTGCTGCATGTTAATAATCTCAGCTCTAAACCTACAAGGGATTATAAAAATATAACAACAGGTACACAAACATTTCATATAAGGTCAAAATTTAACCCACCTAAAGTAGCCTCTTCTGAAGTACATCAGCCAAGTGTTCTTCTGGCAACAGCAGTTGTTCGAGTTAGGTCATCAAATGGAAATTATTTAAATCTGAGGGCGTTAGTTGATCCTGGATCGGAAGCAACGTTCATTACTGAATCCGCTGTCCAGTTATTAGGGCTTCATCAGCGACGCACTATCATTCAGGTATCTGGATTGGGAAAGGTTAGCAGTGGTTCATGTCAACGGTATGTAAGTCTTACCTTTGGGTCTCTGGTCACACCTTTCGAGACAAATACCCCAGCCTATGTATTCAAGTCCCTGACTGGTCTTTTGCCGTCCAAGCCTCTAGTTCTGCAAAACTGGGAACATATTCAAGGTTTGAAGTTAGCTGATCCACAATTCGACAAGCCTGCGACTGTTGATATTCTCCTGGGAGCTGACGTTTACTCTGAGTTTATTCTAGGATCCATTATACGGGGTGATGATGAAAAATCGCCAATCGCACAGGAATCAGAGTTAGGTTGGCTTATCCTCGGGAAGGTTATTTCACAAAATAAAAAACCTGTCCATAGCTTCTTACAGGTTCTCGATAACGACACTCAGATGCGAAGGTCCTGGGAACTGGAGGAGTACAACACTAAGAAAACTGCGGAAGAGAAAACTTCTGAAAATAATAATGTCAATACAATAACGAGATCGCCTGATGGTCGATATGAGGTATCGCAGCCATTTAAAGACGGATGTAAGCCTGGGTTTGGTGCCTCGAGGTTAGGTGCCTTACGTAGGTTTCATCAACTGGAAGGAAGATTCCAGGAAACCCCCACACTACACAAGGAGCTTCAACAGATGAAAGAGGTTGACGAGACGAATATCATACTGGATACACCACACCACTTCTTTACTCCTCACCATGTGGTATTCAATAAACCGGAATGTAAGCCTGGGTTTGGTGCCTCGAAGTTAGGTGCCTTACGTAGGTTTCACCAACTGGAAGGAAGATTCCAGAAAAATCCCACATAGCACAAGGAGCATTCTCAGTGTTTAACGGAATGCAAGGAGCTTCCTCAGATGACAGAGGTCGACAAAAAGAATACCATACTGTATACACCACACCATTTACTTACTCCTCACCATGTGGTATTCAATAAACCGGAATGTAAACCTGGGTTTGGTGCCTCGAAGTTAGGTGCCTTACGTAGGTTTCATCAACTGGAAAGAAGATTCCAGAAAAACCCCACACAGCACAAGGAGCTTTCCAAGTGTCTACAGGAATGCAAGGAGCTTCGTCAGATGCCAGAGGTTGACAAAGAATACCTTACTGGATACACCACACCACTTTTTCATTCATCAGCATGCGGTATTCAAGAAGTCAAACAAAACCACGAAGCTTCGTCGCAATTGTGTATACTACAAACGTTTTGTTCGAAACTGCCGGGCACAAGCTGGAAAAAGAAACAGAGGTCCACTAAAGGTAGACGCAATCGGCACAAGACTTTTCGATATTCGTGAAGAAGACACTGCCGTGGAGAAGTGGAGCAAAAAATATCTGCATAGGATGAGACAGCGCCCGAAGTGGACAAGACGGAAGCCGGAATCGAAACGCGGACACCTTAATTCTCTTCAAGGACGAAAAACTACCGCCGTTGCAGTTGAGATTCCGACGAATTATTGGCGCACATCCCGGAAAAGACGGACTTGCTCGAGCGGTTACGGTACGAAACGAAATAGGAGAACTTAATCGGTCGCTTTGAAAATTTTGCTACTTGCAATTAAATATTGCAAGCGAAAAGCGAGCAAATTTAAACAACACAACACAACATTTAAACGACACAACACAACATTGATAAACTCACATGGAAAATTAAAGACTTTTCTTTTCTTTTGCAAATAATTTATTAAATTATTCAAACATAATAATACAAACTTATTCTATCCTAGAATCCCTACACTACACAACACACATACAGTCCACTCTAAATCACACAAAATCAATCATTCCGGACAACGCTGTAGAGTTCCGAAACTCAAAAATGCCGACGGGAATTTGAGAGTCAAAACCCCGACGGAATTTGAAGCTTCTTAGTGAACACTCAACGTTATCCACAGAAAACACATCACATACCAGACAACGCTGTGGAGTTCCGAAACTCCAAAATGCCGACGGGAATTGGAGAATCAAAACCCCGACGGCACTTGAAATTTTTCACTGAACACTCAACGTTGTCCACTCAATACAACACAACAATTTTAACATTTATCCTTCTTTTTTTTAAAAACACATTTCAACATAAACAGTCAATAATAATAACATATCCTTTAAACTAATCTTAACATAAATTAAATAAATAATAAATAAATATGTAAATAACAAAAAAAATGAATATGTCAAAAAAACTTACTGAAGATGAATTGCAACAACAATTCAATAGAAAGACGGATTCATGGTTTTGCTTGAAAACGTAAACATCACACACACAAATTGCACAACCAAAAATTGCGTACGCGGAAAACAGTTATCGTACAAAATAACACCACAAATTGTATCGAATTTGTTGGGAAAATATTTTTAATGAACTTTTTAATTTTTTTTTTATTTTCCCAATTCTTTTTTTTTTCTGTTATTTTGTTTGCACTGCACTCGAATATCACTTTCGCGAAACCAAAACCAATCGATGCACATCAATATGTACACACGCACGTACATATATACAATTGTGTACTCGCGCCGATGTACACAATTCAAAACGAAATCTTACTGCGCGAAGGAATGGGAGCAGACAAAAAGGAAAAAAATAATAATAATAATAATTAATTAAAAACACTTACCTTTTCATATCAACTTTTTTTTTTTTTTTTTTTTATTATTTACGCGCGCCTAAGGGGTTAATACCCTTTTACTGTTGCAAGGGCACGGGCGGAAAGATAGAAGGAGGAGAAAGGAAAATTGTTTTTGTAGTGGTTTGAAAACTCAGGTGTGTTTGGTTTCTATGTTTGCTCTCCAGGGGTGGGAGTCCGAGTAGGACGGAGAGTTTTTCTTCACTCAGAGTGATTCGAGATATAATTCCCAGTATTTTTTTCATTGCTTGAAACTCTTATAATAGCGAAATCTACGTGTCAGTGTTATGCCTTCACACGTAGAATTTTTTTGTCTGAGTTCCAATTATACAATGAAAAACTGATTTTGCCATGGGTAGGATTCGAACCTGGACCCTCCGAGTGAGAAGCGTTTGCTACTACCACTACACCACGGCCACCCCAACTAAACTAAAAAAAAAAAAAAAAAAACAGAAGGGGAAAACAACGAAAATTAAACAAAAACCGAACAACACACGCGACACAAATTGACCTAGTTTTGGTCAATGATCAAAACAAACTATTGCACTATTGCAAACCAAAGTCAATGACACATATTTTATCTCCCTTTGTTGCTCGTTTGTTATATCGTCGTCCTTGTCACCTACATGTAATGTTTCAAGTTATTAATTTACATGATTTTGTCTCATTTCCATGTAGATAGCCAACACCCTCACACAACACACAACTTTTATGTCAAAAGAGGTACAGTAAAGTACAAGAGCGAGGACACTTGCGGACGAAATTCGTCCACCGGGCGGGAGTATGTTCGTGAATAAAATGTATAAATAATATACATATATGTTTAGTAAAAATAATTATTTTATTTTTGTATTAAAATTGTAATCCATCTTAAAACTGAGCTAAATTGATTGAATTTGTACTCTTATTTTGTATAATGTAACCTATGAAACGTAACGTAGGATTACGTATTGTAAATTTAGTACAAATGTATGACAGTTGATAGTTGAAAATGGAAGTAATTTCCGGTGAATAATAAAAAAGCCTCTTTGCTGTTACCCTTAAAACCGAAAGAACGTGTTTCATTTAAAAACCGCATTTTTTCTTTCTATTACCCCACACAGTAACCCAAAAAACCCTACACACCCCAACAAGTTGTTTTATTTAAAACATACGGTTGAACATTTGGTCTTCGAGCCGTTAGTGGTGTAATTTAAGTAGTTATATAAAAAAAAAATTTGCTCTGAAAACTTACAATCTCCTAATTCGAACTTAAGACAAATCAATTCAGTGTGCCCTTTTGAAATTTAAACTGTTAAAATTTTTCAAACCTAAAAGTGTCCCATTTCAACATAATTATAAAAAACCACATCTTAAAAGTGCATATTTGGACTTAATCCTACAAGCTGCAAATAGTTAAATCCTAAAGTATCTATGTATTTGAACTTAACTTTAAAATCTGCCCAGTAATTAAATCTACATAACATACATAGATATCCATAAGATACATATGTAAATATCTAAAATAAAATAATTTAAAGTGTGAATTCAACTACACCAGACAGAGAATTCTTCAGTATACATATAGTATATATATATAGATATATAGTGTCCACTGTCCAGCATCAAGTCAAGAAATTCCAGCCTGGCAAAATCGCACATCGAAGAAGGAAGTAGAATCCAGTTCTGCAACACATATCCAGATAAAAACAGCACCCAGAGCAGCCCAACATTATCAGGAACCGCAAAACACAAGTAAGTACATTACCTTACTACTCGTATTCCTTGTACTGCTGTCTGACGTATAAATATTGTGTAAAAATAAAATAAACTATATTACAAAATGTCATTTGGGAATCTACAAATTGTGTTACTTACGCGTTTTAAAAAATATTACGACAATTATCAAAAGGCTGATAGTGGTAGGTTGAAAAGGGAAAATTATCTTCAAACTAGGCTGGCCATGATGGAAAATTCCTTAAAGACTGCAGAACGGTATAATGAAGAGATTGTAGGGGGCAGAAAGTTGGAGGCTGATTTGAAGGCATCGGATTTAGCTGAAGTGTTTGAGAAATTCTTCGAACTGTACTCCGAATATAGGGCGGACGTGTTGGATGTGCTGGATAGATAAAAAGGTGTCGTCAAGGCAAGCACATCGGTGGCTATAGGCAATAGCGATAAGGACAGCCATGGTAGATTGAATAAGTTGCGGTTGTCGAAGATTAATCTGCCGATGTTTTCAGGAGGTTATGAGACGTGGAGGTGCTTCCACGATATGTTTGTATCTCTAATTCATTCAAACGCATCTCTCTCAGAGGTACAAAAATTGCACTATCTCAAGTCGAGCATCAGTGGTGAGGCGGAGAGGCTACTGCAACATCTAGGCATCGACAAAGGAAACTATGAGCGTACATGGGGAATCCACAATGATCGATACGATCACAAGAGGGTACTATTAAACACACAGCTCAAGTTGTTCTTTGGTCAAGCGTCGGTCAACACGGAAACAGCAGCTGGAATAAAACAAATATTAGACACTTCACAAGAGATTATACATGCGTTAGAAAATGTAGACTTACCTGTTTCTCATTGGGATGCCATATTAATTTTCGTAATTTTGCAAAAACTATCCAACGCTACCCAACAATTATGGGAAGAAAAATTGGGCAGTAGTAAAAAGCTTCCTTCCATTACAGTATTTTTTGAGTTTTTGCAATGTCGATTTAGGGCTTTAGAGGCGGTCGAGCAGCAATCTGTGCAGAAAGTTCCTTGCAAGGTTGGAGCAAAAACGCAAGTGCTTCATTCCAGAGGGGAGCCCGCAAAGAGGCAAACCGTTTGCAAGGTTTGTAAGAAGGGACAGATGTCTCATGTTTTTTAACGTAAGTACATGCCGTGTGGGCTTAAACTTACGGGATGCCCATACATCCATGGGAGCAAGGATACGCCTTGCCATCGCTCTCCAATGATTTTCACTATTTTTGATACCAAATTGGAACTGTGTTGCCGGCACAAGTTCCACCCTTGGTATGAGTCGAGGCCGACCTAAAACCTCTTACTGCTCTTAGGGTCGCAGCACCCAGCACTTATTGCAACTCCACATTGAGTCAACCAAGGAAAACCAAGGAAAACCAAAGGAAAACCAAAGGAAAACCAAGGAAAACCATAGGAAGACTCTTTCCCGCGATTTTGGGTTTAAACCACAGCCACCATGACGCTCCCACAAGGGGGCCTACCTCTAACAAGTCAGGCCCGGACCGAGATCCGGGGGGCTCCTGACTCCCATGGTACCGTGATTTAAGTCCTGGTAGGGACTACCGGTGGTCCAGCCGCCAACAAGACCTATGACCGGCAGCTTGTGACTGATCAAATCGTAGCAACCTTCGGTAGCGTCATCTGAAGATGTTTACGATAAGACCAGTACTTTGCTCTGCCCCCGTTCATTATTAGACAACGTCATTAAAGGGCGAAGCCTTGATAATTGGGCGGGGGCCCTGTAAGAAGGGACAGCACGCCTTAAGAGATTCCAAACAATTTTTGAAGAAAACAAACTGTGCATAATATACGAGTTTGTGAGAATTGTTTGGCATAAAGCCATTTCAAACGAAACCGTTAAGCCAGAAGTGTTGCTATTATTGTAAGCAACGGCACAACACTTTGCTTCATACAAATCCACAAACCTCATATTCCACACAGCTTGCTTCATCAACACAACACAACACAAAATATACACCACAAGTATACAACACGGTTCAACCGACTGGTTCAATAAATATCAGCACCAGCGCACAGAGACAAGCATACCAAGGATCAGCCGTTAATTCTAACGCACCCGATTTTCAACCAACGACATCACAAGTCAACAACTGCCATGCACACACCAACACATAGGTGTTGCTAGCCACAGTGTTGGTCCAGGTGCAAGCATCTTATAGAAGTTTTTTGACCTTGCGAGCATTGGTTGACCCAGGATCCGAGGCATCGTTTGTCACAGAAGAAGTGGTTCAACTTTTACAATTGCAAACCAAACAGACATTAGTTGAGATTGAAGGGTTGGGGACGGTCAGCAGTGGAAAAGCGAATAGGATCGTCGATCTTCAGGTAAAGTCAACAGTTTCAAAGTTCACAAGCAGCATGCGAGCTCTGGTTCTGAAGGCACTGACTGGCCTTCTACCGGCCCAACACATCAAAATAGAAAATATGTCTCACCTAGAGGGACAGTCAGCAGACCCAACGTTCTTCACTCCATCGAAGGTAGATTTGCTGTTAGGCAGCGAAATGTACGCCGAAATTCTTCTCGGGAATGTCAAAAGAAACGCCAATGGTGAGGGTCCAATTGCTCAACACACACACTTGGGATGATTGCTCTTCGGGAAAATGCCATCAGTGAGTCCGAACTCGGTGCAGAGTTTTTTAAATCTAATGGATCTTGACAGCACTCTCCGCAGGTTTTGGGAGATAGAAGTTGAACCATTTGAAAAATATGAAGCTGGGGAAGATAAAAAATGTGAGAATCATTTTAACAATAATACAATACGATTACCTGACGGCCGTTACCAGGTTCGCCTGCCATTTAAGGATGGAACATATCCCTGTATGGCTCCAACACATTTGGGTGCAATCAAGCGGTTCATCAACCCTTTCACTTTTTCATACCCCATCACTCGGTCATTAAAGAATCCAGTACCACAACAAGGTTGAGAGTTGTGTTTGACGCAACTTTCAAACCTATTTTTGGCTCTTCTTTGAATGACGAGTTGATGACAGGCCCAAAGGTACAAACCAACGCCATTGATGTCATTTTGAGATGGCGAAATTACAAATACACGTTTACTGGTGACGTCGAACAAATGTACCGCCAGATCCGCGTCGACAAACCAGATTCGTACTATCAACTCATACTATGGCGAGAACATCCTAGTCAGCAACTTAAGATCTACCGTCTTGAAACGGTCACTTTTGGTACTGCGTCAGCCCCTTATTTGGCAATCAGGGTGCTCCTACAACTCGCGAACGATGAAACGGAAAGATATCCTATGGCTACATGTATCATTAAAGAGGAGACTTACGTGGACGGCGTTATTAGCGGTGGATATACTGTTGAAGAATGGCAACGTAAACTTCAAGGGGTAGGAGATCATTTGGCATCAGCTGGATTCCATCTCCGTAAATACGTCAGCAACAATAAGGAAGTCCTCCATTGTGTCCCGCCGAGCCAAAGAGATGTAGAGTTCACCGTTCCTTCCGATGAGAAGAGCAACGTCAAAACGCTGGGTATCGAATGGTTACCATCTTCGGATTGCTTTACACTTTACACTAAAAATGACGAGGCAGAAGTCATCACGAAAAGGTCGCTGCTGTCATGTATTGCAAGATTATATGGTCCTATGGGATGGTTACCGCGATATATAGTAAAAGCCAAAATCATTGTGCAACAATTATGGGGACGAGGTCTAGACTGGGACAAGCCAATCCCATCTGATATAAAGTAGGAGTGGTCCATGTTGTACAACGATCTGTCAGCACTGTCGAAGGCGAAAATCCCACGATGGATTCATACTGAGAAGTCCAATAAGATGATAGAACTCCATGGATTCAGCGACGCTTCGGAGAAGACCTATGCAGCGGCAGTTTATCTCCGGGTATTAGACGAGAAAGGCAACACACGCATGCACCTGCTTTTGTCGAAAACAAAGGTGGCGCCTTTGGAAACCATAACACTACCTTAGAGCTAAGAAAAAATTGTTAATAAAAAACTTAGCCTACGGATGTAGTTTTTTATCTTTTATAAAAACTTAATATCTAACTTAAAATAAACCTTAGTCTACTTAACCTATATACACAATACATATATACAGACACAAAGACATTATACAGAATTATATACATATATTAGTATATACCTTTGTATATACTACTATATGTATATATTTCTTAAATGCTAACCTAAACTTATGTAAGCTGGCCATCGCTATTTACAAAGCAAATATATTGGTCAGCTCTGCCTCATTAGTGAGGCTGGTCCGTAATTGACGGAAACGACGACGATACATCTTCTCCATTATTCAACCACCAGAAATGCTGGTGCTGCCGAACGACATCCCTCTTATCACGATTCCCCACCGCCCTACTGAACCTGAGACGATCCACACTGCCATGTGCGACGTCTCTGTTTTAGTTGAGTCGCCTGTCCCCAGCTGTCCGAGCGACATGGAAGATTAACGCAGCCGCTGATCTATTATGGATCAACCCTATCTGATCCAGGTAGAGGAATGCTTCCGGTGGAACGAAGCCGTCCGAGCGCACACTCTCGTGGTAAAGGTAATTGGGGTAGTAAGCCCCAGATACCAGGTTATTCGTTGAGGTCATCGCTCTTGAAATGTGCCTTCGAGTCAGCTTAATTACGAAGTTGTCCACTCGTATCAGGTTCGCCCTGTTGTAAAGGACCTCGTTAGGATAAAATTTTTTGTACTCCGACTCTAGTATCCTGTACAAGCGAAGGCAAGCCCTCTCAAACACCCGAATCTTTTCCATTAAGCTTGCTCGTACATTGAACCACACGGGACAACCAAATATCAGCATGGGCCTGACAAGGGCCATGTAGTAGATTAAATTTACTCTCGCATCGAGTTGGCTGCTATAAAACAGTCTCTTGGTAAGGGCAAAAGCACCTTTAGCTCTGGCCATAGCAGAATCTACATTTTTGTCAAAATACAGAGCGGGGCGCTCTCCACCATCCATCACTTGGTTTTTGGTTTTTTTTTTTGTTTTCCTATTGCTGGTTGATTTCGACAATGTTATGTGTACACAATTTGAGGAAAGAAAAAAAAAAAAAAAAAAAAAAAATTAACGTTTTAAGTTTCTACCGGGATTCGAACCGGTATCCCACGATTTGTTGACTGGCGCCGTTAACCGCTGGGCTACTGAGTCGACTAACAAAAGCGCAACTGATTATATTTGTGCAATGAATTCTTATTTTTGTTTACTTTACGAATAGCCGAAAGACGTCTTATCTTACCGGAGATTCGCGAACGACTGCGTGTTCGAAAGGTGAAGCAACACAGTTCACAACAAAAGGAAGGTCTCTCACCAATGAAACTAGAAGAAGCATTGCGGCGGATCGTGTTGTTAGTCCAAACACAAATAAAGGGTCCGCCATCTAACGTTTTTTTTTTCAACTAGTGCTTATTTCGTGAATAGTAACACTTAGCTCATGTCTGATTTGACAGATAATTAGTTTTACCCTTCCGCTGACGAATATGGTTGCGTATATGCTTGAACAACGCCTTGCTAAGTGGGCCTGCGATCGACTTAGAGAAGATGCCGATTTTGCAAAAAAAATCATCAAAGCTCATTTTGATCTTGGCGAGTATGTAAACAAGCAAAATTGTCGCATTTGGGGCACAGAAAACCTGCACGCATACATTGAAAAGCCGATACACCTAAAACGAGTCACTGTTTGGTGCGGATTTTGGTCCAGAGGCATAATTGGACCATTTGTCTTCGAAAATGAGCAAGGAGTGGCCGTTACAGTCAATGGCGATCGTTATCGGGCCATGTTGAACGAATTTTTGTTCACAAAAATTTAAGAGGAGGATATTGGCAACATTTGGTTTCAACAGGACGGCGCTACGTGCCACACAGCCGAAGCTACACTCGATGTTTTGCGCCCTGTTTTTGAAGATCGCATTATCAGCCGCAGAACTGATGTCGTTTGGCCACTTCGGAGCTGCGATTTGACACCGTTGTACTATTATTTGTGGGGTGCCGTAAAAGATAAGTGTTACGCCGACAAGCCAGAGACAATTGACGCTTTAAAGGACAATATTCGTGAAGCCATTGTGAAATACAGCTGCACACAATCGATAATGTGCTAAAAATTGGACCGATCGTGTAGGCTACTGCATGGCCAGCCGAGGCAGCCATTTGAATGAAGTTATTTTCTATTATTAACCGGAAGGTTAAAACTAATTATCTAATTAATTATCTAATTAAAAAAACTAATTAAGTGTTACCATTCACGAAATAAGCACTAGTTAAAAAAAAAACGTTAGATGGCGGACCCTTTATTTGGTGCAAAGGAACAGTATAAGGTAAGAGTGTATGATACTCTCAACCCGTTTAAGGATGACGAAGGAATTCTACGAGTTGGTGGTGGACTTGGAAATGCCTTAGTTTCTTTCGATAGGAAACACCCAATACTGCTACAGCCAACTCATCGATTATCCCACCTAATAATCAAGGGTGCTCACGAAAAGGTATTACATAACAAAAGGTTATAGGATACGTTCGTCAACGCTTCTGGAGATTTGGCCTGAAAAATGCGGTAAAGAAGCACATTTATCAATGCGTCATATGTCATAGGTTTAGACCCCGCTCATGGGCAATCCCCAGCGGCACGAACAAGCATCTCAAGGCCGTTCAAATCAGCTGGAATAGATTACGTTGGACCAGTCGATGTGAAGACACGGAGAGGCAGTGCTAAAGTACTCAAAGGATACTTTGCGATTTTTATATGCATGTCAACAAAGGCAGTACATATAGAACTAGTAAGCGACATGACAAGTTAGGCATTCCTTGCGGCCTTTCGCAGATTTGTTGCACGTAGAGGCATCTGTTCCCAACTGTTCAGCGATTGACGCACAAATTTCGTCGGAGGAGATAGATTGTTGCAAAAGGAACTGCGAGAAGCCAAGTTAGACTGGAAGAACATATTCGAGGTGCTGGCAAAAGATGGGACAAAGTGGAAATTCGTTCCCCCAGCTTCCCCACACTTTGGTGGTTTATGGGAAGCGGAAGTGAAATCCGTTAAATTCCACATAAAACGAGTAGCCAGGAATCAAACATTAACGTTCGAGGAGCTCGCCACGCTTCTGGCACAAATCGAAGCGTGCTTAAATTCGAGACCTCTATGCCCACAATCCGATGACATTAATGGCCTCAATTGTCTAACTCCTGGACATTTTCTGGTAGGAGAGGCACTAACAATGCCACCACAGCCTCAGTTCAGCTTGGAGAGAATATCATACCTCGATCGATGGAAGAGAGTCCAAACGCTGGTTCAATCTTTTTGGAAAACGTGGAGCAACGAGTATCTAGCCCGGTTGCAACAGTGCCCCAAATGGATTAAAATCGCTTACCCATCAGTGAAAGAAGGAGATCTGGTTCTGTTGAAGGACGAACGTCTGCCACCATTAAAATGGAGGCTGGCGCGAGTCTTAAATCTACATCCAGGATCAGACAGCATAACGCGAGTAGTCACCCTTAAAACGGAAAACATGGAACTTAAGCCACCCGTCACGAAAATCTGTATGCTTCCAGTCAACACGTCACATGGTATCTCCAACATTCTCCCCCTCTTGTTTTTGTAGTGCGTAAATTTAATTTCGGGTTTATTAGTCAATAAATTCATGCTGTTTTGTTGAGTATAATCCATGTGAGTACCTGATTTGTATTAAAATTATTTTGATTCGGTGTGTATGTTAATGTGCTATTTGAAATGTATTATTTGTTTTCTTTTGTTTAGATTTAAATTGTGTAGAGATTCTATGTATGAATGACCTATATTTGATTTGTGCGTATGCACATACATATATATAGATCATATGTTCAGGGTGTATGTATGTTTTGTAAAGTGTTGTGTATATTTTAAATTATTTAGTGGACTGTTTTATGTAAATTTAGGTATATGTATTTATGATTTATATATCGTAATTTTAAGATATATTTAATAAAAGTGCATAGAATGGTAACGGAAACGATTCGCGGGGTTTTAGTGTATTGTAGTGTATGTTTATATTTAAGTATTCTGTGAAATTTTGTATAAGTATTTCATCAGTATAAGTTTGATTTGATGGCAGAAGGCATATTTTGGTGATAGGTCGTTTCGTTTCTCCGTTCTGTGTTTTGATTGTGACCACGCGAGTTATATTGTCTGTTACTGGATGAGTGTCGGTGATCCGGGCCAGGCTCCATTTTAATGGTGGTAACCGCTCCTCCTTCACCAAAACAAGATCTCCGATGTGTGGCTGGTGTTCGAGCTTGTGCCATTTGGGTCGTTGTTGGAGCCTTGCGAGATATTCTGTGCTCCAACGTTTCCAAAATCTTTGATAGAGATGCTGAATTCTTTGCCATCTATCCAGGTAGCCCAGTTTAGCTCAGGTCCGGGTGAGGTACGTTGTTAAGTGGTTCACCGATGAGAATGTGTCCTGGTGTCAATGGTGAGAAGTCGTCGGGGTTGTTGTTCATTGGACAGAGTGGCCTCGAATTAAAACAGGCTTCTACCTGTGTTAGATTCCTCCATGCTAAGTCCTCTCATGTGCATCACGACGTAGCAACTGAGTGAAGTGATGATTTGGGCTGAGGACGATCGGATGCCGTTGGTCGTAAGTCAGGTTTGAATGCTGCAACCTTCCTCCTACTCGCAAGATGTCATCTTTGTCGAAGAAAGGGTTTAAAGATTTTAGCTTTCCGCTTGTTCCAGCCTTCATACTTGCAATTTCTGCCTCGAACATCTCACCTTGTGCTATCCGTGTTACCAGAAGTGTAGCTGTAAAAATTTCTAAAGGCGAGAGAACATCATGGTTTCTATCATTGCATGCCTGTCTAATATTAAAAATAAACCTTTTGCAAAGGGCAATGACTCTTAAAAGTTTTAATAAGTTCGAATGGCTTTGAATCAGAAAACTTATTTTATTTTCTTCCCTAATTGCCCAATGCGCACGAATTGACCGTTTTTCTATTTCAGTGCTGTTGAGGATAATGAAAATTCCAGCTATTGTGCATGAACTCTGGACCGTTCCACCAAAGTTTGTTTTCTGCCAGAGCTGACAGTAGAACTCGGTGCGATGCCAGATCAGCTGGGTTAAATTGTGTTGGGACGTGTTTCTCATCGTTTGTCAGCCTCTGTATTTCTGCTACCCGGTTGCTGACAAATGTGGTCCATTTGGATGGAGGTGCAGCAATCCATGCTAAAACGATGGTCGAATCCACCCAGGTATACCTACGAACCGTACTGAAACCAAGGGCAGTAGATGTGTAATCCAAGAGACTGGCCAGGATTACTGCTCCGCACAATTCAAGACGTGGCGGGCTCACCGTTTTCAGAGGTGCAACCTTTGTTTTTGACTGGAGCAGATGTACATGGATCCTACCTTCAGAGTCCTAAACGCGAAGATATACGGCAGCCCCATATGCTCGCTGAAATGCGTCACTAAATCCGTGTATTTCTATGTCCTGCTGTGTGTTGTGTGTGTTAATCCATCTAGGAACTCGTATCCCTTCACGTAACGAAAGTTCTCTGCGGAAGATAGACCAATCTTTGTTCAGTTCTGGAGGAATTGGTTTGTCCCAGTCTAATTTTCGAGACAATAATTGCTGCATCATTATTTTGGCCTTTATGATACAGGGTGAGATCCATCTTAATGAATGGACCTTTTCGTCACCTCGGATGTGTCGCAGCAAATGTTTTGGAATGAGAATGAGTCTTCTAGAGGAAACCATTTAACACCTAAAGCCTTTATGTGTTCGGGTGAAGCCAAGGGAAAAGAAAAGTCGACTTCACGCTGATCTGCCGGTATATGATGGAAAATTTCATCGGAATTGCTCGTCCATTTTCTTAAGATGAACTGAGGAAAGCAAAGCTTGGATTTCTTCTTTTTTACGCAAGGGCCCTTATCAGGCCCATGCAGATATTTGGTTGTCCCGTGTGGTTCAATGTACGAGCAAGCTTAATGGAAAAGATTCGGGTGTTTGAGAGGGCTTGCCTTCGCTTGTACAGGATACTAGAGTCGGAGTACAAAAAATTTTATCCTAACGAGGTCCTTTACAACAGGGCGAACCTGATACGAGTGGACAACTTCGTAATTAAGCTGACTCGAAGGCACATTTCAAGAGCGATGACCTCAACGAATAACCTAGTATCTGGGGCTTACTACCCCAATTACCTTTACCACGAGAGTGTGCGCTCGGACGGCTTCGTTCCACCGGAAGCATTCCTCTACCTGGATCAGATAGGGTTGACCCATAATAGATCAGCGGCTGCGTTAATCTTCCATGTCGCTCGGACAGCTGGGGACAGGCGACTCAACTAAAACAGAGACGTCGCACATGGCAGTGTGGATCGTCTCAGGTTCAGTAGGGCGGTGAGGAATCGCGATAAGAGGGATGTCGTTCGGCAGCACCAGCATTTCTGGTGGTTGAATAATGGAGAAGATGTTTCGTCGTCGTTTCCGTCAATTACGGACCAGCCTCACTAATGAGGCAGAGCTGACCAATATATTTGCTCAGTAAATAGCGATGGCCAGCTTACATAAGTTTAGGTTAGCATTTAAGAAATATATACATATACCAGTACATACAAAGGTATATACTAATGTATGTATATTATTGTGCATAATGTGTTGGTGTCTGTATTTATGTATTGTGTATATACTCGTAGGTTAAGTAGTCTAAGATTTATTTTAAGTTAGATATTAAGTTTTTATAAAAAATAAAAAATTACATCCATAGCTAAGTTTTTTGTTAACAATTTTTTCTTAGCCCTAAGTATATAAAATAAACATTTCCAAATAAAATGTAAATGAAGTCGAAAGACATAGATATAAGAATTTAGAGTAGCTTAGATTTAAGATTGTTAAGTAATTGTAAGCTAGCATTTAAGCATTTTTTGTTAGTATGTAAGAGTTAATGATTAAGAAAAGAAAATGCATTGAAAACTGAAACTGAAAACTGAGTACGCACGAAGTTATGGAATGTTAGCTCTCCCGTAGATCTTTCCACACAGCAAACAGATTGAAATGAGGATTACTATGATGATACAAATTTCTGTAATTATAGAAGAACTAAGACTTTTAGTAATTTAATGTGTTCTATGTTTTTAACACTAATGTCATGTAAATGATCTATATCAAGTTTCACCCTTTTGCTAGTTACGTTGACCAGGACACGAGACCTTGTAGACCCTTAGAAGTTGTACTGCAGTATTTCCGATCCTTGATGCTGATTGTTTCGTTGTCTAGCTGGATCAAGTAGGCGCCTTCTAAAGGAATTGAGGAGTTTCTATCCAAAAAAGTGCCATTAAAGTTAGTAACAAAAATAGTGTTTTCTCCGATCAATTCAATGACCTCTGCATTGGTCTTTCTGAAGTCGCATGCTACAGTACCACCTTTGAGGATTCTTGGTAGACAAGTATTTTCTGGTGATTTTTTGTACTGCACTTTCCTCACATACGGAAGTCTTCCCTATATGAAGGCAGTCACCCTCAGGTCCGTATGTTTCGTCGTAGTTGATAAGTAGATTCGTAAAATTTAAGTCAAGTTGTTGTCCGTCATTAATCGCAGCGCGAGCGTTCACTAGATGAAAAATTGTAGGCCCAAACTTTGGAATTGATAAGACGTAAAGCAGTAAAGTTCGATTTGTGAACACAGACGGTCGCCCGTACTCTACGGATTCCACGACGTTTTGGTAAGTTAGGGTTTCTAGCTCGTTTATAATGGTATTGACCTCTTCAGAGTCTAATATGTTGCTATTTACTATCCCTGTCTTAGACATTTGGCAGGCCCTAATAACTTCATTTACACCCTCCTTTAGTATAAGTATCAAGTAAGTCATGTCTTAGTTTCTCAGATTCTCCCTTCTCTAAGGCGTTACTGTAGCGGTCGATTATTTTGTTAACTTTGTTCGTAACCTCATGCGTTGCGTCAAACAACTTCTCGTTAATTTTGTATTGGTGGTCATTGTTCTTTGCTAAGTCGGTCTGTGTTTGTAAAAGTTCGTCCCAGTCAGTTGCATCAGGGGAACCCGCCAGCCATTTCCAGGCGGTTCTAATCCAATTAATGGATCTAACTCTTCTCGCCCGTGGGTCGCGAAGATCTCTTAAGCGATCCTTAGTCTAGTTTAGGTGATAGTTTAAAACCAGACGTGTTTCTTCATCCCATACCCGCTTCGTAACAAGTTGTTCAGTTTGTTGTACAAGTCCGTCGTAAAGTTTTAAATCAATAACGTGTATAAGTTTGAAGTACCCAGTCGTCATCCAGGCATCACCTTCCCTAACTGTCATAATTGGCGATTTATATGAAAAAATATGCAAGGCTTCCGAGGGAACCAACAAAACTAAACTGTAATACAAATTTGTTATTTTATTTAGGGATTAGGTCATTATTATTATTACTACAAAAATAAAAGCTTAACATTAATTACTTATATGTGTTACTTAAGTAGAAATTGTTGTAGGTTATCTCCAATTTTGTATGGTATAGGAAACATTCCCCTTTGTTTTTTTTTGTGTCTCAGTTCTTTTTTAATTGTTCTTTTGGATATGATATTAATATTTTTTAAATGAGCTTCGTGAATTTTCCTGCCATTATCTGACGTAATGGTAACACAATTATTCTTTGCAACGATCTCTTTTTTAAACAAGGGCTTATTTTTTTCATTTGATGCGTTTAATAGCGGTATAAATCACGTCCCCCTCACGATACTCCCTGGGTTTACCTCTCTTTAAATTTAACCTTACATTTCTGGCCTCCATGTTTCGCTTAATAATGCCCCTGAGATCTTTATTGATTCTTGAGCGGATGTTTAAAAGATTTTGATAATTGACTGTCTGGGGCCTATTAAAGAATATGTCAGTTGGTTTCCGTTTGATGACCGAATGTATAGTGTTGTTATAGCGATCTACGGCTACGTTGGCAATTCCTTGACCTTTAAATCTGGATTCTCGGCTTTAAGGCACCGATAGATTTCCAGTATAGTGGAATGTACCCTCTCTATTTGTTCACATACCTCTCTCCTGTGGGTTGGGGTTAGGTATAGTTTGATTCCTAGAGTTTTAATAAAGTTTAGGACGATTGGGCTTTCATTGTCCGTGAATAAAATTTTTGGGACTGTAAAGTAATGTAAAATTTTAATCAATTTTGATCTGATGTAATAGGCAGATGAAGTTCCATGATATCCATATGAAGAATTTCGCATGGATACTTGGGAATAGGTGTTTCCTGCAAAGTGGGAGGTATGGGGTATCGATCATACTTGTTGGTATTACTGATTTCGCATGACGAAGTTAATTTTTTTACTCTAGACATCATATGTGGAAAATAAAATTGTTCGAGGATTTGCTCTTTGTTTTCCCTTGTCGACCGATGTGTTCTTTCGTGTTCTTTCTCTATGATTAGGAATTGGCGGTCTTCATTATCAACGTCCTCGACAACTCTTTGCGTCACGCGAATCTGGTATTTTTCGAAGTTTTTCAGATAGACCTTTTGAAGCAATCCCAGATAGTTCTCCGGAATTTTAATTCCGTTTACTACATTTGGGTTCAAGTTTTCCCTAAGCATTTCTATGAGATTAGCCTGACAAAAGGTTCTTGCGGATATATAATGGCGATGATAGCCCTGATGCGCAGTGCAAGAATCTGTATCCCTGTTGGAGAGCTCACAAAGTCCCTCTTCAGCCGTACCAGTCAATGAGTCTGTCCCTGAAGCTTGTCCTTCACCTGCAGTATCCGTGGCTGATTCCGAGAGTGCTTCCTGCAGCTCGTTTGCAGATTCAATACTTGTGTCTTTTTCGCCAGCTGTTACGGCTGCGTTAGGTAGACCAAGCAGATGGTTAACTTCCGTCTTCAGGCGTGACAGAGCATCAGCTACGAAATTCGATTTTCCTGGTGTGTAAATCAATTCGTAGTTATACTCCTCAATCCTTGCTTTCCAGCGTTTGAGTTTCGAATTCTGGTTTCTGTTACTCAGTGCGAATGTCAGGGGCTGGTGGTCGGTATAAATCTTAATCTTCTTTGCTCCACACAGATAATTTCTCAAACTATCCAGAGCCCAGACTACTGCAAGCATCTCCTTCTCATTGATTGCGTAATTTTCCTCTGTTCGATTCAGAGACCGAGATATATACGCGACTGGCCTCTCCTTGCCATGCTCACCTTGAGACAGCACAGCACCGATTGCAAAATTTGAAGCATCTGTGGTCAAATTGAAGGTTTTCTCGAAGTCCGGAAATGCCAGTACTTCTGCAGCAGTGAGTAACTCCTTCAAGGTTTCGAAAGCCTTAATTGCATCTTCATTGAGAGAGATTGGGACATTTTTGGATTGGTTAGCTCGAACTTGTGCAAATTCCCCTCGTGTTATATTCGTCAATGGTTTGTCTAATCTAGAATAATCACGGATAAATTTCCTGTAGTAGGAAGTTAACCCGAGGAAGCTTTTCAGTTCTTTTAAGTTTGTCCGTGGAAGGATTTTTTCGATAGCCTTAACCTTTTTAGGGTCTGGGAGGATACCATCAGTAACAAGGTAGCCAAGAAATTCGACGCTAGTGGTCAAGGTTGATTTTCAATCCGGCTTCGCTAATTTTGAAGAAGACGATTTCGATGTCTCTTAGATGATCTTCTTCTGATTTATTAAAAATAATTATGTCATCTACGAGTATATAGGCATAGCAAATCTTACCTATCAACTTCTTAAGCACATCATCTATCATGCGCTGAAAGATTGCTGGAGCATTCTTGAGGCCGAACGGAAGTCTTAGATATTCGTACTTCCCATTCATTGTTGAGAAGGCTGTATTGGGAATGTCCTTTTTTTTCATGAGGATCTGATGGAATCCTGAGGTCAGGTCAAGCGTTGAGAAAAACGGAGCATCACTTAGACTGGCAAGTGTGCTGTTAATATCAGGGATAGGGTATTTATCAGGAATTGTTACAGCGTTTAGACGTTTGTAATCGATGACCATTCTGTACTGCTTTTCTCCGTTTGGCTTCGGCTTTTTAGGAACAACCCATTTTATTGAATTATATGGACTGTTAGATGGACGGATGATGTTCTCTGACAGAAGTTCATTTACCTGTCTTTCGACCTCTTCCCTCATACAAGCGGGGTAAGGATAACTTTTGGAGTAGATTGGTTCGTTGGTGGTTGTACGAATTTCCGCTCGTATGTTGGGTTTTACTTTCTCGTTCCCTACTGGACCGAAAAGACTTTCGAACTTCATATAAAGATATCCTAATCTAGACCTTCCTAACATAGAAACATTTCCGCCCAAGGTAAGCATTTGACTAATTAATTCAGCAGAAGCATGGTTTTCGAGAGGGATGATTTTATTCGATTCAATGGTAAGCATATTTTTTTTCTCTGTCTATAACTGCCTTCAGCTTCAGAGTATCGTCTCCTATTATACCATCGAACGAATTCAAATTTGGGAGGACGAAAAATGTTATCTCGAGATCGCAGCCTAAGTACTTAAAGAACTTCCCACAGATTTTTACTTGAAATGGGATTTTGACGGGTTTGGGACATGGAACTAAATTCTCACACATACACATACACACAGTTCTTATTCGCCCCAGTGTCTATAAGGAAATTTAGTATGTCCCCGTCCCGCGTTACATATTCTATATATGGTACGCTGCAAATGAGGCGCCTTCCATAAAATTTTCTTCTCTGAGTTTTCCGCACCCGTGGTGTTCTCTGGACCTGTGGATACCACGTGGTTTAGACGCTTCTGCTTTTGAGGGTAGTTATCGGATCTTGATCCCCTCTTAACTATTTTCGGCAAATTCATGTAGTCTACCCTCCTAGATTGGGTTGAATTGTCCACTTCCATTTTTACCGGAGGTTTTGGTCCTGTCGGCCTTTGGGGTGGATGCTGTTGCTGAAAACTTGACCTCCGTGGATGATGTGAATTGTGAGCAGGGTTATCTCTTGGAGGGAATGACTTGTTGGTGTTTCCAGGATTGTGATAAGATCCTGAGCTACCTCTAAAGTCGTAGTTCACAGGGAAAGATATCATATTGGGTACCTTGACATGTAGAGAATTTTTTCTAAATTTAAGATTTCGCATCTCCAAGCAGTCGGAATATACTTCAGGCAAGGTTCTTGGCTTCTGAAAAATGAGAAGTCTTGAAAGATGCCCATTAAGCCCACGAATAAATACGTCGATGCACGGTTTCTGTAGGTTTCCACCAAAGCCCTGATCTTATTGATGATCAAGGAATTTTATAAATGTATTAGGTCTCTTGATAACAAACAATCGTGTACCTCTGATGGTATTACAAATTATATTTTAAAACGCATGGCGTTTTATTTCACAGATGTATTATCTTACATATTTAATTTGTGCGCGAATTTTGGTATTTTTCCCGAATCACTGAAAAATGCGGAAGTCATTCCTATGTTTAAACAAGGAAACCGAAAAAAAGCGAGCCAATATAGACCAATTTCCCTTCTTGCCACCTTTTCTAAATTGTTTGAAAACTTAATGAAATCCCGCTTTGGGTAATTTATTACACAAAACTGGGTTTTTAAGTGAAAAACAATTCGGTTTTCGGGAAGGTATATCAACCGAAGATGCAATCTTAAAATTAAGTGGTGAATTATATTCAGGTTTAAATAACAATCAAAAACCTTTAGCGTTCTTTATAGACATGACCAAGGCATTTGACATGGTCGATCATAACATCTTGCTAAACAAACTGTATAAAGCTGGATTTAGAGGTGCAATCTACGACTGGCTTACTTCATACCTAAGTGAAAGGTCTCAAAGAGTCAAATTGGACAACATTTACAGTGAGGAAATGAAAATGGTCACTGGTGTACCACAAGGTTGAGTCATGTGGCCATTGTTATTTCTTATTTATGTAAATTCAATATTCGAACAAAATTTTTGTAGTAATATTACGGCTTTTGCCGAGGACATGGCTTTTACATACACAAGCAAAAATCTGTTTGAATCCGTAATAAAACTACAAAAGGATTTGCAAATTTTAAGGCAGTGGTTCGCAAAGCATGAACTTCTTATAAGTGAAAAAATGAAGATTATGGGTTGCGGTCTTTCAAATATAGAACTACTTGATTATACAGTTTACTTTCACTCTGCTGCATGTAAAAAACTAAGCATGTGCTTACACACATGTGGGAGAAAAAATTCAGATTCCCCTGTACTTCGACCTGCTTCAAAATTGAATCCGTCGATAGCTTTAAATATTTATGAGTTATAATTGACAAGACCCTAAATTGGAAGACACATGCAGCAGATTAAAAAAAATATATGATGTCGGTAACTCGAAACATGTTCTTATTAAAACCATACTGCTCAAGAAGTCTATTGCAGTTCAGTTTTCAGTTTTAAATGCATTTTATTTTCTTAACACTAACTCTTACATTCTAACAAAAAATGCTTAAATGCTAGCTTAAAATAACTTACCAATCTTATGCTAACTTACTGGCCCCACCAAGCACTCTAACCTACTCTAAATTCTTATAATTATGTCTTTCGACTTCATTTACATTTTCTTTACTAATATTTATTTACTATACTTAAAGCTAAGAGAAAAAATTGCTAACAAAAACTTAGCATATGGACATAATTTTTTATTTTTTATAAAAACTTAATATCTAACTTAAAATAATCCTTAGCCTACCTAACCTACATACACAATACACTCATACACACATATATACATTATACACAATTATATACATATATTAGTATATACCTTTGTATAGTAGTAAGCCCCAGATATCAGGTTATTCGTCAAGGGAATTGCTCTTGCAATGTGCCTTCGAGTCAGCTTAATTACAAAGTTGTCCACTCGTATTAGGTTCGCATTGTTGTAAAGGACATCATTAGGATAAAATTTCTAGTACTCCGACTCTGGTGTTCTATACAAGCGAAGACAAGCGCTAAGACAAGCCCTCTCAAACACCCGAATCTTTTCCATTAAGCTTGCCCCTATGGCCTCGACCTTCTCCTGTGGATCCTCGATCACAAAGAAGTCGTCATCATCAGCGGCCCTGTCGGCCTTTGGGGTGGATGCTGTTGCTGAAAACTTGACCTCCGTGGATGATGTGAATTGTGAGCAGGGTTATCTCTTGGAGGGAATGACTTGTTGGTGTTTCCAGGATTGTGATAAGATCCTGAGCTACCTCTAAAGTCGTAGTTCACAGGGAAAGATATCATATTGGGTACCTTGACATGTAGAGAATTTTTTCTAAATTTAAGATTTCGCATCTCCAAGCAGTCGGAATATACTTCAGGCAAGGTTCTTGGCTTCTGAAAAATGAGAAGTCTTGAAAGATGCCCATTAAGCCCACGAATAAATACGTCGATGCACGGTTTCTGTAGGTTTCCACCAAAGCCCTGATCTTATTGATGATCAAGGAATTTTATAAATGTATTAGGTCTCTTGATAACAAACAATCGTGTACCTCTGATGGTATTACAAATTATATTTTAAAACGCATGGCGTTTTATTTCACAGATGTATTATCTTACATATTTAATTTGTGCGCGAATTTTGGTATTTTTCCCGAATCACTGAAAAATGCGGAAGTCATTCCTATGTTTAAACAAGGAAACCGAAAAAAAGCGAGCCAATATAGACCAATTTCCCTTCTTGCCACCTTTTCTAAATTGTTTGAAAACTTAATGAAATCCCGCTTTGGGTAATTTATTACACAAAACTGGGTTTTTAAGTGAAAAACAATTCGGTTTTCGGGAAGGTATATCAACCGAAGATGCAATCTTAAAATTAAGTGGTGAATTATATTCAGGTTTAAATAACAATCAAAAACCTTTAGCGTTCTTTATAGACATGACCAAGGCATTTGACATGGTCGATCATAACATCTTGCTAAACAAACTGTATAAAGCTGGATTTAGAGGTGCAATCTACGACTGGCTTACTTCATACCTAAGTGAAAGGTCTCAAAGAGTCAAATTGGACAACATTTACAGTGAGGAAATGAAAATGGTCACTGGTGTACCACAAGGTTGAGTCATGTGGCCATTGTTATTTCTTATTTATGTAAATTCAATATTCGAACAAAATTTTTGTAGTAATATTACGGCTTTTGCCGAGGACATGGCTTTTACATACACAAGCAAAAATCTGTTTGAATCCGTAATAAAACTACAAAAGGATTTGCAAATTTTAAGGCAGTGGTTCGCAAAGCATGAACTTCTTATAAGTGAAAAAATGAAGATTATGGGTTGCGGTCTTTCAAATATAGAACTACTTGATTATACAGTTTACTTTCACTCTGCTGCATGTAAAAAACTAAGCATGTGCTTACACACATGTGGGAGAAAAAATTCAGATTCCCCTGTACTTCGACCTGCTTCAAAATTGAATCCGTCGATAGCTTTAAATATTTATGAGTTATAATTGACAAGACCCTAAATTGGAAGACACATGCAGCAGATTAAAAAAAATATATGATGTCGGTAACTCGAAACATGTTCTTATTAAAACCATACTGCTCAAGAAGTCTATTGCAGTTCAGTTTTCAGTTTTAAATGCATTTTATTTTCTTAACACTAACTCTTACATTCTAACAAAAAATGCTTAAATGCTAGCTTAAAATAACTTACCAATCTTATGCTAACTTACTGGCCCCACCAAGCACTCTAACCTACTCTAAATTCTTATAATTATGTCTTTCGACTTCATTTACATTTTCTTTACTAATATTTATTTACTATACTTAAAGCTAAGAGAAAAAATTGCTAACAAAAACTTAGCATATGGACATAATTTTTTATTTTTTATAAAAACTTAATATCTAACTTAAAATAATCCTTAGCCTACCTAACCTACATACACAATACACTCATACACACATATATACATTATACACAATTATATACATATATTAGTATATACCTTTGTATAGTAGTAAGCCCCAGATATCAGGTTATTCGTCAAGGGAATTGCTCTTGCAATGTGCCTTCGAGTCAGCTTAATTACAAAGTTGTCCACTCGTATTAGGTTCGCATTGTTGTAAAGGACATCATTAGGATAAAATTTCTAGTACTCCGACTCTGGTGTTCTATACAAGCGAAGACAAGCGCTAAGACAAGCCCTCTCAAACACCCGAATCTTTTCCATTAAGCTTGCCCCTATGGCCTCGACCTTCTCCTGTGGATCCTCGATCACAAAGAAGTCGTCATCATCAGCGGCCCCATTTGGATCAATACCTGCTTTTGTCAGTAACCGTTCGTTGTCTGTTGTCCGGGCTATTTTAAGACACTGAAGGTCGTTTTGATTTTTTCTCCGAAATAGTATATTTATTTGTGGAAACATATTCGGGTTGCTGGTGTTTACAGCCCGAACCTTGTTGTTCCAATACAAACTTACAGAAATTCTGTAATTCTCTTTTATTAGCGTTTGAATATTTTTAATCGACGACTTCAGTGTCCTAATCTCCGGGTCTTGTCGGTCAGTTAACTGTCTGTACAAGTTTTTGAGTCTTGTCAGAAGTCTACTTTTCTGTCGGTGCAGTGCGTCAATAGTAGGATTGCGGAACAGGTCTTCTTTAGTCGTTCGTCGATACCGCGGTATTGTAGTGTCCATAGTTTGTTTAATTGTCTCGTCCATTTGTTTTAGGTAATTGTCGATCTCCTCGTTTGACAAATTCCTATTGGACGGCGGGTGGAGCTTGTTCGAGGAGAGCGCTCTTTTCAAGGTTGCGGAGAAGCGTGTCCATCGAGTTTTACTGTAGTTGCAAGAATATCTTTGGACAAACTCCTCTAATTCCGCAATTTCGTTGGGAACTGTAATTTCGGTGCTAAAACCGCAATGGGCACTGTCATACACGAATGTGCGCAGACAGTTTAGCGTTTGTAAATTCGTACCTGTCAGTCGTATACGTTCATCATACAGCAGTAGATCCAAATAAGACCCGCCTCTGGGAAACAACGGGTTATCCGTCGCTTTAAGACCGAGTCTGTACATGACATCGTGCTGACCCCACCAATCGAGTAGTGGGTTCCCTCTAGTATTTGGCAAATTATTTCCCCAATCTCTGTGTCTAGCGTTGAAATCCCCGCCGATTATAAAATAATTCTCCCCCGATTCCAGCCTCGGAAGCCGAAAAAGCGTTTCGAGCTCCGTAATGAATAAAGTGGATTGTGAAGCCTCAGGTGCATAAACAGAGGCCAAGTACAGCCGCTTTCCATTGCGCAAAATCGTCTTATCTTATCGAAGTCACGCTGTAAGAGAGAATTAATGACCTCGATTTTTGGACCTGTTCTGTATGCTATCAAATCGTCTGCGTACGCAATAGTATGGGGAAGTGAACCTATCAAGTCGCTTGAAAAACTCTCCGTCCTATTCGGACTCCCACCAAACTTAGAAACCAAACACACCTGAGTTTCAAACCACTACAAAAACAATTTTCCTTTCTCCCCCTTCTAACTTTTCTCCCGCGCCCTGGCAACAGTAAACGGGTATCTAACCCCTTTGGCGCGCGTAAATTATAAAAAAAAAAAAAATCAAGTCGCTTGTAAAAATGTTAAATAGGATCGGCGAATTGACCGCGCCTTGCTGAAGACCATTTTTAATTTGAAATATTCCAACAGAAGACACATCACCATTTTTCACGATGAACTGTCTGTTGGTTAGCATATTATAAAGAATGTACAAGAGTAGTTTACTGATCTCCAGCCTAGTCAGCTTCTAGAAAAGACCCTCTAACCACACGGTGTTGAAGGCCTTCTCCCAGTCAACAAGGCAGGCACCAGTACATTGTTTTTTTCCTTTATTCCATTGGATATCGGACACCAGTTTAGACGCGGCATGTGAGATATCATGTCCCGCCTTAAAACCGAATTGATTATCCGGAACTATATGTTTGTGCTCAACCCACCTAGTCAGAGCTCTATTGATTACCTTTTCAAAAACCTTACTGATATTCGGAAGGAGACTTATCGACTGGAGATTCGCCGGATTGGATATATCATTTCCTTTTTTGGGGATAGGTTGAACCACCGCCGTTTTCCAATGCGCTGGATAATGTGCATTATTCATTGCATTATTAAACAGGGTGGTGTAGATGTCCACCGCTTCTAGAGGAAGATGTCGAAGCACGATGTTCGGAATACCATCGGTCCCCACTGATTTCTTAACTCTGATTGTGTCTGTTGGGGTGTGTAGGGTTTAAAACTTTATTCAATATGTGTGGGGTTAAAAATGGGTAGAAAAAAATGCGGGTTTAAGTAAAACACGTTCTTTCAGCTTTAGGGTTACAGCAAAGAGAAAATCTTTATTATTTTCCGGAAATTACTTCCATATTCGACTTACAACTGTCATACAAAATATAAATGTACTAAATAACATATTTCCAATTCGTTACGTTACGTTTTCCTTGTTACATTAGATTAAGTTCAATTAATTTAACATAGATTACAATTTTTAATATTCAAATGAACTAATTATTATAACTAAAAATATATGTATATTAGTTATACATTTTATTCACGAACATTCTCCCGCCCGGTGGACGAATTTCGTCCGCAAGTGTCCTCGCTCTTGTACCGTACTGTAACTCTTCTGACATAAAAGTTGTGTGTTGTGTAAGTGTGTTGACTAGACATGTAAAATGAGACAAAATCGTGTAATTATTAATTTGAAACATTACATGTAGGTGACAAGGACGACGATATAACAAACGAGCAACAAATGGAGATAAAATATGTGTCATTGACAAATTGCAATAGTGCAACAGTTTGTTTTGATCATTGACCAAAACTAGGTCAATTTGTGTCGCGTGTGTTGTTCGGTTTTTGTTTAAGTTTCGTTGTTTTCCCCTTCTTTTTTTTTTAGTTTAGTTGATATGAAAAGGTAAGTGTTTTTAATTATTATTATTATTATTATTTTGTGCCTTTTTGTCTGCTCCCATTCCTTCGCGCAGTAAGATTTCGGTTTGAATTGTGTACATCGGCGCGAGTACACAATTGTATATATGTACGTGCGTGTGTACATATTGATGTGCATCGATTTATTTTGGTTTCGCGAAAGTGATATTCGAGTGCAGTGCAAACAAAATAACAGAAAAAAAAAGAATTGGGAAAATAAAAAAAAAATAAAAAGTTCATTAAAAATATTTTCCCAACAAATTCTATACAATTTGTGGTGTTATTTTGTACGATAACTGTTTTCCGCGTACGCAATTTTTGGTTGTGCAGTGCGATGCTGTGCGACGAAATTTTCGCGAACGGTTAGTTGATGATGATGGCCGAATTAGCCTTCTTAGTGTGTGTGGTGTGTGTGTGGTATTTACATTTTTGTGTAAAGCCATGAATCCGCCTTCGTATAGAATTGTTGTTGCAATTCATCTTCAGTAAGTTTTTTTTTTGACATATTCATTTTTTTTTTTTTTTATTATTTACATATTTATTATTATTATTTATTTTGTTTATTTATGATAGTTTAAGTTATTTATTTTACATTTGAGTGTTTTAAGTTGAAATGTATTTTAAAAAAGGGATAAATGTTAAAGTGTTGTGTTGTGTTGAGTGGACAACGTTGAGTATTCGGTGAAACATTTCAAGTGCCGTCGGGGTTTTAATTCTTCAATTCCCGTCGGCATTTTGGAATTTTGGAACTCTGTAACGTTGTCTGGCATGAATGATGTGTTTTCTGTGGATATCGTTGAGTGTTCACTAAGAAGCTTCAAATTCCGTCGGGGTTTTGACTCTCCAATTCCCGTCGGCATTTTGGAGTTTCGGAACTCCACAGCGTTATCCGGAAATAATGATTTTGTGTGGTTTAGAGTGGACTGTATGTATGTGTGTTGTGTTGTGTAGGGATAGCTAGGATAAAATAAGTTTATATCATTATATTTTATTAATTTAATAAATTGTTTTCAAAGAAAAGAAATGTCTTTAATTTTCCATTTGAGTTTATCAATGTTGTGTTGTGTCGTTTAAATGTTGTGTTGTGTTGTTTAAATGCTGTGTTGTGTTGTGTTGTTTAGGTATTGTGTTGTATTTCTCTTTCCTACTAAGTTTTCCGGTTTCATTTCGTACGGTAACCACTTGAGCAAGTCCGTCTTTGCTTTCCGAGATGGTGTGACGAATGATTCGTCCGAATCGCGACTACAACGGCGGTAGTTTTCGTCCTTGAAGAGAAGTAAGTGTCCGCGTCTGCTTCTGTCTTCCGTCTTGTCCACTTTGGGCGCTGTCTCATCCTGGGCCGACATTTTTCGCTCCACTTCTCCACGGCAGTGTCTCCTTGACGAATTTCGAAAAGTCTTGTGCCGATTGCGTCTACCTTTAGTGGACCTCTGTTTCTTTTTCCAGTTTGTGCCCGGCAGTTTCGAACAAAACGTTTGTAGTATACAAAATTGCGACGAAGCTTCGTGGTTTTGTTTGACTTCTTGAATACCGCATGCTTATGAATGAAAAAGTGGTGTGGTGTATCCAGTAAGGTATTCTTTTTGTCAACCTCTTGCATCTGACGAAGCTCCTTGCATTCCTGTAAACACTTGGAAAGCTCCTTGTGCTGTGCGGGGTTTTTCTGGAACCTTCCTTCCAGTTGATGAAACCTACGTAAGGCACCTAACTTCGAGGCACCAAACCCAGGTTTACATTCCGGTCTATTGAATACCACATGGTGAGGAGTAAGTAAATGGTGTGGTGTATCCAGTATGGTATTCGTCTCGTCAACCTCTTTCATCTGTTGAAGCTAGGTGTGTAGTGTGGGGGTTTCCTGGAATCTTCCTTCCAGTTGATGAAACCTACGTAAGGCACCTAACCTCGAGGCACCAAACCCAGGCTTACATCCGTCTTTAAATGGCTGCGATACCTCATATCGACCATCAGGCGATCTAGTTATTGTGTTGACATTATTATTTTCACAAGTTTTCTCTTCCGCAGTTTTCTTAGTGTTGAACTCCTCCAGTTCCCAGGACCTTCGCAGCTGAGTGTCGTTATCGAGAACCTGTAAGAAGCTATGGACAGGTTTTTTATTTTGTGAAATAACCTTCCCAAGGATAAGCCAACCTAACTCTGATTCCTGTGCGATTGGCGATCTTTCATCATGACCCCGTATAATGGATCCTAGAATAAACTCAGAGTAAACGTCGGCTCCCAGGAGAATATCAACAGTCGCAGGCTTGTCGAATTGTGGATCAGCTAACTTCAAACCTTGAATATGTTCCCAGTTGTGCAGAACTATAGGCTTGGACGGCAAAAGACCAGTCAGGGACTTGAACACATAAGCTGGGGTATTTGTCTCGAAACGTGTTACCAGAGACCCAAAGGTAAGACTTACATACCGTTGACATGAACCACTGCTAACTTTTCCCAATCCAGATACCTGAGTGATAGTTCGTCGCTGATGAAGCCCTAATAACTGGACAGCGGATTCAGTAATGAATGTTGCTTCAGATCCAGGATCGACCAGTGCCCTAAGATGATAATAATTTCCATTTGATGACCTAACTCGAACAACTGCTGTTGCCAGAAGAACACTTGGCTGATGTACTTCAGAAGAGGTTACTTTAGGTGGGTTAAATTTTGACCTTATATGAAATGTTTGTGTACCTGTTGTTATATTTTCATAATCCCTTGTAGGTTTAGAGCTGAGATTATAAACATGCAGCAGAGAATGGTGTGCCTGCTTGCAGTAATAGCAGCGCACACTGCTTTGACAATGGTTCGTCTTGTGACTGTACGCCAAACATTTCCGGCAAACACCGATTCTGTCCACTGCCTTAGATCGTTCACAGATCTCCATGGCAATGAACTTCTGACAAGTTCGAAGGGAGTGCTGACCTCTACCACATACCTGGCATGCAAACTGCTTCTTCCCGACGTGCAACACCGTTTTCTTCTCGACCGCAACAGCCTTGTGTACAGAAGAACCGCTGACCTTGATGCCACTCGTTCCAGCTACTGCTTCCAAGGTTCGAAAACGTGTTTCCAGGAACTCTGTGAATTGCGTCAGTGTTGGCAACTCCTTCGAACTACCTAACTTCTCCTCCCACAAACGCTGAGTAAAAGCAGGTAATTTTTGCACCAGAATGTAAATTAAAATATCATCCCAAGAACCAACCGGCAATCCTAAGTTTCCCAGAGCGTGGAAACATTCCTGAGATGTGTCCAATAGAGATTTGATGTTGCTTGCCGTCTCCTTCGTCAACTGCTGCTGCTCAAAAAAAAGTTGGAAATGAGCGTTTACCAACACTCGCTTGTGGTCGTATCTGGCGACAAGCAGTTCCCATGCTTTGTCATAATTGCCAGCATACAAACCTAAATGCTGCAACAGACGAGCAGCTTCACCTGTAAGACATGATTTTAAATAGTGAAGCTTTTGGATTTCACCCAGCTTTTTATTTGTGTGGACTAACGACAAAAAGACATCGTGGAAAGCCCGCCACTTCGTGTACGAGCCCTCAAAATGTGGTATTTGAATTGGGGGCAATGAAAGTTCATTGCAAGAAGCACCTGTGGATTCACCTTCCACAATCTTCTCCTTGGATGCTAACTTGGCATTGTCTATAGCGTCGACCAATTCACCTCGGTAAGTGAAATATGTTTCTTGAAGCAGATCAAAAATTTCATCAAAGTCTTCTTCTTCCAGACCTTCTTCGATTTCTCCTCGTCGAATCTTCGCTTGAAGACCAAGCGCATTCTTGAAGTTCCCTTCTAGAATAAGAAGACGACCTGACAGATAGCTGGCTGTACGACGTGATGCTCAAGTCTTTTTGAAGTTGGAGTGGTCACGAAGAATCTGCTCCAGAACACCTTTCTGATCTGCACCCGCAGACAATTTCGACATTTGTAAATGATTTTTATTTGAAAATTAATTAATTATAAACCAATGTATGTATGTATCAAGTACAATGTTTATTTAATTTTATTAGTTACAGTTTATTAAAATAATATTAATTAATTAAAATGTTTTATTACAGGAACTTACGACCTTTGGTCAGCTTTGCCCAGCTGGTGACAGTTGAGGTTAAAGATGAAATAAATTTTTTACACGGCGCGGGAAATGCGATTTCTGCACAACCACCGAGAGTCTATGAGTCTTAAAAAGAAGAAAGACAAGGGGCAAGACACCGACCGCGAGGGAATCTGTGTATGTACTTTTATTGTTTAATATATATTTATATATATATTGCACACTTGCACTTGCACTTTGTCCTTGGACTTGCACTTGCACTTTTTTCTTTTTTATAATTTTTTAAAAAGTTTAAAATGTTAAATGTTTTGTATAGTTTGTTACGTCTCTTTATATATATATATATATATATACGTATGTTTGTGCAATTTCACTTGCGGACTTGAATATTTTTTTATATAAATTGTTTTAATGTTCTGTGGAGTCTTTATCCGGCACGAAAAGGACCAAATGGTTTTATATATATGTATTTTGTGGGCTTTCACTTCGCCGATTTGGTAAAAGGGCTTTGGTTTATTATAATTTATCCGGCTCGAAGGACCAAATGTTGGGGTGTGTAGGGTTTAAAACTTTATTCAATATGTGTGGGGTTAAAAATGGGTAGAAAAAAATGCGGGTTTAAGTAAAACACGTTCTTTCAGCTTTAGGGTTACAGCAAAGAGAAAATCTTTATTATTTTCCGGAAATTACTTCCATATTCGACTTACAACTGTCATACAAAATATAAATGTACTAAATAACATATTTCCAATTCGTTACGTTACGTTTTCCTTGTTACATTAGATTAAGTTCAATTAATTTAACATAGATTACAATTTTTAATATTCAAATGAACTAATTATTATAACTAAAAATATATGTATATTAGTTATACATTTTATTCACGAACAGTGTCGAAGATCTCATGGAGTTCTTCCCTCGAAATGAACGGGGGTAGGTCACCCTCTCTGGAAATGACATTATTTGCCATATTTCCGTCGCTGAACCGGGTGAAACCAGAGTCCTCGGATCACCAGTTCCGTATTTCATTTCGAATGCAGAAGTCGTGCACCAAGACGCGATTGTCCAGGTCATAACTAGGGCCAATGGTATCACTGGCCTTGTATACTTCCTGGAAAGTCGCCCCTATGGCCTCGACCTTCTCCTGTGGATCCTCGATCACAAAGAAGTCGTCATCATCAGCGGCCCCATTTGGATCAATACCTGCTTTTGTCAGTAACCGTTCGTTGTCTGTTGTCCGGGCTATTTTAAGACACTGAAGGTCGTTTTGATTTTTTCTCCGAAATAGTATATTTATTTGTGGAAACATATTCGGGTTGCTGGTGTTTACAGCCCGAACCTTGTTGTTCCAATACAAACTTACAGAAATTCTGTAATTCTCTTTTATTAGCGTTTGAATATTTTTAATCGACGACTTCAGTGTCCTAATCTCCGGGTCTTGTCGGTCAGTTAACTGTCTGTACAAGTTTTTGAGTCTTGTCAGAAGTCTACTTTTCTGTCGGTGCAGTGCGTCAATAGTAGGATTGCGGAACAGGTCTTCTTTAGTCGTTCGTCGATACCGCGGTATTGTAGTGTCCATAGTTTGTTTAATTGTCTCGTCCATTTGTTTTAGGTAATTGTCGATCTCCTCGTTTGACAAATTCCTATTGGACGGCGGGTGGAGCTTGTTCGAGGAGAGCGCTCTTTTCAAGGTTGCGGAGAAGCGTGTCCATCGAGTTTTACTGTAGTTGCAAGAATATCTTTGGACAAACTCCTCTAATTCCGCAATTTCGTTGGGAACTGTAATTTCGGTGCTAAAACCGCAATGGGCACTGTCATACACGAATGTGCGCAGACAGTTTAGCGTTTGTAAATTCGTACCTGTCAGTCGTATACGTTCATCATACAGCAGTAGATCCAAATAAGACCCGCCTCTGGTAAACAACGGGTTATCCGTCGCTTTAAGACCGAGTCTGTACATGACATCGTGCTGACCCCACCAATCGAGTAGTAGGTTCCCTCTAGTATTTGGCAAATTATTTCCCCAATCTCTGTGTCTAGCGTTGAAATCCCCGCCGATTATAAAATAATTCTCCCCCGATTCCAGCCTCGGAAGCCGAAAAAGCGTTTCGAGCTCCGTAATGAATAAAGTGGATTGTGAAGCCTCAGGTGCATAAACAGAGGCCAAGTACAGCCGCTTTCCATTGCGCAAAATCGTCTTATCTTATCGAAGTCACGCTGTAAGAGAGAATTAATGACCTCGATTTTTGGACCTGTTCTGTATGCTATCAAATCGTCTGCGTACGCAATAGTATGGGGAAGTGAACCTATCAAGTCGCTTGAAAAACTCTCCGTCCTATTCGGACTCCCACCAAACTTAGAAACCAAACACACCTGAGTTTCAAACCACTACAAAAACAATTTTCCTTTCTCCCCCTTCTAACTTTTCTCCCGCGCCCTGGCAACAGTAAACGGGTATCTAACCCCTTTGGCGCGCGTAAATTATAAAAAAAAAAAAAATCAAGTCGCTTGTAAAAATGTTAAATAGGATCGGCGAATTGACCGCGCCTTGCTGAAGATCATTTTTAATTTGAAATATTCCAACAGAAGACACATCACCATTTTTCACGATGAACTGTCTGTTGGTTAGCATATTATAAAGAATGTACAAGAGTAGTTTACTGATCTCCAGCCTAGTCAGCTTCTAGAAAAGACCCTCTAACCACACGGTGTTGAAGGCCTTCTCCCAGTCAACAAGGCAGGCACCAGTACATTGTTTTTTTCCTTTATTCCATTGGATATCGGACACCAGTTTAGACGCGGCATGTGAGATATCATGTCCCGCCTTAAAACCGAATTGATTATCCGGAACTATATGTTTGTGCTCAACCCACCTAGTCAGAGCTCTATTGATTACCTTTTCAAAAACCTTACTGATATTCGGAAGGAGACTTATCGACTGGAGATTCGCCGGATTGGATATATCATTTCCTTTTTTGGGGATAGGTTGAACCACCGCCGTTTTCCAATGCGCTGGATAATGTGCATTATTCATTGCATTATTAAACAGGGTGGTGTAGATGTCCACCGCTTCTAGAGGAAGATGTCGAAGCACGATATTCGGAATACCATCGGTCCCCACTGATTTCTTACCTCTGATTGTGTCGAAGATCTCATGGAGTTCTTATTTCGAAATTAACGGGGGTAGGTACCCCTCTCTGGCAATGACGTTATTTGCCATATTTTCGTCGCTAAACCGGGTAAAATTAGAGCCCTCGGATCGCCAGTTCCCTATTTCATTTCGAATGCAGAAGTCGTGCACCAAGACGCGATTGTCCATTTCGTAATTAGGGCCAATGTTATCAATGGCCTTGTATACTTCCTGGAAAGTCGCCCCTGTGGCTTCAACCTTCTCCTGTGGATCCTCGATCACAAAAAAAGTCATCATCATCAGCGGCCTCATTTGGATCAATACCTGCCATTGTCAGTAGCCGTTCGTTGTCTGTTGTCCGGGCTATTTTAAGACACTGAAGGTCGATTTGGTTTTTTCTCCGAAATAGTTTATTTATTTGCGGAAACATATTCGGGTTGCTGGTGTTTACAGCCCGAACCTTGTTGTTCCAATACCCACTTACAGAAATTCTGTAATTCTTTTTTATTAACGTTTGCACATTTTTAATCGACGACTTGTATGTACTAATCTTCGGGTCTTGTAGGTCAGCTAACTGTCTGTACAAATTTTTGAGTCTTGTCAGAAGTCTACTCTTCTGTCGGTGCAGTGCGTCAATAGTAGGATTGCGGAACAGGTCTTCGTTAGTTGTACGTCGATTCCGCGGTATTGTAGTATCCATAATTTATTTAATTGTCTCGTCCATTTGTTTTAGGTAATTTTCGATCTCCTCGTTTGACAAATTCCTATTGGACGGTGGGTGGAGCGTGTGGTGAGCGTGAGGAGAGCGCTCTTGTCGAGGTTGCGGAGAAGCGTGTCCATCGAGTTTTACTGTAGTTGTAAGAATATCTTTGGACAAACTCCTCAAATTTCGCAATTTCGTTCGAAACTGTAATTTCGGTGCTAGAACCGCAATGGTCACTGTCATACACGAATATGTGCAGACAGTTTAGCGTTTGTAAATTCGTACCTGTCATTCGTATACGTTCATCGCACAGCAGTAGATCAACATAAAACCCGCCTCTGGGAAACGACGGGTTATCCGTCGCTTTAAGACCGAGTCTGCACATGACATCGTGCTGACCCCACAAATCGAATAGTAGGTTCCCTCTAGTATTTGGCAAATTATTTCCCCAATCTCTGTGTCTAGCGATAAAATCCCCGCCGATTATAAAATAATTCTCCCCCGATTCCAGCCTCAGAAGTCGAAAAAGCGTGTCGAGCTCCGTAATGAATAAAGTGGATTGTGAAGCCTCAGATGCACAAACAGAGGCCAAGTACAGCCGCTTTCCACTGCGGAGCGGTATGTAAATGACAACTGCTTCCAACACCCGGAACCTGCGCAACACGCCCTTGTACACTCTGTGAAATTTTATACCTTCTGTAATGAAGATCGCGACACCGCCTCCACGTTTGGATCTGGGCCGATTTCTTCTTCTAACAATACAATTATTGTACTTCAGTTTGTGTTTATCGGTTAGCTTGGTTTCGCAGGCGAAAAGCACATCAGGAGTTTGGTCTTGTAGCAATTTAAACATTGCGGCTCTTCGTTCGATCCTAATCAGTGAATTAACATTCAAGGACCTTCAAAGTTTGCTCCACCATGTGCGTACCCATTACGACATGTGTGGCGTTAGGCCCGGCAGCAGCGCGTAGATCTGGTCCACCCCCGTGGCCTGTTCTTGCACCTGCTTTTGCAGCTGAGCCATCTGCCCTTGGATTGCGAGCAAGATGGCCAGCATGTTAGGTGCAGCTTATTTTGTTCTCTTCATAGGCGCCGGAGAAGCAACAGTCGCTTGCTGTACCGTAGCTCCCCTACCTGACTCCATTTGGACGTAGGAAATTTGGGACGTGATGGCCGGTGTTTGAAACCTAATAGGTGGACGTTTGACCTCCACCTTCTGCTGCCGAACCAGTTTTGCGTTCTTAATGTCAGCGAACTTAGGACAACCCCGATAGTTTGCGGTGTGTCCCACGTTTCCACATAACACGCACGAGAACTGCGACCTATCGGATGCTCCGTCAACACCCAGAGCACATTCTTCAGAACTGTGGTTCTTAGCGCACTTCACGCATCGAGGCTGCATTTGGCAGTTCGACGCGGGGTGTCCCGAACCTCTGGCAGCGGAAGCATTGTACATCGCCTTCGCTCCTTTTTAGTTTTTCCCAGTGAACCACCTGGTAGTCTAGGACGTTGATACTCCAGGAAGAACGGCAGACTCCGTTTCTCCCACCTTGGTCTAGCTGTGGTAAATGGCTTTACCCCTACAAACTTGAGTCCTTCGCACTCCTTCTCTTTGAGCAGTGCCAGGATCTCCTCAGGATCAGAAGACGGTTCCAACCCCTTCAGCAGCACCGATTGCCGCTTTTCACACTTCGGTGTGAATGAGTAGTGCTGCGTCGTCGTTTCCTTTAGGAGCTCTTTCACTTTCGCGTAGCCCTCCACTGTATTACAGCGGATGGCATGGCGATCGTTCCCCAATCGCTTAATATTAAAATTATTACCAATGACCAACTTACAGAGGTCCTTGGTTTCATTTACCTCTTATTTATAGGTATTGATAGGAGGCACCTTCTCCTTCTTCTTCCGCTGCTGCTGTTGCCGCTGCTGTTGTTGTTGTTGTTGTTGTTGTTGCTGCTGCTGCTGCTGTTTTTTCAACTGCTGTGGTTTCAGCTTTTGTTGTTTTTGCAGCTGTTGGTGTTTCTGCTGCTGCTGTATTGTTTGCTGCAGTTGTTGTTTCTGCTGCTGCTGGTTTTGTTGTTGCTGCAGTTGTTGTTGTAGCTTTTGTTGTTGTGAGCTCTCTATTTTTGATTGCTCCCTCTGCCTGCGCGCAGTTTGTTTCTGCTTAATTACAAGCACTTTTTCTTCCAGCTTTAATATGCTGCCGGTAATATTGTTTATTTCTTCATCTACGTCTTCCGACTCAGATGAAGCTAGGGAGGCAAAGTTGTTATTGCCCCTCTCATACTGGACCTCAACTTTATCTCCTTTAGGTTTCAATACGTCACTTTTTTTTCATGGCAACCGTATTGTTGCCTTTTATAAGTCTGGTTATGGGAAGAGCGGACGCTCTCCACCATCCATCACGTGATTTCTTTCCTTTTACCTTTTGGTTTTGTTTTTAATTCACACAATTAAAAAAAACAACAAAAAAAATAAAAAAAGGTCAGAATTTAGCACGGGATTCGAACCCGTGTCCACGATAGATGACAAACGCCGCTAAGTGCCGGGCTACCGAGTTAGTTAACGAAATTGCAACTAATTTGTTATAAAAACTCAATCACCATTTTTATTTTACTTTAGAAAAAGTCGAAACACGTCTTTTCTCTGCAGAGATCTGCGAACGACTGTGAAGAAATCTATTGCTAATGATATATCATGGACTCGTACACTCGAAACTGCAATACGGCATATCGAGTTGGGAGGAACATATTCTAGCACCGTTGAGCCTATTGTGATAGCACAGAAGCATATTATTCGAATAATTTACAACAAAATAAGACTTGTCAACAGCTGGCCTCTCTTTCAAGATCTCCATATCCTACCACTTAAACATATTTATGTGTATAAAGTTCTAAAAATTTTGTACATCCGTAGTAGTTTCACATCCATGATTAGAAGCTCTAATGAATACAATTTAAGAGTCAATTCTAAAGTTCTTGTTAATGTGCCAACATCCAAAAAGACTCACTACTCTAATTTTTTACCATCACAGCGCCTAAGCTTTTAATAAATTGCCAAACGACATAAGAGTAACAAATGTATGTAACATATTCCTAAACAAATTAAAGAACTGGCTTTTCAAAATAGATAGTTCTGAAGTCAAAAACCTACTTGTTAGTATTGTTTAGAAAAACTACTATTGTATTATCAAATTTGTAACATTTTTCGTAAAGTTTGCTCTTTCGTTATTGATCTTAATTTTATTTAATTAGTTTTATTATTATATTAATCTTATATTATGAAATTTTTGCGTTTTACTCCACACTAGTAATTAGGTTATTTTTGTAACGATCATTCGCCACTAGTCTTAAATGGCTACAGAATGAAATCGCTTTAATATTTTTCCTTTACAAAATGATTTTTTAAAAAAACTTTGTGATCTATTGTCATTTATAATTATTTTGTAAAAGTACAAAGTAAAAGTAAAAAAAAAAAAGAATTGATGGTTCACTGTGGCGTAGAAATCATCAACTCTTGAACCACCCTGTGTGAGCTGATTAAGTTGGTGTTCGAGGGTACGGATATACCTCTTGTCGGCGTAGTGGAGCGAGTGAATTCTTTTAATTTCATACCACTCGTTATCGAATATATTGCATGAGACCAGAGCAGAATCTGCCCTGCTTCTTATTTTTTGACGTATGTGTTGTAAAATCGCACGGTAGATGGGTTTATTCCGGACTATTTCATAGTCCTTCAGAATCGTCTCCACACTGTAGACCCAGGAGACGTATTGGACTGGATTGCCGTCAAAGACTTGTAATTCCTTCACTGAATCAGGCAGTTTAGAAATATCCTTCAAGTCTTGCTCGCAAGTCGGCCCACATAATAGTACCACATCGTCCGCTCGTGGGACGGAATTATTTCCCTGCTCCACAAACTGGAGCCAATTTCCGATAACCGCCAAGCGTTCATTAACATTTCTAATGGACTCTTGTGGATTAAATTGTTCTATTCTATTAATTCGGCCTTCTATTACCCTGAGTTTTTCTATTAACGAATTTATAGCTCCCGTGAGCTGAGTTACTGAGTTCTTAATCTCATCCATTCTAAACAGTATAACCTAGGAAGTATTCGACGGTACGCAGTAAGAAATAAGCCGCGCAACTTGGATATTCAAATGAAACACGATTTTTGGGACACGTTATAAGATGTTGTTTATTTTGCCAGGTACTTGATTAGACTGCCTAACAAAGAGTCTAATACTTAAAATCTAACCTCGGCACAATTGACTCCAATGGCCTTGGTTCCCACGGGAAAGCTCATGCAGGTTCGCGCGTGCAGATGAAAAATGCATACGATGCGTCTGACTGGATACTTGAGCCTTATCGTATTTTAGTCAGATAGGTGGCTGCTTACGCGTGTTAACTTCGACATATACAGAACAAAAACAAAAAACATAGAAAGATCCACAAGCATCAATTCATTTTCATCTCATATGTGTAAACCACAATTCAGGAAACTCACGCGGTCAACACGTCCCATCACACTGCAGAAGATCATAGAGAATACCGGCTTCCCAACTTAAGCAGTCGTCAATGCCACTGTTTACATAAACAGTCATCTAATAAAGAAAAATAAACACCTCCTTTGGATGGAAAAGGCTAAAGCAAGTAACTGGAGCTATGTGTGGTAGAATACAAAACGAGTGTTGACAAGAAAAAAAAACATTCCTACGTTGTTGATAAGCACATAAACGATGTGAGTAAAACATACACACTGTGTATGTGTGATAAATTAAAAAAAAAAGCAAACAAAAATGGAAAACAAAAACAGAAATATAGATAACTAGATAACATAGATTATAGAGTACTACTTGGTTTTGGTGACAGGAAACTACATGTGTTAAAAAAAAAAATTTAGTTGCTAATGTTTTAATAATAAGATCAATGCGAAAAAATTTAAAACATAAGCCCCCTAGTGCAAAATCTTAAAAAAACAACAACAAATATAAAAGGCTATAATCCAGTATAAATAAACAGAAGTAACCCAAGAGGAGGAGGAATCGCAATATGAAGGGTGTCCCTAATTCGTCAAGGATAATTTGGGAAATGATTCTTGGTTATATTAGAAGAAAAAAATCATTCGAAGGAATGATATTCAGAATAATGATCAAAATCAATTGAGAAACCACTTGGAGATGCTGACACTCAATGGTTTAATTAATGTGATCAAAGTAAATACTAGAGTTGTTCTCAGCAGAGGAATATCAATGTTGATCGATTATATAGCAGTCAATTTAACAGACAATTCATCAGTCATCGGAAGCGACATTTCTGACTACTTCCAACCAGTCAGTCGTTTATGGAACATTTGACCCATATAATAAAGAATTGCCAGTCGAGAGTGACAGAGGAACTGGCTATTAAAGCCAAACTGGCTGCGAGAAGAGAAAAGCAGCAGAAACAATATCTCCACAGCTCTCAACAGCAACAAAACGTAAGCGTGGAGCAACCACAACAGCAAAAAGAGAAACATCCGTCAAAACAACAAAACATAAAAACCACCACAAGAACAAACAGCAAAAAATGCACAACCACAACCAAAGCTTAGGAAACTATAGAATTATGTAAGTCAGGCATAAGCAATATTTTTTTTTTAATCTTGTGACTGTAAGTTAGGGTCTATATGACTCCAGGGCTATCAAACGTTTATTAATTCAAACATGTATTATTGTATTTGGCTGTTTCTCACTGACATCCTCAAGTTGTTCGTCCCATACATTTTAATACCAAAATCAAAAAAGTATATTTTTTTCACCTGAAAGCAAAAACAACTTAAAACTGGTCCAATGCCTAGTGCACCAGAACCTGTACCTGACATGCTGGCTATCTTGCTCTCTATTCAGGGGCAGTTGGCTCAACTCTAACTCAGATAACTGAGCATGATACGCGTTAATCAAATTTACTCGCTGCTGCTGGACGTAATGCACCTCCGGTCGTAATGGGTATGTAAATGGCGGAGCAAGCCCTGAAGGTCCTTGCAGTGAATGTTAGTTCACTGATTAAGTATACACGGACAGCCGCACTATATAAGTTACTTTAAAACCAAGCCCCAAATGACACAAAATGAGGCAAAGACGATATAAAATAGTACGAAGAAAACGATCTAACTCCATTCAAGGAGGAGGCGTTGCGATCCTTCTAAAAAATAGTGGAAAGCGGTTGTACATGCTGGCTGTTCATGTACCCAAGGCTGCTCAATTCAACTTATTCATCTCCGAGGTCGAGTTACTTTTTCGATTCCTAATACTGGAATTAGAGGTGAATTACTTCACCATCTGCGGAGATTTCAACGCCAAACATAGATCCCTATGTAATAAAACACTAAATACTAGAGTCTAATGTATTGACTTGGATAATCCATCGTTTACTAGACACGGGTTGCTTTTAGGTCTCCTGCTGTTCGTTACGCGAATAGACCTGACAAGCACTAACCAGCATATGAAAATGACCATTGCGATCTTAGTACCAAAATATCCGGTCCAAGCGAAACTGCGGAATGAGATGAGTTTGTTCAAAGGCGACTATAGTAGTGTGCGTTGGACAGACTTCTCCAGAAAACTGAAAAGGGCACTCTCCTTGAATTCGCTCCACCAACCATCAAACAGAAATCTATTTGACAGGTAGCTAAATTCAATGGACGGTATAATTAAAAGAACAATAGACAAAACGATACCTCGGTATCAACACACTGTCAACGAAGACTTATTCCACAAGGCAACTATTGACTCACTGCACCGACATAAAGTAGACTGCTGTCAAGACTAAAAACCATGTACAGACAGTTTACTGAAAGACATAACCCACCAAGACGCCCACAAGTGAGACAACACGATCTGGAAAAAAGTTAGAATCCCACATAGGTATCAATAATTTAAAAAACCAATGTAACTTTTTAATTTCTTTTTTTCGTTAACTTGTTAACTAGGAGGGGAGTAATGTGGCGACTCAGATTATTTATTTTATATTACCTTTAACTACTAATTATTAATTACTACCGTATTAAAACATATCGATATACCATCCCTACTATATATCAAGTGTGACTCTATGATGTAATAGCAGAAAGAATAGTTTTCGTCAAGTAGCCAAACTGTACGGTCGCACTCTCCTCCGCATATACGAGGATTTAATTTTTGATTTAAATATACTCGTATATGTATAATAAAGTGAATTATAGCTATCGAGTATCATTGTTTTATCTTTCCAACACTATCTCCACAGTGCTTTTGCCCTTACAAAGAGACTGTCTTATAGCAGCCAACTCGATGCAAGGGCGATGAAGGTGATCTGCTGCATGGCCATTTTCCGGCTTATGCTTGTATTTGGATGCTCCGTGTGGATCACCGTGAGAGCAAGTTTATTGGAAAAGATTCGGGTGTTTGAGAAAGCTTGCCTTAGGGCTTGTCTTCAGTTCTACGGAACACCAGAGTCTGAGTACATAAAATTCTATCCCAATGAGGTTTTATACAATAAGGCGAATCTTATAATAGTGGCCAATTTCGTATTAAGTTGATTCCAAGACATATAACAGGAGCAATGACCCATCGGAACACGTCCCTCTACCTAGATATGAAAAGTCTAATCCAGGACAGATACCGCTAATCTTCCAGCAGCGGCGGAAGAGCGACTCAAAACATTTGGGTACAATTAGTATAGAGACAGACCTCAGCAAATTGCCAGTGAAAGCCTTAGTTAAACTTCTTAAACTTAATAATACTGCTCTTAAATTTTTTTAGGCTTTAAATCAATCGACTATCATAGAAATTTTAATGGCACAAAAACAGTAGGAATACCAAAAGATCAATATCTTCTCTGTCAGTAATTTGCAAGAAATATAATTGAATACTTTTTCGGTCATTGGAAAAGACGGCTATTTCCTTGATGATCAGGAACAAATTTTAGAAACAAATATTTAAATATAATCCAATTTTTAGAATAACCAACCAATGGCACGAGTACGATAACTTTGGCGCCAAGAATTGATAACAGTATTTTTTAGAGGAGTTAAAAACTAGCATTTTTTACTATGTGATGGGGGGGGGGTTCATCTCTACCCCTTTAGGAGTTATGGGCAATTTAAAAACAAATGACTTAATATGGGGAAAAAATTATTAAAAAAACAAAGGCAACACTTACAATAACGTGTAATACAGAATATGAAAGCCCGAAACTTGTTCTTTAATATAAAATTTCCATCAAATTATTCGTTTGAACAGTTTTTGAATAATTCACATTCAAACTCAAATTCTTGGCAAAAAATTAAAAAAAAAAATTTAACAATATTACTCAAAATTGTGAAATAATCCGCCAAATTAGTTTATTCAATGCGCGTATTAATTCTGAATCGAACACAAAAAACCGCATGGCTTTATGTCCTCTAGTTTTTGAGCAAATTGAAATTGAAATTACTACTTTATTTTTGTTTTTTTGGCATTTATGTACGTAGTCTTCCTTTGAATAAGTTAATGAGTATTATTTAAACATCTCGCAGACGCCTATATCAATAGTTTTCTTAATTATGAGTACACGGGTGACGCGCTTAGCGGGATTAAGGGATTTCAACTGTCTTTCGTTGCTCCGCTCGGGGTATGTGCTTTTCGTCAGGCAGGCGCCTATGTCATCAATACTCTTCATCCACAGTACTTTTAGAAGAATCTGGTTTAATTCCCACTAAAACATCCATTCCCCCACTGTGTTGCAACTTACCTATGAAGGTAGAAAAGTGTAGAAATGTAAAGTTCGGTTGGATGTGGCGATGCTTAAGGAAAAGCTCTAAGAAAAAGGTGACAAAAATTGTAGAAATACGATCAACCCATCTATCGGTACATTTTTCCATGGACCTCAATGTCGGCTAGAAATTCGCGAGGTGCTTGCAATAATTATCGCTTTTGTTATCACAATGCCTGTGAACACGGTTTTTCAGGTAAATTATTTAAACCTTAAGCTACAACCTAAGGATTTTTTAAAATATTATTATTACATGTATGTTATTATTTTAAAATTAGCATATAATCGCTTGGCGCCATCACGACAATAAAAGTGAGCTTAGTAAATCTACTATAATAGATTACTATAACCATTGTCGTGAAATAGCCGAAATAATAGCATCTCACGTCGATGTTAACATTGGCGGCGAAGGAAAGATTGTACAAATCGACGAGACCTTTCTTATAAAAAGGAAATACCACAGAGGCCGTGTAACCGAACAAATGAAAATCGTAGTGTTGGGGTTATTTTGAAAAGAAGGTAAGGTCGGACGCTTCTTTAAAGTGCACTCCAAAAGTAAAGAAGACTTGTGGCCTTATATATACAAATACGTTAACCCCAATAGCAGTCGTATTTGTACCGACAGCGCACGTCAATATATAGGTATTGAGAAAATGTTCCCTACTTCTACGACTCATGAAATTACAAACCACAGCAAAGGCGAATATGTTGACAAGACCGATGCAACCAATACTATAAATGATCTTAAGAACCAGAACAAGCTTCTGAAAAAATCAATTTTATGCCGCAATACAACGCAGCACCTTCACCAATATATAGCACTTTTCTTTTACCGGAAATACTGCCTTGAAAACAATTATAAGGACGACATGTGCTCCCAAATAACGGAATTTTTAATTGACGTAAAAAAAGTGTACCCAGGTTTTGTCAAAGGTAAAGAAAGTGTGGGTTTGCAACTGAAGGACTTCGGCCCTCCGACCGTTCACAATGAGCACTTAGGTATTTTACCACCAAAACAATTTCGGCTCTTCACCATCATCGACGAACTCAACGAACTCGACATTGACACCAGTATGGACGATGACTTCATTGACGAAACTTACATACCTTTTTAATATGTACTAGCTAGCTTTTAACCCCTCTAGAAAATACCGTTATCAATTCTTGGCGCCAAAGTTATTGTACTCTCCCCCAACCAATGAACATAAGCTACCGTGTTTTTGCTAATCGCAATTAAATAACATTGGTTGTTTTTTTTTGCAAAACACTCAAACATCACCCTATGTTTTCCTTGTTTTTGTTTTGCACCACAAGGCAACATTACCAACAGCAAGTGCTATGCAGGGACAAAAGGTCTAGACGTAGAAGCAGACGACACAGTTCATTTTAACTCGTCGTCGAGAAGCAATGGTCCTCTACAGCTAATACAAATAATTTGAATAAAAATAAAAATAATTTGTAATTAAATTGCAATTTTGTTCGCTTTCCTTTTCACAAATTTTGACCTTCGCACAATCGCACAATTTTAGCTAAATATTCGACTAAAAATTTAGCCGCATCACCTGTCTTGAGCAATGCTCTATATAAGGCACGAAAACTTGAGGTTTAAGTGAACATAGTTCAATCCAGAGCTATTGCACAAAATTCTAGAATTATACCTACGAGTATCAAACAGAAAATTATGAATTTAAGTAAATCGCTTCCGGAGCTGTGTTCTCGGGTAAATCTTATTCTACAATATTAATACATTCTTACATTATTGCCACGTTCGCGGATGTAACGGCTACACTTGCAGCAAAATACTTATAAAAAAACTTAACAGGCAAGTATGAATAATCTTAAAATACCAAATATTGTAGAGAGATAGAGGGAAGGATGTTTGGAATCGATGGTTGTTCCGCTCCATGGGTAGCATCCAATATAAATACAGTGGGTGATCAAAATATTACGGCCACTAGAAAAAATATGGATTTTTAAAACATATACGCTTATAACTTTTATGTTTGCAATTTTCTTCTTCTTTATATTTTTTTTATTAATACACTAGTTATATTAAGTAAAGAAAAAACATAATTTCATTTTAAAAAAGGAAAGAAAAAAATTTAAATTAATATTTTATTACACCTCCTTTAGAAGCTATAACTGCCTTAAGTATTACTATTATTATTACTATTATTATTTTTTATTGTTTGTTTCATTGCAAACTTATAATATAAATAACAATATTATATAATCACAAAACAATTTAGGCATGAAATAATGCAGTACATTTCGTTGCCTAATGGACAAGTGACGAATGTGTACTTATAAAATAATACAAAGTTAAATTCAAAATGTTGATGAGGAAAAAAACTCTGTGAATATATTTCAAAGAAGAAAAGAAATTAGGCAGAAAATCCAAACAGATGCTACAAATAGTGTAATTTAATAAAAAAAATAAAGTAGAGTGGATTTACCAATCCTGGAACACAGGGAGCGGGGAGCTATGACGTCACGGGTCAATGGCCTTGAGGTGGGTAAGTGTGTCAGTGTGTGTTTTTGTGGTTTTGCAGTGTATTTTTTTGTGGTTTTGTAAGTGTGTGGTTGGTGATAAGAGTAACATATGATAAGGCATGCACGATCGTGTTGTGAGAAATGTGATAGTGCATGTACGTTGTTGGTGCGCAGATTGCAGGTTACCACATTGCAGGTGTGCGGGGATTCCTGGAACCGGATTACAGGTTACCAGATTGCAGGCTACCAAATTGCAGGCTATCAGATTGCAGGTTACCAGATTGCAGGTTAGCAGATTGCACGTTACCAGATTGCACGTTACCAGATTGCGCGTTACCAGGCTATCAGATTGCACGTTACCAGATTGCACGTTACCAAATTGCGCGTTACCAGATTGCAGGTTGCCAGATTGCAGGTTACCAGATTGCAGGTTACCAGATTGCAGGTTGTCGGATATGAGATCGTTGGTGACAGATTGGAGGGTTCATGGTACCAGATGGTGTAGTCAAAGTAATGTTTTTTTCCGGTTTTGGAAGTGTGCTGTGACATGAGGAGTGCGTGATAAGGCATGTGATTGTTGTTGTTGTTGGTTGAAGTAAAATTTTCGGGTATTTCTGTGCGGTCGCATAAGAATAAAAACAAAAAGACTTGTATTTGGAGGTCATTGGCGTAGGTCGGGGATGGTTCTCGTATTGTGGTTTTTGCACTGTTTTATTGGAATGTGTATTTCGAGTCATTGTTCTGTAGTACATTGGTGGTGATAAGATTTTTTGTTTTTCATAGGTTGGTTGGTTTTCTTTCAAGGTCATAGATTATACAGGCGCCTTGAATTAGAATATAAAAATAGATATCACTATCCGATGGATTTTTTTTTTGAATGTGAATTTCGGTTAATTTTTTCTGCTATTTAAAGGAGTGTATTGCAAGAAACACTTTCAATTGAAAACGTGCATTGGTCGTATACACTGCTAGTTCATTTAAATTAAACTCTAAAGTTTTTGTGTGTGCTAAATCAAAGAAGAAAAAACAATGAAAGGATTTATTTGTGAATTTTGTGGAAAGGATTTTTCCTTAAGTAAAAACTTAAGAAGACATGTTGTTAGTGTGCATGGTGATAAACAACAATGTAGTATTTGCTTAAAAACTTTAAGCAGAAGTGATAAACTCTTAAACCACATGATTACGTGGCACGATGTTCGTTCAGATATGACTCATTCTATGTATAAAAAGGATTCGGACGTCAACCAAAGTTTTTTGAAGACATTTTGCAAAATTTCTGATGTCGTTATGTGTGTGGAGTGTAAGATAGAGGTGCCAAAAGTCATTGGTATGCTCATATCCGAACAAATTTGCACAAGAAGAATAGTGCAAGTCCATGTGAAACATGTGATGAATTGAAAATTGTTAAAAACGTTTTTAATAATCGGATCCAGACATTTTTATATGAAAACAAAAATGAGAATATTATTGATCCTCATAGATTTTTTAATGATTCGAGGAACATGATTTGTAAAAATTTAAAAAGACTTTTGGATATACACTCAAACTTTAAATTTAACATGGAACTTTTTGCTGAGTATATGAAATTAAATAAATGCGAAGAAGGAGAAGAAGAAGAAATGGTGATATCTATTAAATCTTTCCAATCAAAAATGTGCCTCGCTCAAAGTGCGGACGGGATGCATATAAATAGATTGTATAATGAAATGTATTTGAGCATTAACACGAAAATGGAAAAGTTCCAAGAGCGTGATAGTGGGTGGACATTAATAAGAATCATACATATCGAAATAAATGTGAACGAGTACAGACCAATAACAGGTTCACAATATATACAACTTCCACACTTTTTGTCAAATAAAAAAGCGTGTATTAATGTAAAAAATGATGATGAATATTGTTTCAAATGGGCTATAATATCAGCAGTAGCACCATTAAGTAGTGACCCTCAGAGAACGTCAACCTATAATATTAGTGATATAAAAAATAACACAATTAGAATTTACAAATTATGAGAGGCAGATGGATGTACCATTCGTAATATATGCATTTAAGAAAATGTAGATACTTGTTTACCACAATCAAACGTATCATCTACCACAACAGTTCAAGTGCATGTCCCTTGCGCATTTAGTTATTATGTAAAGTGTTCCTTCAACAACGACTTCAATGCTTTCAGAGTATATAAGGGTTTGGATGCATCGAAAATCTTTGTTGAAACCTTAATAAAAGATGTGCAAGATATAAATGAAAAATACTTGTCTGTTCAGTTACCGATGAATCCTCTTACAATAGATGAATTGCGATTTCACAGTGAAAGTCAATTCTGCCACATTTGCAAAAAGACTTTGGGCTATGATCGGGTAGCAGATCATTGTCATCTCACAGGCAAATACCGAGGACCATAATAAATGTAATTTAAAGTTTCAAATTCCGAAATTTTTTCCTGTGTTTTTTCATAATTTTTCAGGCTATGACTGTCATTTGTTTATAAAAGATTTTTCAAATATTCCGGGTAATATTAGTGTGATTGCAGTAAACAAAGAAAGATACATATCACTGAGAAAATCTATAAAAGTTGACACTGAAAAATTAATTGAGATTAGATTTCTTGACTCCTTTAAATTTATGGCCTCTAGTTTAGATTCTTTAGCTAAAATTTATCAAAAGATGATTTCAAAATTGTTCGCTCAATTTATAGTGCAGATGATGAATTCAGTTTACTAACAAAAAAAGGTGTTTTTCCTTATGAATATATGAATTAATTCGTGGGAGCGATTAAATGAGAAATGTCTTCCACCTCAACTCAATTTTTTTAGTTCAATTAGTAATACTAGTTGCACTGAAGATGAATATAATTTTGCAAAAATTGTATGGAAAACCTTTAAATGTGAAAGCCTCTTAGATTATTTAGAGTTGTACCTAAAGACCGATGTTTTATTACTTGCCGATATATTTGAGAATTTTAGAAAAGTCTGTAGAAGTATTTATGGTCTGGATCCTTGTCAATATTATACATCACCAGGTTTATCATGGGATGCCATGTTAATGGTGCAATGTTGTTGTAGACACACCAAGGCGAACAATAAATACATGAGTGACTTTAAAAATGACAGTCCATCTGAATATTTAGCGTACTTAGATGCTAATAATCTACATGGTTGGGCAATGTCACAGAGTCTGACCCATGGTGAGTTTGTTTGGATGGAAATTGATAATTTCGATATTTTCAATATACCATCAGACTCTCAAATTGGCTACATTTTGGAGGTAGACTTACAATATCCCGAATGTCTTCACGACCAGCATAATGATTTACCTTTTTGTCCAGAGAATAAAAAACCGCCAAATTCTAAATTTAATAAGCTCATAGCGGATTTAACTCATAAATCAAAATATATCATACATTATAGAAATTTGCAGCAATGTGTAACACATGGTATGAAAATCTTAAAAATACATAGAATTTTGAAATTTAAGCAATCATGTTGGTTAAAGAAATACATCGATTTAAATACACATCACCGTACATTGGCTAAAAATGAATTTGAAAAGAACTTCTTTAAATTATTAAATAATGCTGTTTACGGTAAAACAATTTAAAATGTAGACAAACGAAAAGATGTGAAAATTGTTACAAATTGGGAGAGTTATGGAAAAAGGGTAGGTGCTCGGGGTCTCATAGCAAAACCGAACTTTCACAGTTCAATGCAATTTACAGAAAACATGATAGCAATTCAAATGAATCGTGTTCACGTAATATACAACAAACTAATTTACCTAGGTTTCACTGTACTCGATCTATCAAAGTGGAAAATGTATGATTTCCACTATGAGTACATGAAACCAAAGTATGGTGACAATATAAGATTAAATTATATGGATACCGATTCGTTTGTATATTCTATTCAAATTCAAAATTTTTATAATGATATAATGTCTGATATTGATGATCATTTCGACACATCAGCTTATCCTGTTGATAATATATATAACATACCAATGAAAAACAAAAAGGTAATTGGAATGATGAAAGATGAAATGAATGGAGGAATTTTAAGAGAATTTGTCGGTCTTCGTTCCAAGATGTATTCAATGGAAATCGAAAATGATAGCAAATAAATTAAAAAAGCTAAAGGAGTAAAGAAAACAGTGTTAGATGGTATGAATATTGATGACTACAGAGATTGTTTGTATAAAAAGAAACTATTTTATGGTAATATGTTTATAATTAGATCTAAAATACATAATATTTATACGCAATCTGTAAATAAGCTAGTACTAAGTTATGTAGATGATAAGAGATATGTAATGAAAAATGGTGTTAATACTCTTGCATTGGGGCATTATAGGCTAAGAAATTAGAAATATAATACTGTATATAAAATAAATCTTTGTCTTTCTTATTTTTGAAGAAGATCCCTTACAGGCACAAAAGGTAAGAAAAAAAGTGAGTCCAAAAAGCATTAACCAAAATATTCAGTGAACAAAGTGCAAAAGTTGTTAAGCTATGCTTCATTCCCATATAAAAGCAATATGCACACACTTTCGTAACTATTCAACAAAAGTAAAGATGAGTATAAATTTTGAAGAAGCTTTTTCCATATGGTTATATCAGGATTGTGACTTGATACACTGGTTGCAAGGAGATTGTGATCATCTTTATATAACAACCCACCCAGAGGAAATTTTAAAGAATTCACACCATCATTTCGAAGAAGAAGAAACGTTACATTTGCAAGTGAACATTTTAAAGGGTAGATACACGTGGTAGCCGGCAAGCCAACAATGATGATGATGATGATATTGATGTCATTTCTAATGTGATGTTCAGTTCAATCGATAGTGTGTCCCCCTTCGAAGAAGATTCTTTTCAGTTATTAAACCGTGAAGAAGGGGTAGTGAAGGAAAATGGTAAAAGCTGGTCTGATAAAAGCTGATCTGATAAAAGCTGGTCTGATAAAAGCTGATCAGATAAAAGCTGATCCGATAAGAACCGATCCGATAAGAACTGATCTGATAAAAGCTGGTCTGATAAAAGCTGATCAGATAAAAGCTGATCTATTAAAAGCTGATCCGATAAGAACTGATCCGATAAGAACTGATCTGATAAAAGCTGATCTGATAAAAGCTGGTCTGATAAAAGCTGATCAGATAAAAGCTGATTCGATAAGAACCGATCCGATAAGAACTGATCTGATAAAAGCTGGTCTGATAAAAGCTGATCAGATAAAAGCTGATCCGATAAGAACCGATCCGATAAGAACTTATCTGATAAAAGCTGATCCGATAAGAACCGATCCGATAAGAACTGATCTGATAACAGCTGGTCTGATAAAAGCTGATCTATTAAAAGCTGATCCGATAAGAACTGATCCGATAAGAACTGATCTGATAAAAGCTGATCTGATAAGAACTGATCTGATAATAGCTGATCCGATAAGAACTGCTCTGATAAGAACTGATCTGATAAAAGCTGATCTGATAAAAGCTGATCTGATAAAAGCTGATCTGATAAAAGCTGATCTGATAAGATGCGGGGATTCCTGGTACCAGGTTACATTGGTGCGGGGATTCTTGGAACCAGATTGCACGTTACCACACTTCCAAAAACGCAAAAAACATTACTTTGACTACACAGGAACCTGGTGCCATGAACCCTCCAATCTGACACAACGATCCCATATCCGACAACCTGCAATCTGGTAATCTGCAATCTGGTAACCTGCAATCTGGCAACCTGCAATCTGGCAACCTGCAATCTGGCAACCTGCAATCTGGTAACCTGCAATCTGGCAACGCGCAATCTGGTAACGTGCAATCTGGTTCCAGGAATCCCCGCACACCTGCAATCTGGTTCCAGGAATCCCCGCACCAACAACGTACATGCACTATCACATTTCTCACAACACGATCACGCATGCCTTATCATATTTTATTCTTATCGCCAACCACACACTTACAAAACCACAAAAAAATACACCGCAAAACCACAAAAAAACACACCGCAAAACCACAAAAACCACAAAAACCACAATGACACACTTACCCACCTCAAGGCCATTGACCCGTGACGTCATGGTGCTCCATGCTCCATGTGCGCCAGGACCGGCAAATACACTCTACTAAATAACATTTTAGGTGCAACAACAGAATAAAACCTAGAAAAGTGTGATTTTTTAACTACAGGTACTGTTACAAAATTCCTGGTGTTATTACGCAAGTTATAGTTATCATATGTTCTAACCTGATAATAAGTCAGTCAGTCTTGTAATTCGCTTTAATAAAGTTATATTAAATATCAGTTTGCCTTTTCATTGTGTACTATAATACAGTAATACGAGTACATTACAACTGGTGACGAGACAAAAAAATAACAACGACAAAGTGAAAGTTTGTTTTTAGTAAATGTCATCTAAAGACTACACAAGCAGGCAAGGTGTAGGTAAAAAAGATTAGGACTCGAAGCTCGAACTTGATATAAGTAATGGAAAGCAGTTAAGATGTCTCTAATAGGCCAACTTCAAAATAAAATCACGAGTTGAACGATTGGGCATCTTCAAATGTATAATTGAATAATTTTTCATAGGGAACAGAATCGTGGATAACGAATAAAAGAGATCACTGCTTGTTGAAAGAAGAAATTTATAATTTTCTCCAGCGAATAAAAGCCTCGATTCAATAAGTTCAGGCTTATTTCACTTAAAAATTCCTGCAACATTTACATGAGAGTACATTTTAATAACATTGATATTTCTTACTTTCACTCACTTACTTACGGTTCACTCCTTTCTTACATAAGCCGACAAAATCTCCAAAGCCTCGTATTGAAATGTGAGTAGAAGCGCGCAATTGAATTTCTCGTTACTTGGTGTTTGACGTTTCGTAGGGTCTGTCTGATTATCGACTGTCCGATCGTTGCCAAGTTTGTCGCCACACTCCCCCCCGATATGCACTCTAGAGGGCTTACCTTACATTTCAGCGAACGGACGTCTAACACGGCGATCTTTGTAGCGGGTCGCGTGTACAATCCCGCAGCAGTCTTGATGAGGGCACTTCTCACTAATTCATTTGCTCCCTCATTGAAACGACTTCCGTTGGGCTAACAGTCTGTGCCCGACGATTCATGCAAACCTGGTAGCTACGCCGTACTCAGTTTAATACCACTATAAGTTTCAGTATCTAAAGTTGTTGGCGAATCTCGTTAAATACAGTTTCGTGGTTAGCATGTTGGTATGTGTAATGAAAATCGAGGATAATAACCTTGTGTAGTGGCCTGCTTATCATATACATATTCTTATTACTTGCAAACACACACTGTAATTTAAAATATGTAAACGCATAGTCCGCTTTCATACGTCGCAAGTGTGTAATGCGCATGTTCTGGTTATTTTCTTTTGAATTGTCATTTAGTGATGCGAGCAACTCTACATGAAGACTTTCCCCTTCTTTGAGTTTGCATGTTATTTGACAGTTCTCTTTCATTTCATCTTTGGCGCTCAGTCTTTCATAATTGAAAATGAGCCCCCTTGTTAATTCTTTGGTCCATTTCAGTTCATCCGCCATACTGAAATGTTGTGCTCGTAACACAGCGAAAGAACTAATGAAGCAAATGCGAAAAAGAAAGAAGAAGGAGAAAAAGAAATGTCAAAAACTTGCAATGAAATTGCTACCCACAGGCAGTGGGAATTTGGTTAATTGGGTATTTTTTGTTTCATTATCCCTCCCTTTTGCACTCACTTGAATCTTTCGAAACATGCGACGTATGAAAGCGGACATAGTGTAAATCTTTTTTTGTAAAAAACACACACACCCATGTAGCAAAGTACACACTTAGTATGCTTTTGTATTGTATACGTTTATGCGCAATGGGGTGTGGCTTATTTGTATTTATGTTGACTTTGCGCACAAAAATTTGTATAAAAGGAGGAAATCTATCGCAGCAAAGTCACTCTGGTTTTGGCAAGCAAAGGGTAAGGGTAAGTGTCTCTGCCAGCCAAGTACTAACCTGGACCAATGTTTTCATTCATTTGTTCCTTGGACCGATTAGTGCTTGACTGGAGAGAAATTTCTTCTGGTGGCAACAGAAATATTGGAGACTGTGGTGCATGCCGAGTCAATCCGTATTTTCTGTCGCTAATATCGTATTTTTGTTTGTTATATAATAATGTTTGTGTAAAGTTTTCTACCCATTGTTTTTTTTTTAATAAAGAAAAAAAGACTCAAAAACACAAAAATCTACACTTGTTATATATTGACCGGCCGGTAGTATCACGGGGTTCCCTTTGATCCCGATAGGCTCCCTTCCTATCTAAGTCTAAGTAAACCATCACCGGCAAGATAGTGGGAGAGCTTGTAAATGGGACTTGATTTTCTCACGGTAGATCATGTTGACAGCGAGGCAGCTTCTTCGCTATACTCATTAGCCTGCGCTTCTCTCCAAAGAATAATTTCAGCCAGTTGGATTTCTTTTTGTGATGGTAATTTTATTTTCAAGCACTTTACGGCTGCACATCCGTCTTCGCTGGAATTAACGAAAGTGTGCATATTCGGGTATCGATTAAAATCAGCGTGTACATAACATCTCGGTATTTTAATTCCCGCAATGTCCGGCATTAATCGGAGCCAGCGCAGCCATTTGGATAGTAACTATCAATAACTGTTGTTGATCGTGGATTAGCTCATCCCAGGCTCAGCCAGATCGCCATGTTTCTTTATTTTATCTGGCCTTAGCTTCCTAGCGTATTCCTTAGCAACGTAGTCTTCCAGCTTAGATTTCACCGCGTGAGCTAGAACGGGATCTCTCTGCATCTTTATGAATAAGCATTTAGCCCTCCATTCCCCCATAAGAAAACTGTCTAAATGAGATAAGTTTTCACCTTTCCACAACAGGCTAGTTTGAAATCGATCTCCAATCCTTTTTATAAACGTTTGCAACTGTTCGAGAGCATGAACGTCGTCCTTCGACATCGTCGTCTCCCTTTCAGTTTCGGCTCCTAGTTGTCTACACAGATGTACTCGTAAATAGTTCTTAACTCTTTTTAGTAGTTCAACGTTTGCGACCGGTCCCAGTCATGCGTAAAGTTGATATCATTTGTATGACGTAAGAGGCGTGTAGTAATAGATTTTTCATGGCGTTTCCTGCTGGCCCATCCACAGCCTGCCTAAGACGTACTAGGTTTTCGAAGTCGGAGAACACACAAAGTTCTGTTCGTAATTGGCGTCAAAAAAGGGCACTCTGCGGGATAACCTCTAAATTTGGGAAATTCCTTGGATATGCCACTGCGGGCCGCCAGCTAGTTTTGAGAAACGCCGTGGAGGCAGACCTGCTCTTGTTCTCAATTGGTGGTAAATTCTTTCTTCTGAGAGTGTTGAGTTAAATGCCTTGGAAACATGTTCGGCAACCATTCCGATGAAGATGTATCGTCAAACTTCGGAATACAATTGAACTCTACCAACTTCAGTTTCTCCATAATCTGCCGAAGAAGTAGGTCCTCCTGTTCTATGGCGAAGCTGCAAAGAACTTCATTCGCGACTGAAGTGGGAACAGCATCCATAATGTTCGTTCCATAGCCTTCCTTTAACCAGCTCTCCACTTCGACACGGCTTCCATCGTCTTCATCAGATTCAAAGACGCTTTTCATCTCTTCTTCAAGTTGCATCATTGCATCAACGACTCCTTTTCCTGCACAGGATCCTCCGTTTGTTGCAAGATAAGTTGTTTTTCATGGAGAAATGACATTTCAGCACGTAATCGGAGAACGCTTGAAGAAGAAGCTTTGGAGCCTTGTGAGCACGTGGACCCTGCAGCCCCTCTTGAAGCTCGCTTACTTCATGAGGTTGAATGACCAGTAGAGAGAGCGGGCTCACTTAAAGCAGTGTTTGCAGACATAGAACAATCGTTCAAAGTGAGCGTAGAACGTAGAGGTGAACTTTGGAAGGCATTTGGGCTTGCAGCAGAACATGTTGGATTTGTTTCATTCTCGTCGACCGCTTTTTTTGTTAGGGATTTTTGCAGGTTTATTAAGCCACGTATCACTTCTAGCTGTGTTGTTGAGAGCATTAGGAACCTTCGATTGTGCCGCAGCATTTAAAGTTTATTGAGAATTGACTAAAGCGCTAGCCAGTAGTCCAGAGCACGATTTGCAGCGCCAGTCTCGATAAGCCACTGCGGACGTTACACCGACACACAAGTAGTGATACCATCTTTCGCAGTTGTTGCAGCGGAGCATCCGCAGGTTATCCTCCTTATTACAAGCAAGGCAGATGTATGTCTTCGGCTTAGTTCCAATATCGATGGTTTTACGAATTTTTGGCGGTATCTTACAGAAAGAATTTTTAAGAATTTTGAAGGAAAAAATTTGGAATTTTCTCCAACGATCAAAAGCCTCGATTCAATAAGTTCAGGTATATTTCACTTAAAAATTTCTATAATATTTGCATGTGAGTAAATTTTAATAACATTGATATTTCTTACTATGTGTTCACTCCTTTCTTCCATAAGCCGCCAAAATCTGCAAAGCCTCGAGTTGAAATGGGAGAGGAAGCGCGCAACTGAATTTCTTGTCACTTGGTATTTGACGTTTGACGTAGAGTCTGTTCATATTGATTATCGACTGCTAGAGAGAGGCGTTGTCAGATCTGTCGCCAAACTACTCTTGATATCTCTTCATGATGAAACCTTAACATTTTTATGCAGCCGTTCCAGACAAAATCGATTACAGTACTTTGATGCAAAATTGAAAGAATATTTCTAGCCAGCAGTGTAAGGTTTTGCGGAGCGACACAGATTTTTTGCATTTTATAAAGAAGAACAGGAGGCTTTTCAACAGTAGGCAGCACCAGTGAGAAGTTTAGCAACGAAGTGTGATTTTGGAGAGCATTTGGGAACGGTTCACAGAGACAAATTCGTAATGGGTCTGGAAACAAGAGACGAAACAAGATATTCTTGGAAAATCCAACGGACGTAGCTCTTTCTTTGGAAAAATCTAACCAAATTGCTCAGACAGTGGAATGTGTAAAAAGTGGTAAGGAGAAGTAGTCAGCAATATTTTCCTTCGACATTATGTATTGGACTTAGTAATCGCAACCAGACAAAAATAAGGTATAACTTTGTAGCCGGTTTGACTGAATGCCCTTTTTTCGCTGAAAATATTGTGGCTACCAGTGGTTTATTGTCCGTTACTAAAGTTAACTTCTTTCTAAAGAGATGTCCTACTTTTTTATAACGAAAACTATGGCCTTCCTTCTCAATATGAGAATACTTCATCTCTGCTGATGACAGTATTTTCGAAGTAAAGGAAAAGGGTCTCTCACTATTATTACCATAAATATGCACCAGTTCTGCAACTAGGCCTACTGGGCTTACTTCTAAGATCTGCTTGGGTCGAAAGGCGTTAAACAGAACTCACAAGATTATTTTAGGTAAGAGTTCATATAAAACTACTGTAATATTAGGTACTGTTTACGCAACAACATTACGTTACGTAACATAATCTGAACGCGCCCACCCACTACTAAAAGGGAAATTTTTCTTGCTGTCAAAATAGACAGTAATTTGTTAACCTATAAAATGACATACAGAACAAAGAATAAAACACAATATTTTATAACGTTGAAAATTGCGGAGTATTTTTATATTTTACTGATTGTAAACATTTTACAGCAAAAGCGGAAAAGTAATCGGTAGCCCGCTGTTCATAGCCGAACAGGTACAAATTGCCGAAAATAATTTACTACCCCCAGAAAGGATTGATAAATATTTTAATTCCTTTTTTCCCACTTTCCTCTGGAAAATATCTGGAGCAGGTGCAACACCATAAACCAACAAAACAAACGTTGCTGACTACTTTTCCCGATTTTTTTTCCGGTTTACAATAAAATTTAACTTTCTGTGGAGTCGGAAGCGATTTTCTGGGGGCTATAGAATAATAATGCCCGATTGCTTAATGCAGAAGGTAACACACAATCATTTGGGTATTGTAAAAGTGAAAAAAACGGCTAGATCATATTAAGCAGATCTCTTTCGATCTGAATGAAAGACTTTGACTGATTTGTGACAAGTGACTTTGTTTTCAAAAATGAATTAGCTTAAATACTATTTTACAATTAAAATAAAAATAAATAAAAAATAGCAAATCGTGGGAATGTGGGAATGATGGAAATAAAAAAGCGCATGCTCGTAGCCAGACGAAACGCGACTTAATGAGGTTTTTGATTAGCGATTCTCTTCATTAGAAATGCTAAATCATCATCACCGCGAATGATGAGTTCATTATCAATTTTTATTTATGGAAGCGTGCCTTCGTGCAGTGCTACATGTGGTGGCCTTCATAGTCGACTTACGTTGAGGGATGGCAAAAATGATGTAGAACTGTTTGTCATAAAGAAATTAGGGGAATTAATAATCATAGTTGGTTGTCTTATGACACAATTTTATGCTAATTTTAATAGCCCTACTCCCAGTTTCCTGTAACTGTTGCTCTAGTTGTATTATAATTGGAGTACATATGTTATTCGGCTAAAGCTGTATGATTTCGCATCTTTGTTTCAATCTATTAATGCCTTCTTTTATGCATAAACGAAGAGATTCTAGTTATAAGTGATAAGACTTGCTTCACCTAGGTCTTCAAAGTATATCCCAGGGTTGTTTGTATTTGTTGATTTGTACTGCACTTGGTGCTGTTTTTGCCCCACTACCATTGCAATTAGTAATGCAATAATCAATATAGTGCTTAGTAAATTTATTTTGCGTTTCATTTCAGGGAAGCTTCTGGGTGTTTTCGTTTGAGGGTTGAAATATCAGAGGTAGGATTTTGTTTATGTATTGGAAGAAACTGACCTTTAAGGGGGTGAGTTATTTTCTTCTTTATTGATGAATCTCTAAGATTGCCAGGCGGTTTCTTTGGCATATCTGGCTGAATTTTATAAGGCAGGGGACAAACTGTACCGATGGATGTTCTTATTACTCCAGTTAGTGTCTGTACATCGAATATTCGAGTCATTGTTTTAATATCTCTGCCTATTATCCGTTTTAGTGGAGGTAGATTATCCTCCTTTAAAGGCACAAGTGTTCCTGGTTGTATGTCTTCTTGAGGATGCTTCCACTTATGGCTTTGTTGAATTTCTTGTAGGTAGTCCTTGCTCCATCTACGCTAGAACTCCCGATGTATTGATGTTACCAGATTCCATCGAGCTACATGGGTGATGCTAGATGTCTTCCAATCCGGATCCAGGATAGTTGTCAATGGTGCTCCGATTAAAAAATGCCCTGAGAAAAGAACTTCTTCTGAAGCAAATACTCGCTTCATTTGGTGTTTGACGGACTTAAAAGCAGCTTCCCACAAATCTCCGAGATGTGGGGATTTTGGAGGAATCGGTTTCCAGTCGATACACTTCGCGGCACAGTGATTTCTAATGGATGCTGTTACTTCCTCGGTAAAGATCTTTGAATAATGTTCATTGAGTTCATTCCGGGCTCGTATAAAGTTTGTCGCGTTGTTAGAGAACATTTTGCGTCGTGCTATAAACCTTTTTAGTGCTCCAGTAAATTCTCGGTTTGTTAAATCTGTAACCAATTCCAGATGTACGGATTTAGTTGCAAAACATATGAATAATGATACATAATATGCTTTTGTTGGTCGTATACCATGTATTTTGTAGTGAATGCAAACTGGTCCAAGAAAGTCGAAACCAACATCTAGGAATCGTCTTGAAGGTTGAACTCATTCTTGTGGAAAATTGCCCAATAATTGTTCCATACTTCATGGTTTTGCTCTGCAACAACGTATACAGTTGTGCACGCTATTTTGGGCTAGTGTGTTTTCCTCTTAGAATTCAATAATTTTGCCTTGATGATGCGAATAATGCTTGTGGACCAGCATGCAGATTATCGAAGTGCTATTTTTTCATTAATAATTTCGTGAAAACGTGTGAGCTTGGTAAGATTATTTGATGTTTGGCTCCATATAGGAGTGCCGAAGCTTCTAGTCGACCTCCTACTCTAATGATGCTTTTATCATCCAGGAATGGTGACAAGGAGTTTAGACGACTTTTTTCGGACACATATCTTGTTTTCAGTAGTAATTTAAGATCTTCTGGATATTTAACTATAACTGTTTTTGCTGAGTTGAGTTCCTGCATTGAGAGAACGTTGTCCAGAAGTCTATATCCTCTTGCCCTTTTTAAGTTATTAATGAAGCGTCTGATGTATGCCGTTATTTTTTGCAAAGTTCGGAACATATTTCTATGATTGATGCACTCCAGAAAATGGTAGTTTGTGTTCTCCGCTGCTAAGACAGTATTCACTATTTTAGTTTTCCTTTGCTAGTTTTGGTTGTATCGGCCAGTAGGATCGAGATTTTCTTAAAAATACAGATCCCTGAAACCATATATTTGACTTCAGCAATTGTTCTGGAAACATGCCCCTAGATAAGAGATCAGCAGGATTAAGAGCGATGTTGATAAACCTCCATTGCTCTTTATTCGTCTCATCTTGATTTATAGATTGTGCATAGGAATAGTTTGTTGTTTGATTGGTGCTAATTGAGATTTTAAGCATAGTAATTGTACTTTTATTTCTCCTTGATGATTTACAGAGTTTAGGTAGACTACGGCTCCATATGCTTGATGAGAGGCATCAGAGAATGCATGCAGCTCAACACAAGTTGCATCTGCCAACATTAGATGTCGGGGTGTCTTTAAGTTGTTGAGCTGGATTAGGCCTTTTTTGAAGGTCATCCATTTTGTGAGCATCTCTATAGGTAATGAACATCCCAGTCAAGTTTGGAAATCCATAGTTCTTGGATCAAGATTTTAGCGAGTATCACAACTGGATTCACAATGCCTATCAGCCAATATGGACCGCTTGGTAACTATTGTTGTCTCTTTCCACTTCGTTATGTTACGAAACTGATATATATATCTTATGAGTGGAGGTGCGTTATCAAACCATTTTCTTAGATGAAATTTTCCTTCTCTAAGTAAATCTTTGAGCTCCCTTTGCATTTGAAGAGCTTTACCCAAATCATTGCTGCCTGTTAAGATATCGTCCATGTATATATCTTGTTGTATGATAGTTGCTGCCAGTGGATGTCTTTTATTGCTTGTTTGAGCCAAACCTTGAAGATATTTTATTGCTAGATAAGATTTAGATTTGTTTCCATACGTTACTGTGTTGAGTTGGTACACCTTTAATGGTTGATCAGTGGATTCCCTCCAAATTATACGCTGGAACCATTTGCTGTGGTCATCAGTTAATATTTGGCGGTAGATTTTAGATATCAGTCGTTCGCAGATCTCCGAGGAGAATAGATGTGTCTTGGCTTTTCTTAAAGTGAAAAATTGAAAAAGTTTTACTTCGTAAAGATAATTGGTCGCAATTTTCTCAGTTGACTCGGTAGCCATACGGTTAGCCGCGTCGGTTATCAAATCGTGGGACGCGAGTTCGATCCCGGGCCAAACTTTGAACTTTTTTTTTTTTCTTTTTTTCTTTCTTTTGCTCAAATTGTGAAACAAATATAGTGCTTCACTACAAAAACAATAAAATCACGTGATGGATGGTGGAGAGCTTTCCGCTCTTCCCATAACGGGAGCAAAAGGCAACATTACTGTTGGCGGTGCCGTGGCGAAAGCCATCAAAAGGAGGAAGAGGTTAAAAACCCCTCCTAATTTAACAAAAAAATAAATAAATGCAGTTTTAAGAGCTGATGAAGATGAAGATGAGGTCCAGTATGAGGGGGGTAATAATACCTTTTCCTCTCTAGGGACATCTGAGTCGGAAGACGAGGATGAGCTAATAAATGATATTAATTACAAGGCCACTGATACCATTGGACAATCGCGTCTTGGTGCACGACTTCTGCATTCGAAATGAAATGGGGAACTGGCAATCCGAGGGCTCTGGTTTCACCCGGTTTAGCGACGAAAATATGGCCAATAATGCCATTGCCAGAGAGGGAAGAACTCCATGAGATCTTCGACACAATCAGGGCTAAGAAATCAGTGGGGACCGATGGTATTCCGAACATCGTGCTTCGACATCTTCCTCTAGAAGCGGTGGACATTTACACCACCCTGTTTAATAATGCAATGAATAATGCACATTATCCAGCGCATTGGAAAACGGCGGTGGTTCAACCTATCCCCAAAAAGGGAAAGGATATATCCAATCCGGCGAATCTCCGGTCGATAAGTCTCCTTCCGAATATCAGTAAGGTTTTTGAAAAAGTAATCAACAGAGCTCTGTCTAGGCGGGTTGAGGACAAACATATAGTTCCGGATAATCAATTCGGTTTTAAGGCGGGACATGATATCTCACATGCCGCGTTTAAACTGGTTTCTGATATCCAATGGAACAAAGGCAAGAAACAGTGCACTGGTGCCTGCCTTGTTGACTTGGAGAAGGCCTTCGACACCGTATGGTTAGAGGGTCTTTTCTATAAGCTGACTAGGCTGGGGATCAGTAAACCACTCTTGTACATTCTTTATAATATGCTAACCAACAGACAGTTCATCGTGAAAAATGGTGATGTGACTTCTGTTGGAATATTTCAAATTAAAAATGGTCTTCAGCCGATCCTTTTCAACATTTTTACAAGCGACTTGATAGGTTCACTTCCCCATACAATTGCGTACGCAGACGATTTCGTAGCGTACAGAACAGGTCCAAAAATCGAGGTCATTAATACTCTCTTGCAGCGTGACTTCGAAAAGATAGGACGATTTTGCGATGACTGGAAGTTGAAAATCAATTTTCAGAAGTCGGAAACCATTCTCTTTAGGACGCCGTTGTCTGGAGCCTCTAGGGATACCAGAAAAAATTGGCGAAAGTGCTCTATCATTGGACAACACGGACAGCCTCTTGCCTGTCGAAATGTAGTCAGATACCTTGGGATCTGGCTAGATCAGTTTCTGTATTTTGGCAAAAATATAGATGCTGCTCTGGCCAGAGCTAAAGGTGCTTTTGCCCTTACAAAGAGACTGTTTTATAGCAGCCAACTCGATGCGAGGGTAAAGATAATCTGCTACATGGCCCTTATCTGGCCCATGCTGGTATTTGGGTGTCCCGTGTGGTTCAATGTACGAGCAAGCTTAATGGAAAAGATTCGGGTGTTTGAGAGGACTTGCCTTAGGGCTTGTCTTCGCTTGTACAGAACACCAGAGTCGGAGTACAAGAAATTTTATCCTAATGAGGTCCTTTACAACAGGGTGAACCTAATACGAGTGGACAACGTCGTAATTAAGCTGACTCGAAGGCACATTGCAAGAGCAATGACCTCGACAAATAACCTGATATCTGGGGCTTACTACCCCAATTACCTTTACCACGAGAGTGTGCGCTCTGACGGCTTCGTTCCACCGGAAGCATTCCTCTACCTAGATCAGAAAGGGTTGATCCAGGATAGATAGATAACAGCGGTGCCGTTAATCTTCCATGTCGCTCGGACAGCTGGTGACAGGCGACTCAACTACAGCAGAGACGTCGCACACGGCAGTGTGGATCGTCTCAGGTTCAGTAAGGCGGTGGGGAATCGCGATAAGAGGGATGTCGTTCGGCAGCACCAGCATTTCTGGTGGAGGAATGATGGAGAAGATGTTTCGCCGTCGTTTCCCTCAATTACGGATCAGCCTCACTAATGAGGCAGAGCTGACCCAACTATTTGCTCTATAAATAGCGATGGCCAGCTTGCATAGGTTTAATTTAGCATTGAAGAAACATATACATATATTGATATATACAATGGTATATACTAATATATGTATATTATTGTGTATATTGTCTATTGTGTGTATGTTGTATTGTGTATGTAGGTTAGGTAGACTAAGGTTTATTTTAAGTTAGATATTAAGTTTTATAGAAAATAAAAAACAAAATGTCCATATGCTAAGTTTTTTGTTAACGATTTTTTTCTTAGCCTTAAGTATACAGTATAAATAATTCTAAATGAAATGTTAATAAAGTCGAAAGACATAGATATAAGAATTTAGAGTAGGTTAGAGTGCCTGTCTGGGGCCAGTAAGTTAGTATAAGATTGTTAAGTAATTGTAAGCTAGCATTTAAGCATTTTTTGTTAGTATGTAAGAGTTAATTAGTAAGAAAATAAAATGCATTGAAAACTGATTTTAGATATATCGGCGGTGAATACATATGTATCGACTCTGAAACCTAGAAGAATAGAGAGAAGGTCATTCTGCAGGACTGGTCCGGTGTGTAATATCTCGTTGAGTCAGATATTTTTTGATGTCTTTGAAGATCCGTCGAACTCCATTCATAACCTAGTTGAGCTGCTTTCTTTGCGAAGAACACAATGATGTGGTAAAAAGGAATGTGGGGCCTGAATTGATGTTGACGTGTAACTAATCTTTTCCATGTGACGTAAATCCAAGTATTTTTTGATGAATTCAATGTTTTAATGACGAATCACCGGCAATTTTTGGAGCCCTTTCTCCAAGCTCAATAATCTTCGAGTAGCCATTTCTCTGGATTCTTCGAGTCTAGATGGTATAACGACCAGAGTCTGTTGTTGTTGTAGATGCAATAAAGATCTTCTAGCATTGCCTTTCATCTCTCCAAGCTCTAAAATCGTTCAACAAGATTGTCCAGGCTGGAGGTGTCCACGCCGATACCACAAAATATTGTTGAGGGTACTTCAAATGACGTTTTACCAACGACTACCCATCCAAGTAATGTAATATCAGCCCCCCGACATTGACCTTAATTTCCCCTACCGCCAGGAGCTCTGGATAAAGTTCTGCGCCGATAAGGACATTAACATCTTGAGGTTGGTAAAAAGTTTGGTCTGCCAATTTATTATTCTTTGGTAACAGCCATTGACTACTGTCGATATATTGGCTTGATTGCCGGGAAGTTATGGTTTTTATGACATAAACTTGTAAATTTGTGCTGTAACCCGTTTTGCGTGATTGAAGACAAATATTTACTTTCTTACTGATTTGTATTGGGTAATTCCCATTCCAGAAACTTGCAATGATTCATTCCATGAAGTTTGTTGCAGCTGATTTGCTAATTTCTCTGTGATGAAACTCATTTGAGATCCGGAATCCAATCCTTGTTTTGCTGGAGCTGTTATTTCGGTTGAGTACATTAATCACAGCTGTCCCCCAAAAAAACGTATTTTGATGCTGTAGTATCTGAATTGGTTGCTGATAAGGCGGTTCGATTGTCAATCAGTGGACTTGAGCAGCACTTTGAGGTTGAATCTCTTGTGTTTGGATGTGGAGCAGGGTATATTGAAATTTGTCGCATTTAGTACAGTGTCCAAACCAGTTTACCAAACCGTAAACAGTAGCTGCATTTTCTGAGTCTTTGTTTGTGTAAATTTTTGTATCATTTGTATTTCCTTTATTCATCTTCGTACCCAGTGCCTCCAATGATTGGAATCTTGTCTCCAAAAATTAAAGGAGGTCTGGTAAGCTGGGTAATGCTCTCGGTAGCTGAAGGGATTGTTCCCAAATCGTCAGTGTGCCTTTATCTAACTTCCTGAGCAGAATATTCATTAAAAGTGGATCCTAATTTGTGGTGTCAATGCCTAGGTTTTGCAGACTCAAAAGACATTCTTGTGTAGTATCATGCAACGCTTTGATTTGATTTCCTCCCTCTAGGGTTTCTCCAGTAACCTACTTACGAACGCTGTTACTAAGAGTCGGGTATTTTCATACCGCTGCAAAGTTATAATTTGCATCAGAAGTAGTAAAGTGACGAATCAGTTAATCTGCTTCTCCCATGAACGACGTCTTCAAATAGAACAACTTTTGGCAGTTAGCGATTTGCTGGATATGTACTAGTTCAGTGAACAAATTATTATACTGCCACCATTTCAAATTGTCTCCGTCGAATTTTGGCAGAGTTATATTTGGCAAATTTAGTGCTGCATTGAATATATTCGTAATGAAAGTGGGTGCTGTTACTTGGGATGTATTCGATTGATTCGTCAACTTTTCAAACTTGGTTTTTAGAGCGATGAAATGGTTATTTACTCTTCCATCTGGTAGCCTTCTGCTAGCGGATCTTCCACCAGTTCTGCGAGCATTTGATGGAATTCGTCCATCTGTCCACAACGTTTGTTTGAAATATTTATTTTAAGGTGACAGAATGCTGAGATCCAAGTTTACTTTGAAACTTCTTTGATATTGGTAAAGAAACGTAGTAATGCTTGTGCGATTAAATTTTGTCATCGAAGGATTTTGACAACTTCAGCTCTTGTTTCCAAAGATTGGGTAGATCGAATGGGTGGTACTAGTTTAAAACCAGACTGGTCTTCTGATACAGATGGTCTAGCCGATTGTTATTTCTTACCTGCCATGTCGGTAGCTCAGTCGTCCGGAATTGATGTGAGATGTAGTTTTATTTCCTCGTAGATCTGTTTAACCTTTTCGAAGGTGTTCCCTTGGACGTATGGTGTATCCTTTTTGACAACCTCTTTGACACGTTTGTGATTATTAGTGAACTCCAGCCGATTATATGGAGCCTCTTTTCTCGGTAAGCGGCCGTTTTCCTGGCAGGACCATCTTTACCAATGTTGATTTGATCTTTTGCCTGGCTGTGATACCAAATACTTCCATCTCATCCATGATGAATGCTTCAGATATTCTGGAGACCACTGATGTGATAGATTCGATTCCGGCGAATTCTTTCTGGTGGTGCCAGTGTTAAACGCCCTGGTAACGCGTTTGTCAATTGTAGCTTTACATCAAGTGATTTGCCACTTATCGCTGGTGGAAGGAAGCAATTTCACACCGTCTGTTGGTACCAGTGTTTGACGCCCTGGTAACGCGTTTGCCAATTGTAGCTTTTCATCAAGTGATTTGCCCCTTACCGCTGGTGGGGGTCACCACATCGCAGTCACCAAAATGAGCAGATGTCTTTTGATCTGAATTAAAGACTTTGCCTGTCACAAATACCGTTGACTTTATTTTTAAAAATTCATTAGCTTAAATATTATTATATACAATTAAAATAAAAATAAATAAAAAATAATAAATCGTGGTGTTGGATCTCACGATTATCAGCAAACATTGAACTACTCGTATAATATATTATTCTATTCTATGCGATGTCAATAAAATAATTGGCACGAGTACGATAACTTTGGCGCCAAGAATTGATAACTATGTTTTATAGAGGAGTTAAAAACTAACATTTTTTACTATGGGAGGTAGGGGTCCATCTCGTCCCGTTTAGGAGTTATGGGCAATTTAAAAACAAATGACTTATGATGGGAAAAAAATTATTAAAAAACGACGGTAACACTTACAATAAAGGAGGAGGAGTTAAAAACTAACATTTTTTACTATGGGAGGTAGGGGTCCATCTCGTCCCGTTTAGGAGTTATGGGCAATTTAAAAACAAATGACTTATGATGGGAAAAAAATTATTAAAAAACGACGGTAACACTTACAATAAAGTACTGTACAGAATATGAAAACACGAGACTTGTTCTTTAATATAAAATTTACATAAAATTGTTCGTGTGAATAGTTTTTGAATAATTCACATTCAAACTCAAATTCTTGGTAAAAAATTAAAAATTTTTTTTTTAACAATATTACTCAAAATTGTGAAATAATGTGCCAAATTTGTTTTTTGTGCGTATTAATTCTGAATCGAACACAAAAAACCGCATAGCTTTATGTCCTCTAGTTTTTGAGCAAATTGAAATTACTACTTTAGTTTTGTTCTTTGGCATTTATGTACGTAGTCTTCCTTTGAATAAGTTAATGAGTATTATTTAAACATCTTGCAGATGCCTATATCAATAGTTTTCTTAATTAAGAGTACACGGGTGACGCGCTTTGCGGGATTATGGGATTTCAACTCTCATTCCGCAGGCGGCAGGTCCCGCTCACGCAACTTCGTTGCTTCGCTCGGGGTATGTGCTCTTCGTCAAAACAATTTTCATTTCTCCTCCTTCTACCATTCCGCCTACACCCGGGCAACAGTAAAAGGGTATTTAACCCCTTAGGCGCGCGTTAATTATAAAAAAAAAAGAAGGCAGGCGCCTATGTCATCAATACTCTTCATCCACAGTACTCATCACAAAATTACAAAGTTCCCATTAATAACAAAGTTTCACTAATTCGCATTATAGAAAATTCACATATTCCAATGTTGCAGTAAATTATTTACTTTGCGAAATATCTATGTTTGTACGTATGTAATATGTAATGACTTGATAATGATGCAAAAATATAACCGTTATTTCTTTTTTGTGATAAGGTGTGTAGTTATTGATATTCACAAAGATCACTCTGAGTTCAACCGTAGTGCGAATCAAGTGATATTTTTTGTGAATAAGCAATGACGGTTAAGCATCCTCTAATCCATCCTAAACTAAATAACTTCTCAGTGTTTTGTTCGTTCTGAGATATGGTGTCGACCAACGAAAGAAGCATTGAATTTTTAGAAGAATCTGGTTTAATTCCCACTAAAACATCCATTCCCCCACTGTGTTGCAACTTACCTATGAAGGTAGAAAAGTGTAGAAATGTAAAGTTCGGTTGGATGTGGCGATGCTCAAAGAAAAACTCTAAGAAAAAGGTGACAAAAATTGTAGAAATACAATCAACCTATCTATCGGTACATTTTTCAATGGACCTCAATGTCGGCTAGAGATTCGCGAGGTGCTTGCAATAATTATCGCTTTTGTTATCACAATGCCTGTGAACACGGTTTTTTAGGTAAATTATTTAAACCTTAAGCGACAACCTAAGGATTTTTTAAAAATATTTTTACATGTATGTTATTATTTTAAAATTAGCATATAATCGCTTGGCGCCATCACGACAGTAAAAGTGAGCTTAGTAAATCTACTATAATAGATTACTATAACCATTGTCGTGAAATAGCCGAAATAATAGCATCTCACGTCGATGTTAACATTAGCGGCGAAGGAAAGACTGTACAAATCGACGAGACCTTTCTTACAAAAAGGAAATACCACAGAGGCCGTGTAACCGAACAAATGAAAATCGTAGTGTTGGGGTTATTTTGTAAAGAAGATAAGGTCGGACGCTTCTTTAAAGTGAACTCCAAAAGTAAAGAAGACTTGTGGCCTTATATACACAAATACATTTACCCCAACAGTAGTCGTATTTGTACCGACAGCGCGCGAATTAATATAACGTTCCTCCGGAGTTTAAAAAAAACAACTTTATTCCATTCTTTACAACCAACAAATGACAATGAATCTTTGATTTTATTCGCAATTTATAATAAGTCAACAAAGTATGAAAAACTGTGGGAACGGAAGCTTGAATTTGGTTCTCACACGGTTTTTCTTATGGTTTAATTTTACAAGTTGTGAAAAGCAAGCATGTTATCAAGAAAAGGTTTAGTGTTACAATAAATGAATTTTGAAAAGCAAGCACTTTAATTATTTTACAAAAAAGTATTAAGAGTAACATATGTATGTATAACATAACTTTGACAAAAGAGTATTATTAGTATGTATGTAACATATAACTTATTGATGTACACAATTTGATGTACATAACTCCTCCCGCTTAAGATGAAGCGATGGCCATGAAAGGCTGTTACTTGAAGACTTATCATGAGCTGGAGCTTCTAAATTTATATCATCTGTTTGTTGACTGGAGGCTGCATGATTCTGGCGACATTTCTTTGTATAGTTGATCAGGTACAAAATTAGCAGGATCATAGTTACTACAACACACATTGAAAGTGAATGATTTTGTTGTTGTTTAGTGGTTTCTGCCAGGGTAATAACTTCTGTGTTAGTAAAGTTGTCCGGGGTTAGTCTACTGGTGTTTAATCGATCTATAGGATAATATGAACTTATATTAGTGAATATTGAGGATATAATTTGTATTCTATCCCAAAATAAGTTTGTGTTGCCCTTATATACCACGTTGTTTAGGGTTACATCACATTCTTCGTAGTGCAGTAAAAGTGTTCCTGATATTAACTTGGTTTCGATTCCACACGTGGAGGACATTTCTATATTGGGAGAGTTTACTAAAAGTATATAATTTTCTTCTGGTTGCATGATGTTGGCTTGGTTCAGGTCTTCCGTTAAGAAACAGGTGGCTCTTTTGTTTTTGATTATGTTTGAAATGCACTTCTCCGTTGTGATATTCTTTAGGTTTCCTTTTGTACAGTAGAAAACTTGCTCAATCATTAAACATGGTTCGTCAATCAATTGGATATAACGGTCGTTTATTAGGACATAGGGTTTGGTTATATTAATTGTAAGGGTTTTGTTTATAGGTAATTTGATTAAATGGTACAAGGTGAAGGATTCTTCGAACAGGATTGGTAATTTAATATTAAATATGATATTTGTATGGTTATAGTAGGCCTGTAGACTCAAGAATTCGTATATTTGTTCATCCGAAGAGAACTTTATTTTCTGATTTGCGATATGTTTATGTATAAATTCTAATTCATTCGGATTTAAAATTTGTTTAGGGACTATATTAAGTTTTGCAAGAGTTATAGATTCAGCGATTTCTTGTAAATGGTTCGTTAATATTTCAATGTTGTAGTTAGTTTGATAAACATATTGCATATATTGAAAGTTTTCTTGATCGGTACGAATTCTCTGGGACAATGCTAATTGGTACTTTGTTAAATAATCTTCCAAATCCTTCTGTTGTGAATTTATATGTTCGGTTATGTTACTAAACCTTTCTATCATTTTGTTATTAATCTGGACCTGTTTTGTCATTTCTTTGTTCATGTCCTGTTGATTAGATTGTAATAGTTTAATGTCATTATTTATTTGTACAGCGTCATTGTCGTCCATGTTCCCTGTGATACTCTTAATTAGCGATCCTATTCCGTTGATAAACCCTCTTTTATTTCGATATCGAGGAAGAAGTGTTAGAAATTTATTTTCTAATTCCCTAAATTTCATATTTGTGACTTCTTTCATTGGACCAATGTTTTTATTTTTATTAATAAGTTCTACAGATCTTTTGATATTGCTAACATTTTCTTCATAAGCTGTCAAATTTATAATGTGTATGAATTTTGTATGTGTATCAATTAACCGTACCGGGCCTAATTTCATGGGAAGAAGACCTTGACTCTTCGAGAGGTCTTGAATTTCGATTCGTTGACTCATGGCCTGTGCTAACCTGAAATTTGCGTTTTTTTAGTAATTTATTTTTATGAGCTTTCCTATTATTTTTAGTTAGTACAGTGACTTTATTGTTAGTGACTACCTGTAACTTCTTTGCTTTAGGAGCTATTTTATTTCTTCTATTATTATATTCATATACTATATCATCTATACTAAAGTTGGGTGGTTCTTCACGATTTCTATTTAGTCTATCAATGATTGATCTATTATGCTTTTCAAGCTTGGTTCTTATTTCGCTATATAGTTTGTCTTGATAAGATCTTAATTTATTTATATAATCGTGCTCAGAGACATGCTGTATTGATTTCCTAAATTTATATGTTCTTCCTGTTATGAGTTCGAAAGGTGTCAAATTTGTAACCGAATGTATTGAATTGTTATATGTAGTCAATGCTTCGTTCAGTATGTCTGCCGGTATTTGTCTATTATTTTTGTCGTAAATTATTCTATAAATTTCAGTCAATGTTGAATGAAATCTCTCGACAGGAGAATTGCCTGTAGAGTTTTGAGGAGAGGTTATATGTAACTGAATCTGGTATTGATCACAAAACTCTTTAAATAAGTTTGAAGTGAATTCAGCGGCTGAATCGCATACAATTTTTTTGGGTGTACCGTGTTGGGAAAAGAATTGCCTTAAAGAACTGATTATATTGATACTATTACGGGCAGTTAAGATAAAAGCAGAAGCGAACTTTGAAAATTTGTCGATTATTGTAAGTATTTGTATATTGTGAATACTGTAAACATCTATGTGCAGAATATCGAGAGGCTTATTTGGAATTTCAGAAAGTTCATATTTTATTTTCGGGGGATGTCTATCGTACTTATATAATTTGCATTTCTCACAGTTGTTAATGACTTTAGTTATTTTCTCTTTCATTTTCGGGAAATAAGATGTTCTGCGGAGGTGATTACAGGTTTCATTAATGCCGCGGTGGTTGCTATCTATGTGATACTTATTTATAAGGGCGTCCTGTTGATCTGTATTAGTAATATCGTTTAGTTTTTCCATACATCGTATTAATTTAAACACTTTACTATTGGCGAAGTATTTGGAGTATACTTCTTGAACTATTCTGAAAGTATCATCGTCTGTGTAAATGGCTGTTAATTTATGGGGGTTTAGATATTCTTTGAGGATTGATACAATTATTTTTTCGTTATGGAGATCAGGTTGCCTAAATATACGTCTACGTTTTGTTTCGAAAAGGATATTATAAATCATGGAAGGCTTAACAATGCAGTTTGTTTTAATCAAAACCAACTGTTCCGTAAACTCGTTGAGGGGTCTTTCTGAAATATATATTCCGTCGTCGAGATTTTCATGTGCAGAGTGAATGGTAGACAAGCTTAAACTGTTTTCTAAATCATTAGCGTTATTGTGTAAGGATATATTGGAATTTGCAAGAGAATTTGTATCAGTAGATGATTCATTAAGATTAAGTTCGATACGACTGAGTGCGTCGGCATTTGTATTGGCCTTGCCCTTTTTATATACTATTTCATAATCGAATTCCTCTAACCTTAACCGCCATCTGACTAATTTTGAATTCGGTTCTTTTAGTGAAAATAACCAGTTGAGGGGTTTATGGTCAGTTATAATCTTAAATTTTCGACCAAACAGATACGGGCGGAAATATTTAGTAGACCAAATTATGGCCAAAAGTTCCTTTTCTATTGTGCTGTAATTCTGTTCTGTTTGAGATAAAGTTCTTGAGGCGTAGCAAATTGGCTTGTCAGATCCTATTGGGCCTTGACTAAGAACAGCACCAATTGCAACGTTACTAGCATCGGTCGTCAAATTAAAACTCTTACTAAAATCAGGGTATTGTAATAGTGGATCGTTACTTAATATATCCTTACAATGTTCAAAACATTTAACATAACGGTCGTTGAGGGTTATGCTTCTTCCTTTCTTTAAGCATTCAGTCAATGGTTTTGTTATATTTGAAAAATCTTTAATAAATTTTCTGTAGTAACCTAGCAGGCCAAGGAAGGACTTAATTTCCTTTTGAGTAGTGGGTATCGGATAATTTTTTATTGCATGAATTTTACTGGGATTGGGCTTAACACCATCTGGTGTAACTACATGACCAAGAAACTCTACTTCTTTACGTAAAAATTCTGACTTATCTAATTGAATTTTTAGATTGGCTGCACGTAATTTTGAGAAGACCTTTGCCAAATTTTCGATATGCTCTTGCAGCGAGGTTGAGAAAACTATAATATCGTCCATGTATACTAGGCAAATTTTGCCTTGTAAATCACGTAAGATATTGTCCATTATTCTCTGGAAGGTTGATGGGGCATTTTTGAGTCCAAACGGCATTCGAATGTACTCATAGTGTCCATGATCAACCGAGAATGCGGTTTTTTGAATGTCTCTGGGATCTACCTCGATCTGGTGAAAGCCGGAGGCCAGATCTAACGTAGTGAAATACATGCATTTCCCTAATTTATCGAGAATCTCCGTTATATTAGGTAAAGGATATCGATCGTCTATCGTTTTTTCGTTAACCTTACGATAGTCGACAACAAGTCTCCATTTCTGAATACCTGATGCGTCTCGCTTTTTGGGTACGATCCATATGGGACTACTCCATGGGGAATAGCTAGGCCTTATTATACCTTGCTGCAATAGGTTTTGAATTTGAGACTGTACCTCTGTTTTATGTATCTCTGGATATCGATAGGACTTCGTATATATTGGAACGTCGTCTTTTGTTTGTATACGATGTTTAATTACGTTGGAAAAAGATAACTTCTGCCCTTCTATGAAGAAAATATCATCAAAATTTTTGCACAGTCTAAGAATCAATTTCTTTTCTTCATTATTAAGGTGATCGACCCGAAGTAATTTAGTTATGTCGGTTCCAGATAGAAGCTCAATTTGATTGTCAGTTTGACAAATATTTATATTATTAAATTCTTCGAAATTTTTAAATTTTTCTACCTTTATCGGTTGTTCTACAAATAATTTTTGTTCCATATTAGAGTTGTTTATTACCTCCAATTGACTGTACCATTCTTCAGATGTATATATTCCTTCAGGTATTTCTAGAAAATCATTTATTTTTGTTGGCTTGATGTATATTTCGCCATTTTGGATATCGACCGGTAATGTAACCAACATTTTGGATCTTGCTGGTATCATATAGATTTTTGACATTAAATTGGGTTTAAGCAATAAGGGAATAGCTGCACTTTGAGTTTTTAATAGTTTATTCTTAAGATCTATTGAAGCATTTAATTTCGCTAATGTTTCTAATCCTATCAGGCCGTCAAAATAATTGTGAAATTTAAATAAAAGAAATGTAAACTGTTCGTTAGAATTGAATTCAGAGAATGCCGGAAATGTGATTTGTTTATTGAGTTCATGTGTACTCAAAACAGTGGTGATTTTAACAGTGTTAATATTTTCATGATATTGGGGATTAGTAAGTTCGGGGTCAATAAAATTAGCAGAGGCTCCTGTATCTATGAGAAACTTTAGTTGTCGACCAAAAGGTGAAGTCACATTTATGTAAGGGAGAAGATTGCTACCGTGTTGATTAATTTCTAGGAACCCGTATTGTTTTCCGAGGCATTGGAACGAAAATTTTTGTCATCAATTTCATTCTCATGTATTGTTTCATTTCCAGTAACCTGTGGAACTTCATCATTTTGAATTTCTTCAATTGTATAATGGTCCAAATTAGGTTGGTGGTCGTAGTATCCATCAGGTAACACATATGTGGGATATTCTTCCCCATAATTTTCCTGATTTTGTGAAAAACTATGTACTTCTCTTATAATGTATCTGGGATTTTGCATTAAATTGTTTCTTTGATAGGGTTGTTGGGATTGTACTGGTTTCGGAAGAGTTTTAGCATTACCGCTAGATATTTCCATTGGAATTGGACGTTGCTGTTGGTAATTGAAATGTGGTTTGGATGCAGAAATGTTTACTATAGGGTTATTGAATCTCTTTTCTTGCTGATTGGGAGACTGAAGATGGGGTATTTGTTGTAAGGGCCTTACTTGGGGTTGATAAGGTTGAGATGGTTTAAACTGAGGTAAGTATTGAGGAAAGGAACTATATGGCTGTGTAACTGGTTGGTATGGTTGGAGCCGTTGATTTTGTGGGGGTCGTTGTGTCAGTTTGGGGAATGGTAGTGGGTTTGGTAAAACAGGAGGTTTCGGGTTTGTATTTTTTAAATAGTATGCGTTTTGTTCCTTGATACAATAATTTAATGCCTCCACCAAGGTTTCAGGTCTCATGGCTCTGATTGTTGAGCCCAATGGTTCTTTTAATCCTATAAGAAATGTATTTAAACACATTTCTGAATACAGCGACTTTTTTGCATCTATTACAGCTATATGTTTTTCATGTATACGGATATGGTTTGTCATTGTTGACAACAACTCAATGATCTTTGAGTAAAATCTCTCAACAGTATCATTGTCTTGTCTCAATCCATGCAAATCTCGAATCAAAGATGATTCATTCCGCTTATCTGAATAGTGCAAGATTAAATTAGCTCGTATTTGCTCCCATTCCGTCGGAGTCCCGTACATATTTAACACTTCATTGGCCTGGCCAATGATTTTGTTTCTAATAGCTCGTAATATAATGATAGCATATGATGTGCCGTCTAACTGAGGTATAAGCTTCAAAATTTCCTCTACGTTATTTATAAAATCATACAGAGAACGGGGGTTACCGTCGAAATGTGGCAGATCTTTAACGGCATCTGGTATACGTAAGCCATTAAATATATTGTTAATATCTAAACTACTTAATTGACTACTACTTGTGTTCCTATTACCAACGTTTGTAACAACGTTAGCGTTTACGCTTGAGCTTGAACTATCTAAATTCATTTCGGAAAGATTTGGAAAACTGGTTTTTACTATTGCACTAAGTTTTGAAAGATTATTTGTCTCTAGGAACTCGCACCGATTCGATTCTAAAGTTGTAAAATTGTTTTGAAATTCGTCAAATCTATCTAAGGATGAACAATAAGGTTCTTGAATCTTATTTCTACTTATTCTATTTTTGGGCATAAGGATTATAAAGGATGAAGAAAGGAACGAATGTTAACCAATTAACAGACTTACATGCAAATGATTATAGTCATTATCATTCTCTAGCCGTAGGTTCCAGGAATTAAAGATTTGAAAACCACCAGGAGTCAGGATCTGCACACTTCTTGGACACGATAAACCTTCGTTATAATAACACTTGCATTAACGAGAATCACTTTCTCAAATAACGATTGCCGTCGTTACAAATGCACTTGCAATCACCAAGAGTCTTTGTACAGTCTTTAAATGTCCACACACTAACCGCAAGAATAACGATAAACCGTCGTTATTGGTATTGAATGTTCATTTAATATATCGCACTCCCGTATTCCGATTAATTTTAAAATGGATACACTTGTATCCTACCGACTGCGCCAATTAATATAACGTTCCTCCGGAGTTTAAAAAAAACAACTTTATTCCATTCTTTACAACCAACAAATGACAATGAATCTTTGATTTTATTCGCAATTTATAATAAGTCAACAAAGTATGAAAAACTGTGGGAACGGAAGCTTGAATTTGGTTCTCACACGGTTTTTCTTATGGTTTAATTTTACAAGTTGTGAAAAGCAAGCATGTTATCAAGAAAAGGTTTAGTGTTACAATAAATGAATTTTGAAAAGCAAGCACTTTAATTATTTTACAAAAAAGTATTAAGAGTAACATATGTATGTATAACATAACTTTGACAAAAGAGTATTATTAGTATGTATGTAACATATAACTTATTGATGTACACAATTTGATGTACATAACTCGCGCCAATATATAGGTATTGAGAAAATGTTCCCTACTTCTACGACCCATGAAATTACGAACCACAGCAAAGGCGAATATGTTGACAAGACCGATGCAACCAATACTATAAATGATCTTGAGAATCAGAACAAGCTTCTGAAAAAATCAATTTGAGGCCGCAATACAACGCAGAACCTTCACCAATATATGGCACTTTTCTTTTACCGGAAATACTGCCTTGAAAACAATTATAAGGACGACATGTGCTCCCAAATCACGGAATTTTTAATTGACGTAAAAAAAGTGTACCCAGGTTTTGTCAAAGGTAAAGAAAGTGTGGGTTTGCAACTGAAGGACTTCGGCCCTCCGACCGTTCACAATGAGCACTTAGAAGGTATTTTACCACCAAAACATTTTCGGCTCTTCACCATCATCGACGAACTCAACGAACTCGCCATTGACACCAGTACGGACGATGACTTCATTGACGAAACTTACGAGCACATACCTTTTTAATATGTACTCGTACATTGAACATTTAATTGACTACTCTTAACTAAAACCTAACTTACTCACAAACTGACTAACTGGGACGCGGAATGCAATGCAAATTTACCTCCTCGTGGTGATGATTTGCTGTACATTACTTACAAAGATGATCCTATCATCAATATTAATCACCATAAATACCAAAAAAAAAACAAACCTCTTATAAAAAATAGTTTTAGTAATTTTCAATTTTCTCAAAAACTAGAAGATATAAAGCCATGCGGTTTTTTGTGTTCTATTGAGAATTGATATGCGCATGCAAAAAACCAATTGCGCACATCATCTCACAATTTTGAATAATATTGATTTAAAAAAAATTTGTTTTTATTTTTTACCAAAAATTGAAGTTTGAATGCGAATTATTCAAAAGAGTAAATTTTAGACTTTCAAATCCTGTATAGTACTTTATTGTAGGTGTTGCCATTGTTTTTTGTAATTATTTCTTTCCCATTTTAAGTATTTTTTTTTCTTCTAAAATTGCCCCTAACTCCTAAACGGGGCGAGATAGACCCCCCTCCCATAGTAAAAAATGCTAGTTTTTAACTCCTCTACAAAATACCTTGATCAATTCTTGGCGCCAAAGTTATCGTACTCTCCCCAAGTAATTAAATAATCTGTTATCTACAATAGATACATTCTGTAATTTTTATAACACTTTGTACAAATTATAACAGATTTGAATTTGGCGCCACTTGCAGTGGCAGCCACCATACTTTTTATTGTTACGAGAGTTATAACGTGTTGCTTGTCTTGAATATGACCGTTTACCGGTCAGTGAGTAAAAATAAAGTTTAATTGTTCACCAACTCGCAAGGTAGACAATATCTTTTTTATTTTTCGCTCCGCTCGCTAAGTTCATTTTTCATATCGAACCATCTCAATGAAGATCCAACTACATTTTTGCAGTTGAGATCCCAAGTTGACGTTAGGAAAACGCTCTTAACGTACATTTCTGGCGCCGAACGTGTGTGGAAAAAACCTAAATAAATAAAAAACTTTGAAACAAATTCACGAACATTTCCAAAAGACGATAAAGTGAATCGCGTTTCTGTTATCGGTTTCGGGTGTGCAAGTTCTAATACGAGTGTAAAAACATACATACATAAATCCCCTGAAATAAAAAATGAATAAATCCCCGATCACAAATACGAAAGAAGTTCAAATGTAAGCTGCTAACCCAGGAGGACAAATATATGTGAGTAGATAAGTATCATCTCCCACCCAGGTACGTCACAAATTGTGTTTCAATCGAATGTGCGCTAAATTACATAACTGCCAAAGTCATAAGATAAAGTGGATGAATAAACGCACCTTCGAAGGAATCGCGATATGCATGCAGATTAAATTAATATACAAATAACTTATCAGTGTTAAAACAAAAAGACATATTGCGATATTTAAAATTTTGTTTGGGAGATTCTTTACGTATACGTATGGTCTGTGAGTTATCACAGTTGATGCTATTAGGGTCGCAGTCATCTTACTTACTTACTTACTTAATCGAACTATTACGTTCCACATCGCTGCAAAGCGCATTACCATAGGATTATATTACACAAAATCTTTTACCACACGAACTCACTGACGTTCGCTGCACTTGCTCAGTTTCGCCATTCGTTCTGTCGCTCATTCATATAGCAACAAAGCTTTTTTGTGGAAGAAAGTCCACAATCAACTATACATTCATTGCATAGATCTTCATTTCGCCCACATCTACACAGCTTATTGTAACCTTTTTTTTCTCGTCGCCACCGGAGTGGATGCTACATTGATCGTATGGATTGAAGTAAAGCTTTCGATTGCAGATTTTTCGTCGAGATTCCGTATCGTGCGGATTCTATTGTCGCCGTTGGACACATATTAATGTAGTGACATAATCGCTTTGCAACATATACAATTTAATAAGCAAGAATATTGTTCAATTACATCTTGCGGAACCTTTTCTATTCTTTACTGAGTGTGAAATTTTCTAAACTCAACCTTTAGTTCAGTTAATCAGTCACACATACATTCGCGATAACTAACTCATTTTGATCGACAAGCGTTGTTAATAAATTTAACTAATAATATGGCAAATGAGCCAACTATTGAAGAATTAAAACAAATGCGTGCATCGACAAAGGGCAGCATTACCAGAATTAAGAATCTGGTATAAACCAAAGCAGATACTTTATTCGCAAGAGAATTGGAATGCCGGCTAGGGATATTAGAGCCTTATTTTAAACAAGTTCTTTCATATCAAACTCAAATTGGGCGGAAGGTACCTGGTGATCCTAATCGTGGCTAGTTAGAAGATTTGTATATAGCTGCCAAAACAAAAATCCAATCGCTATTAGGTCCCAATAGAAATTTAAGCACTGTGGAAACAAGATTCGCAACACCGCCGGCAACACACATTAATTTGCCAAACCTAAAGCTACCGAAGTTTGACGGAAAGTACTCGAATTATAAGAATTTTATCAATTCGTTTACAAAGCTTGTGGATGATGAACCAACTTTAAGTAAAATTCAAAAATTTAATCATTTACTATCCTGTTTGACTGAACAAGCCTTAAGCACAGTAAAGGCCTTCCAAGTATCGGAAGACAATTACCCAAAGGCTCTTGCAAGGCTTAAAGAACGATATGATAATGACTGTCTCATATTTGTCCAATACATTTCGGAGTTGTTTGAGTTACTAAACATCACAAAGGTTTCGGCCATTGACCTACGATTTTTCGTCGATAATATTTCTGCTATTTTTAATTCGCTTCAATCAATTGGATCGTTCGAAAACATTTGCAATGCGATGATTATACATATCACAATGTCGAAAGTGGATCCGGAAACCCTAGCAAAATGTATACCAGGATTACAAAACACTTCCGCATTGGACAGACTGTTCAGCTGTTCTAAGTAAGCGATGTCAATAACTCGAGACTCGCGACAGTAAGCAGCTAAGACCTGACTATGGATGAAAGACGCTTAACAAGGCAAAGTCATCATATACTGCTCATCGCCCTCAAACTTCTCTCGCAATCACTAAACGATCCTGTCTGTTTTGTGGAGACACTAATCACTTGATTTCGAATTGTTCAAATTTTAGTAGGATAAACGTTATGCAACGGTTTTCGAATGCGAAGAAACTAGGCCTTTGCTTGAATTGCTTAGGAAAGGGTCATAATGTCGCAAAACGTCCATCGCCTTTTAAATGTAAAGTTTGTAAGCAGCATCACCACAGCCTATTACATCGACCACAACAGAATGTTTCTTCGGTTGGCGAACCATTACCCTCAGCGGCTGTGCATGCCGTGTTGGAAACTGGGAGACCTCAGAAAGCCCAGGTGATTTTGGCCACAGCGTTAGTTCTCATCATTGATTCGACTATAAGTTTTCAAATGGGAAGGGCGTTATTAGACTCAGGTTCTGAAGTCAACATGATCAATGAACGATTTGCCAGGTCACTTAATCTGCAAAAGTCACCAACAAATGTGGATATAGTAGGGGTCGGGGTAGCTTAAACGAAAATCAGTTTACAAACCCAAACTACAATTCGTTCTAGGTACAATAATTTAGAAGTGTTCCTTGAATTTTTGATCACTCCATCCATAACTGGATATCAACCAGAATCAACTTTAAGTGTGCCACAATGGAAGCTACCCAAAAATCTAGAGTTAGCAGACGAATTTTTTTACCAACCCTCGCAGACTGATTTGTTGTTAGGGGCCCAGTCTTTCTTCGATTTGCTTAAAGTAGGTCAGGTCAAACTAGGGGCAAGGACTTCCGACTTTACAAAGTACATCGCTGAGTTGGATTGTTTCTGACAAATATAAAACACCGTCGAACAAGGAGATGCAACAATGCTTCTTAAGTTTAAACGAGGACTCACTGGATCACTATGTGGATAGGTTTTGGGAGTTAGAAGAACTTCATGACCAGAAAGATCAGAGTGAATGCGAAGCTCATTTCAAAGAAAATCTCATATGTCATATGTCACTCGTCAAGGAACCTAACTTAAACGAACACTATTACTTACCTCATCATTGCGTTATTAAACCAGGTAGCGTATCGACAAAATTTCGGGTGGTGTTTAATGCTTCATGCTACACATCCTCTCAGATTTCGTTGAATGATACTCTTATGGTCGGTCCAACAATCCAGCCTGAGTTATTCAATATCTTTCATCGCTTTCGCTTGCATAGGTTTGTGTTGACAGCTGACATAGTTAAAATGTGTCGACAAGTTTTGGTACATCCTGCTCATCGAAAGTTTCAGTACATTCTCTGGAGGACAGACGAATTAGCCCCATACGAACCCGACACAGTTACATATGGCACCGCTTCAGAGCAGTTGATAGTGCAGGGTCGACACAAGTAAAGCTTTTGGTATCAAAGTCTCGTGTGTCACCTATAAATAGAAGACAACTTCCTCGGTTGGAGCTGTGTGCAGCTCACCTAATATCAAAATTGTGGGAAAAAATTGAAGGCGTTTTTTTTTACTTTTGGACGGATGCTGCAATTGTTCTTCATTGGATTTCTACTCACTCATCAAAATTGACAACATTTGTTGGTAACCGGGTTGCTGAAATCCAAGCAAAAACACGAGGAGACATCTGGCGCCACGTTCCTACACAGGAGAATCCGGCTGACATCGTATCAAGAGGATGCAATATTCAGGAGTTGAAAGGCTCTATTTCTGTGGCAATAAGTTAAAGTAGCTTATGTCGATTTTTGTCACTTTTTAGTATAAGCAAAACAAGTTTGGTTTACCCTTTTTTATACATGTTTTATTTTAATAAAAAATAACCTTAAGGGCTAGACACATGAATTTTTTTTCCAGTAGAGACAGTAACAATGTTCACGAAGCCTTATATTTATTTTATTTATATCTCAGTCCAATTTTCCGCAAAAAATATTTTTTAAACTTAAGCTATTTTAAAAAAAACATAAAAGTTAATGCAATCACTTAAGTGACATAAGATGTTTCAATAAAATCGTATTAAATATTTTATGGGCTTATGCCAACTTAAGCTATTTTAAAAACTGATAAAACGAATCATGCTCTTACATAAGTTCTAAGGCCTAAAAAAATTATAGTTTTTAAAACTTCACTTCTAATACTGTGGTAATAAGTTAGAGTAGCTTATGTCGACTTAAGCGAAAATGGAGCTCTTTGGTTCACTATGTTCTCCTGTTTTTATGCTTTCTTTTAGTCTGGGTCTCGTTATTCTACGTCGGTTAAAAACCGTTACATTTAAAAAAAATAAAACAGCTTAAGTTTTTTTGGTACACAATTGCATTATATTATAATAGCTTAAGTCTAGATCGAGAAAAAATTTATGAAATCTTGGAAAATATGTATTTTTTTTAAAATAACTTAAGTCATGACATAAGTTATTATGACTTATGAAAACATAATAAGTTTATCACTTAAGTCGACATAAGCTATTTTTACTTAATGTTAAATTGCAGCAAATTTGTTCTTATGTCGACTTAAGCTATTTTAAAAAAATTTCTTTTTGATAAAACCCAATTTTTTAAAACAGCTTAAGTTACATAAGCTATTTTTCTCCTTTGAAATTCAATATTAGTGTTTTCTTAGGTAAACATAAGCTATTTTCCTTCATGCAAATAAATTCCTTTACGTGAGTTAAGTGAATATAAAAATATCTTCATTTCTGAAAAGGTCTTCGAACAGGTAAGTGCTATTCAAGATATTGTTAAGCTATTTCAACCGAGCTATTTCTTAACGAAGAATTATGCTAAATATAGGATACATTTTTTCCTAGTGGTCGCAAAAACTCAAAATTGTATTACGCAAGGCCTTTTAAGTGAGTTAATATGAATCGATCAAGAAAAATACTGTCTATGGCATTAAAAAAAGCCTCAACGACAGCGGAGGCAGTAAAGATAGTGAGTAACATTTAACTTATTGAAAGTTTTCAAAACGATTAAAATTTGTAATTTTGTTATGTACAACAGAACATATCCCATTCAAAGGGGCTAGTTTTGAAGATACCGATGTTTTTGAAAGCCCAGTTTTAAACGAAACTGCATCATCGCATAACTATGGAGGTAACTTCGATGTTGAGAAGGTTTCCCAACATTTTCCCCTTTTTGAAGTTAATGGTGATGATGACAGCGTAAAGGATCCTGATTTTCTCCCCAGTGCAGACAGTAAGAGTGAAGAAAGTGTCATCAGTGAGAACACAAGGCAGGCTGGAGCCCTTTTGGAAAGAAATTTATGTGAACATCAGGAGCATATGGTGAGTAATAGTGATAGTGAAGTGATGACATCCAATGGCTGTGTTAAAGAAGTAAAAGAAAATAGAGGTACCAAGAAAGTGAAAAGAAACACTGGAAAGGCTTATATAACGCCTACCGGAAAAACTGTGAAAGCCAGGGAGTTCCCAAGAAATCCTGCAATTTTTTTGTACTAATGTTGGCATAAATTTTCATTTTATACCCCCCAGGGCACCTCACTTTCGCGGAATCTGGGAAGCAGCCGTTAAGGTCGCAAAGGGTCATCTGCAGCGAAGTTTAGGTGGAGCAAGGCTGACGTTTGAGGAGATTTCTACGGCACTTGTCGAGATTGAAGCCGTGATGAACTATAGTACTATCACCCCGATGTCATCCGACCCTAACGACCTGCAAGCTCTTACGCCCGCACATCTATTGATAGGGTCGTCTCTGAAAACCATCATAGAACCAGTTATTGAAGTTCCGGAAATAAGCTACATCGACCGGTGGCGCCGAATCAACGCAGTCAAAACCCATTTCTGGCGCAGGTGGTCTGTGGAATACCTGCATGAGCTGCAAGGCAGAGGAAAACGGACATCGCCTAGCCACAACCTGCAAATTGGCGACTTAGTGCTTATTCACGAAGACAGCGTACCACCCCAAAGATGGCTAATGGGAAGGATAGCAGCAGTCGTCAAAGGCTATGATGGTAAAGTCCGAGTCGCAGATGTGAAAACAGCTAGAGCAACTATCAGACGTCACATTTGAAGACTTGCACCGCCACCGTGTTAGACTCTTGGAAGCAGATGCTTTCAAAGGGGGCAGAATGTTGGATCTCAAGAATATCAGCAAATATTAACTACTCGTATAATATATTAATCTATTCTATGCGATGTCAATAAAGTAATTGAATAATCTGTTATCTACAACAGATACATCCTGTAATTTTTATAACACTTTGTACAAATTATAACAGATTTGAATTTGGCGCCACTCGCAGTGGCAGCCACCATATTTTTATTGTTACGAGAATTATAACGTGTTACTTGACTTGAATATGACCGCTTACCGGTCAGTGAGTAAAAATAAAGTTTAATTGTTCACCAACTCGCAAGGAAGACAGTATCTTTTTTATTTTTCGCTCCGCTCGCTAAGTTCATTTTTCATATCGAACCATCTCAACGAAGATCCAACTACATTTTTGCAGTTGAGATCCCAAGTTGACGTTAGGAAAACGCTCTTAACGTACATTTCTGTAGGAATGTGGTAAATAAAAAAGTGCATGCTCGTAGCCAGACGAAATGCGACGCTACATCTGGATTGCAGCAGGTGTCAAGTGTAGTCAGTTAACTTCTAGGAGACGAATTTTGGATATGTGAGTGGACATAAGTGGCTGTAAATAGGGTGGGAAAACTGTCTGTAAAAATATATGAGTGAGAAAATTTAAGTTTTAACATATATTTTTTTTGGCCCTAACTTAGCGAAGATCTAAAAGAAGTTTCCAAATAATGTGGTGAGTGTTTACCTTTTTAAAATAACTCTTATAAAATGCCTATTTGTGTGTTGGAACTGGCCAGAAAAAAGCATGGGAAAGGGTATATTTAGACTGTATGGGTCCCATATATGGGCATTACTTTTTAATTATGGTTAGTGCCCACACCAAATGATTTGAATGCCTCGATATGAGCCAAAACATAACAGCTCCAAAACCATAGATAAGGTAAGGGCAATATTTGCTCGCTTTGGGCTGAAGAATTTAAACAATTTCCAAGCAAATATGGTATTGAGCACGTCACGTCTCCAGTGGGACACCTAGTAGCAAACGGGCAAGCGGAAAATACCATAGTGTTAAAATCGTAAAAACGCGTTAAGTTCGGAAAATTCCAAGCGCACATTAAATGAGTGCGCTTAAACGCATTCCTAATTAACTGTAGGAATTTCGAAAGAAACTACTCGTACTCGTATGTTGGAAAAAAGTAATGAAGGTTTGCAATTAATGATTTCGCGATGGTAAAATATTACAGTATTCCAGAGAAAGATAGTTAAGTTAAAGGGAAAATACATCGCACTCTATTAAAATGGTATTACTTAGTGGAACACATTATTCAATTAAGATTCTGCTTATGTAAAAAAGTTAATAAGTATTATATGTCCCCGAAATTTTAAATATGTTTATCTGAAGATCAACAATCATCATCAAGAAATATACATAGATTCTAAAGAAATTAGAGATTGTTCAATTCCATAAAATGTAAATAGATATCCGTTAAGATCTCGCTTGAAAAAAATTAAAATTAATAAAAAAAATTAAAGTTGATCGTTCGTACGTTACTCCCATAATATTGGGAAAACGACGTTTCATTTTGAATTTAACTTAACTTAAATTCAATAAAACCTCATGAAATCTTCATATTAGCCACACCCCCCTTGTTTGTCATTACCATCGAGAGGTTTTCCAATCCTTCTTCATTAAATTCGTATATTTGGTTAAGATTTAAGGTTTTTTTACTTTGATAATATTGTTAACGTTATTCCAATGCCCCTCAATCGGATTAAGGTCCGGAGATTGAGCTCGCCATGTCGTGTATGTGCTTCGGATTGTTATCCGCAATCCAGTCTTGGGGAAGATGCTCAGCGGCATTAGAGAATAGATTATTTTCTAGTATATCTACATACACATGAGGTCCATAATTTCATTAATTCGACAAATTGGACCTGGACCCATACCATAACACACCCACCTCGTTGGTTTTAAATATAAAAGTTAATACAAGACTTCGAACATATGTATAGTTTACCATCAGAACCAAAATGATTAAATTCGTATACATCAGTGAAGATAATATGTTTCCACTGTTTATGTGTTCAATTAAAATAATCTTTTGCAAACAACAATCTAGCCTTCCGACTGTATTTGCTTTATAAACTTTGTTACTTCATGTACAATGTACATATAATTAATATATATATATATTTTGTTTTTGATTTTGTTGAAACAGCAGCCACTTACTGTTTGATGTGCTTTTCATGCCGTATGTGTCACTGGGCCGTACTGACGCCGATGAGCCGGATACACACCGCTATCTCTGCATGTTAACATTTTTTTGGGGAATAAATTGGAACTTCAAGGCTCGGTGCACATAAGTGTGCATAAGATGCAACGTGCCACAGGTGCGAGCCACAATCGACTTATTGAAGACGAAGTTTAGTGATCGTCTCATCGTCAGAATTGCGAGGCCCGTGGAGTACATTAGTAACACTTCATAACTAATAAGATTAATTATATTGTACTTCAATTCTAAATAAAACTTTCATTGACACCTTAAAACACATCTTCTATTCAAAAACAAATTAGTGGATATTTAATGAAAAGCCTCTATATGTTGGCGTTTTTCATTATTCTTCTGTTCGGCCGCAGGACTTATAGGATGGTGCTGATGTATAGCCTAGCTCGTAGTTCGGTTGCAAGTGGTTTTCAAGGATTGTCCTTAACTTTAATTTTAATTTATTTTGAACTATTATTAAAATTAGTCTTTATCGGACACGTAATAATTGGAAAATGAAAATACATACATGCTCATAAGTAGACAAAACAGCTAAAGCTTGTTAGTTTTAAAAAAGCGCAATCTTGCACTCAGCACAATCTATTAATTTATTAAGCAATTGTTTGTTACATATGTATGTATCATGCCGAATTTAAATATACATAAAGTTCCTAATAATTTATCAGAATATTTGAATGCATTCGATCCGGTATCGTATAGCCTACGCGTGCATTCACTTCCGTTAAAATATGAGGCAAATAATCCGTTGACCTGGCTATTGTCGAATCAAGTTTGAGGCTATGTATGGCGTATTGAGATAACTCGCAACTTATTTCGTTAAAAAAAATATTTTGTTTATATTCATAGTCCAAACGTAGAATGTTTTGCCTATGTTATATAGTAACATATATACCGTTGATTTTACTTCTTAGTTTGTATTCCAACAATATTCTCTTCTGGGTATCTATTTGGGTTGAGATAATATCATCAGCCAAGTGCGAAGCAGAGAATTTGTGACCAGAATAAATTATCTCAATGAACTTGAAAAGCGTAACAAATAAATATTTGAATTGAGTAAACAGTAGTTGACAATGGATCTGAGTTATCAGCTCTGCTCTTTCTTTGAAAATATAAATGAATCCAAAAAAGTGATGATGATGGCTGCCTCAGAATATACCCACATTGATTGCAAAAGAGTTGGACGTTGAATTAGTTCTTGTAATACTCGTACATTCAAGATTTTATTTCTTGGAAATAAATGTTTGTAGTAGTATATACAATATAAGCAGAAAACCTAAAAACAGGGTTTTAAAAGACAAGTTAATTTAATTATTTTAAATTTAAATTCCAGATATTCCTTCAGATATTTAAACTTTCATAATGTTCGATTATTATTTATTGGAACATATAAATAAATCTTAGATAAATAATAGGTAGGCAGAAGTTCTGATAGTGTCAAAGAAGAAAGAATAAAGTCTTGCATCTTGCAAAAAAGTGATACGCTCTGTTCCTGAACAAAATGTATTAATAATATACATGTATTTTTAGTAAAAATAATTATTTCATTTTTGTTTTAAAATTGTGATTCATGTTTAAACTGATCTAAATTGATTGAAATTGTACTCTTATTTTATCTAATATAACCTAGTAAACGTAACGTAAAGTTATGATTTTTAGTAGTGTATAAGACTTATTGTAAAAAGTAAAAACGGAAGTAATTTCCGGAAAATAATAAAAAGACTAATAAAACTCTTTTTGGCTGTAACAGTGAAGTTGAAACAACGGGTTTTATTAAATCGCATTTAATTTCATTAACCCCACACAGTAACCCAAGAAAAAAAACCCTACACACCCCAACATTTGATCCTAACGAGCCGGATAAACTATAATAAACCAAAACCCTTTTACTCAAACTTTAAACATTTATAAAAAGGAAAAAAGTGCAAAGTGCAAGCCCATAAATAGACATATATACATATAAAAAATCATTTGGTCCTTTTCGAGCCGAATAAAGACTCCATAGAACATTAAACATTTAAAAAAAAAAAATTATAAAAAAGAAAAAAATGCAAAGTGTAAAACATACACATATATATATATATAAAAAAGATACCTAATAGACTACACAAAACATTAAGCATTTAAAAGAAAAATTAATCAAAAAGTGCAAGAACAAAGTGCAAGTGTACAAAATATATATATATATACATATAGATATATATAAAACACAAAGTACATACACAAATTCCCTCGCGGTCGGTGTCTTGCCCCTTGTCTTTCTAATTTTTAAAACTAACAGACTCTCGAAGAAATCGCATTTCCCGCGACGTGTAAAAAATTAATTTCAACTTTAACCTCAACTGTCACCAGCTGGACAAAGTTAACTAAAGGTCGTAAGTTGCTAAAAATAAATATTAATTAATTAATATTATTTAAATAAACTGTATCTAATAATTAAATAAATATTATACTTGATACATACATACATTGGTTTATAATTAATTAATTTTCAAATAAAAACCTTAAAATATGTCGAAATTGTCCTTGGGTGTAGATCAAAAAGGTGTTCTGGAGCAGATTCTTCGTGACCACTCCAACTTCAAAAAGACTGGAGCATCACGTCGTACAGCCAGCTATCTGTCAGGTCGTCTTCTTATTCTAGAATGGAACTTCAAGAATGCGCTTGGTCTTCAAGCGAAGATTCGACGAGGAGAAATTGAAGAAGGTCTGGAAGAAGAAGATTTTGATGAAATTTTTGATCTGCTTCAAGAAACATATTTCACTTATCGAGGTGAATTGGTCGATGCTATCGACAATGCCAAGTTAGCATCCAAGGAGAAGATTGTGGAAGGTGAATCCACAGGTGGTTCTTGTAATGAGCTGTCATTACCCCAAATTCAAATACCACATTTTGAGGGCTCGTACACGAAGTCGCGGGCTTTCCACGATGTTTTTTTGTCCTTAGTCCACACAAATGAGAAGCTGGGTGAAATCCAAAAGCTTCACTATTTGAAGTCGTCTCTTACAGGTGAAGCTGGTCGTTTGTTGCAGCATTTAGGTTTGTATTCTGGCAATTATGACAAAGCATGGGAACTGCTTGTCGCCAGATACGACCACAAGCGAGTGTTGGTAAACGCTAATTTCCAACTTTTTTTTTGAGCAGCTGCAGTTGACGAAGGAGATGGCAAGCAACATCAAGTCTCTACTGGACACGTCGCAGGAATGTTTCCACGCTCTGGGAAACTTAGGACTGCCTGTTAGTTCTGGGATGACATTTTAATATATATACTGGTTCAGAAATTACCTGCTTTTACTCAGCGTTTGTGGGAGGAGAAGTTAGGTAGTTCGAAGGAGTTGCCAACACTGACACAATTCACAGAGTTCCTGGAAACACGTTTTCGAACCTTGGAAGCAGTAGCTGGAACGAGTGGCATCAAGGTCAGCGGTTCTTCTGTGCACAAGGCTGTTGCGGTCGAGAAGAAAACGGTGTTGCACGTCAAGAAGAAGCAGTTTGCATGCCAGGTATGTGGTAGATGTCAGCACTCCCTTCGAACTTGTCAGAAGTTTATTGCCATGGAGATCTGTGAACGATCTAAGGCAGTGGACAGAATCGGGGTTTGCCGGAACTGTCTAGGATACAGTCACAGGACTAGCCATTGTCAAAGCAGTGTACGCTGCTATTACTGCCAGCAAGCACACCATTCTCTGCTGCATGTTAATAATCTCCGTTCTAAACCTACAAGGGATTATAAAAATACAACAACAGGTACACAAACATTTCATATAACATTTAACCCACCTAAAGTAGTCTCTTCGGAAGTACATCAGCCAAGTGTTCTTCTGGCAACAGCAGTTGTTCGAGTCAGGTCATCAAATGGTATTTATTTTAATATGAGGGCGTTAGTTGATCCTGGATCGGAAGCAACGTTCATTACTGAATCCACTGTCCAGTTATTAAGGCTTCATCAGCGACGAACGATCATTCAGGTATCTGGATTGGGAAAAGTTAGCAGTGGTTCATGTCAACGATATGTAAGTCTTACCTTTGGGTCTCTGGTAACACCTTTCGAGACAAATACCCTAGCCTATGTGTTCAAGTCGCTGACTGGTCTTCTGCCATCCAAACCTTTAGCTATGCAAAATTGGGAACACATGGTTTAAAGTTAGCTGATCCACAATTTGATAAGCCTGCGACTGTTGATATTCTCCTGGGAGCTGACGTTTACTCTGAACTTATTCTAGGATCCATTATACGCGGTGATGATGAAAGATCGTCAATCGCAAAGGAATCAGAGTTAGGTTGGTTTATCCTTGGGAAGGTTATTTCACAAAATAAAGAACCTGTCCATAGCTTCTTACATGTTCTCGATATCGACACTCAGCTGCGAAGGTCCTGGGAACTGGGGGAGTTCAACACTAAGGAAACTGCGGAAGAGAAAACTTCTGAAAAGAATCATATATACACACCATAACGAGATTGGGCGTTGGACGATATGAGGTATCGTTGCCATTTAAAGACGGATGTAAACCTGGGTTTGGTGCCTCGAAGGTAGGTGCCTTACGTAGGTTTCATCAACTGGAAGGAAGATTCCAGGAAACCCCCACACTACACAAGGAGTACTCTAAGTGCTTAAACGAAAATAAGGAGCTTCAACAGATGACAGAGGTTGACGAAACGAATACCATACTGGATACACCACACCATTTTCTTACTCCTCACCATGTGGTATTCAATAAACCGGAATGTAAGCCTGGGTTTGGTGCCTCGAAGTTAGGTGCCTTACGTAGGTTTCATCAACTGGAAGGAAGGTTCCAGAAAAACCCCACACAGCACAAGGAGCTTTCCAAGTGTTTACAGGAATGCAAGGAGCTTCGTCAGATGCCAGAGGTTGACAAAAAGAATACCTTACTGGATACACCACACCACTTTTTCACTCATCACCATGCGGTATTCAAGAAGTCAAACAGAACCACGAAGCTTCGTCGCAATTTTGTGTACTACAAGCGTTTTGTTCGAAACTGCCGGGCACAAGCTGGAGAAAGAAACAGAGATCCACTAAAGGCACAAGACTTTTCGAAATTCGTCAAGGAGACACTGCCGTGGAGAAGTGGAGCGAAAAATATCTGCCCAGGATGAGACAACGCCCAAAGAGGACAAAACTCAAGGATGAGAGACTACCGCTATCGCAATGGCGACTCCAACGGATTCCGACACACATCCCGGAAAGAAAAGACGGACTTGCTAAAGTGGTGACCGTACGAAACGAAACCGGAGAACTTAATCGAAAAGCGAAATACAACACAATACCTGAACAACACAACACAACACAACATTTAAACGACACAACACAACATTTATAAAACAAACACTTTAAATAAACTCACATGAAAAATTAAAGACATTTCTTTTCCTTTAAAAAACAATTTATTGAATTAATCACACATAATAATACAAACTTATTTTATCCTAGATTCCCTACACAACACAACACACATACATACAGTCCACTCTAAATCACACAAAATCAATCATTCCGGACAACGCTGTGGAGTTCCGAAACTCCAAAATGACGACGGGAATTGGAGAATCAAAACCCCGACGGAATTTGAGCTTCTTAGTGAACACTCAACGTAATCCACAAAAAACACATCATTCACACCAGACAACGTTGCAGAGTTCCAAAATTCCAAAATTCCGACGGGAATTGGAGAATCAAAACCCCGACGGCACTTTAAGTTTTTCACTCAACGTTGTCCACTGAACACAACACAACACTTTAACATTTATCCTTCTTTTTATAAACATTTAAACTTAAAACACTCAAATGTAAAAATAAATAACTTAAACTATCATAATTAAAGGAAATAAATAATATTGAAAAATATGTAAATAACAAAAAATTAACATGTCAAAAAAAACTTATTGAAGATGAATTGTAACAACAATTCAATAGGAAGGCGGATTCATGGCTTTACTTAAAAATGTAAATACCACACCACACACTAAGAAGGCTAATTCGGCCATCATCAAAACACTAAACATTCGAGAAAATTTCGTCGTACAGCATCGCACTGCACAACCAAAATTTGCGTACGCGGAGAACAGTTATCGTACAAAATAACACCACAAATTGTACCGAATTTGTTGGGAAAATATATATTTTTTTTAATGAACTTTTTAATTTTTTGTTTATTTTCCCAACTCTTTTTTCTTCTTTTATTTTATTTGCACTGTACTCGAATATCACTTTCGCGAAACCAAAACCAATCGATGTACATCAATATGTACACACGCTCGTATATACAATTGTGTACTCGCGCCGATGTACACAATTCAAAATGAAATCTTACTGCGCGTAGGAAGGGGATCAGACAAAAAGGATTAAAAAAAATAATTAATTAAAAAGACTTACCTTTTTAACAAAAAAAAGGGGAAAAACAAAAGAAAATTAACAACTAAAAAAAAAACCGAACAACACACGCGATAGTAAATTGACCCAGTTTTGGTCAACGATCAAAACAAACTACTGCACTATTGCAAACCAAAGTCAATGACACATATTTTATCTCCCTTTGTTGCTCGTTTGTTATATCGTCGTCCTTGTCACCTACATGTAATGTTTCAAATTATTAATTTACATGATTTTGTCTCATTTATATGTAGATATCAACACACAACTTTTATGTCAAAAGAAATGTAAAGTACAAGATCGAGGACACTGCGGACGAAAATCGTCCACCGGGCGGGAGCATGTTCGTGAACAAAATGTATTAATAATATACATGTATTTTTAGTAAAAATAATTATTTCATTTTTGTTTTAAAATTGTAATTCATGTTTAAACTGAGCTAAATTGATTGAAATTGTACTCTTATTTTATCTAATGTAACCTAGTAAACCTAACGTAAAGTTATGATTTTTAGTAGTGTATAACACTTATTGTAAAAAGTAAGAATGGAAGTAATTTCCGGAAAATAATAGAAAGACTAATAAAACTCTTTTTGGCTGTAACCGTGAAGTTGAAACAACGTGTTTTGTTAAATCGCATTTAATTTCATTAACCCCACACAGTAACCCAAGAAAAAAAAACCTACACATCCCAACACGCTCTTTGAAATAAGTATGAAACCCGGATGTAACTTCCATTCGATAGGCGAACCACATAGACTGAACATACATCATCAAATGGACTTATTCATTTGAGAAGGAAAATCTACCAATTTTTTAAAGGGTGAAAATAGATTTGTTTTCTTGAAATCGGAGTTGATCTCCTCGCTCAAATCATTTAGTGTACAGAAATGATAACAAATGTATGATTGAAGACAAAAGAGAAAACGGACATTTTTGCTTTCCATCTCGAAGACATTTTCAATCCATTCAATTGTCAAGAGTTTGTGAATAAATAAATGCATTAAATAAATAGCACACGACATATATGAAAAATACAGTGAGCTGTCAATTAAGCGTTTTGAAGCAGAAGCGGCCGGGGTAGGTTGAGCGGTCAACGAAGGAAATTTAAGGTAAATATATTCTTAATATCGGTCTGTACGGACTGTACAGCGATGCCGCCACCATCATTAAAGCTCAGGTAACCCGGCATAAGTGATAAAGTCACCTAGAAACCATGGACACCTGCGCCCCTCTGCAGGAAACTTCCTAGGGCAACCTAGAGGGACAAAGTGGTAGACGAAAATCTCCTCATAAATGGCGTACACAAGTGGAAGGGGACCCCAGCCAACTTCGTGTGCGCAACTGATGACAGCTGGTAAAATACCGCACTATCTGGAGAGGAATGCTAGCTAATGCCCTAGTAACCACCCGACTGTAGCGCCATCTAAGCAAATAAATTACACGATATGAAGTACAACACTAACGGAATTAAACCGTAGAGAGCTGCTGGGTATTACTTGTTGCAAACCCCGGAGGATAAAAAATTAAATTAATTAAATTGGTGGTGAATACCGAACTGCTGGGAAAGCAACAAACTTCAAAAAAGGAGACAAACGAAACGCAACTACATAGGTGGTGGTGGATGAGCGAATGAAGAGGACTGCACAAAAGCGAATGTGAGTGGAGAGGAATTGCAACAAGCAGCTGTTGGTTAGCTGCAGTCACCAGCTGCTCAGCAAGGGTGGGTTCGGGAAGTTCGTTCAACACAAAAATTGATAACAACCACAGCAGGTAGGCTCCACCCAATTTTTAATGCAAAATTGGGAAAACAGATGAAAGAAAATGCTCAAATTATCTTTTCCCTGATGAGGAATTTATGACCATATATCTGTGATCACAAGGAAAAACCGCTAAAGTCTGTTTTACTAATTTTTTCAGGAGAACAGTTTAAATTTTTTGACAAACGTGTGAAATTACAAACGGCTGTATTAACAATAATAAATACAATTTAACACTTTAGTTGTTAGGGCCTTGTATGTTTTTAACCTTAAAAATCCTATCTGAAGTTTAGTTGTTTTTCCATTTTAAAAAACATTTTTTTTCTGGTCTAAAGTCTACTTTAGCTGTTTTTCCTTGTCTATTTTGTTAAATTATTCAGTTCTTATGTCCACTTAAGTTCTTATTCCTAAATAGATAATGAAAAATATCGACTTTGGATATGTTCTCAGCAGAGAATGAGAACAAAATTCGTACTTTGAGATAGAATAAATTTTATTTACTTATAAACTTATACGATGAAAAATACAAAAACACAACAAATTTTACTTCATACAATGTAAATTGAAAAAAAAAAGAAAAAATTACACATATTAAGTTAAAAATCAAAACTAAAAAAGTGGTTTTTAATCTTCATCGTCACTTCTTAAATCGGAATGAATGTTGAGTTCGGTGGAACTGGTTTTAAGGTTTTTATAAAAAGAATGAGTGAAAATCTGGATTTATGTACTGTAATAAATCCATGAGGTCTTTATTTTTATCCGACGATAAGATTGGTAATTCTTCAACATTTTTTAAATCGCCCAATGTAAGTTTCAATGCTCCTCGTTTGACTAACTGTAAAAGGTTAAATGGTTCTTCAGGATTTAGGTTTGTTTTATACAAAATTTGGTTATAGTTGTTTGTATAGCGAATCCACCTTACTGAGTTCCATATAAATTTCTGGCCTTCTGAATTACATCGTTTACAATTAAAATTATTTTTCGAAATTTCACTGAAGTTGAAGAAATCACTTTCTTTCATTTCGAAAACTTTAATTTTTGAATTAATACTTCCGATGAATTGATACCAGTCGATTGGCACACTTATTTCAACATTGGATTTTTTCTTTTTTCGTTCAATTAATGCAAATTTATGATCTGATAGATCCCAATGAAGGATTTTCTTTCATGAACAGAAGGAACATAGTAGAAACAAACGAATTTTTATTTTGGCCGGAACATGAGTTACTGTAGAACGTTATTTTAGTGACAAAAGGAGGCAACGATTGTGGATGTTTGAAAATGCATGAAGCAATCTCAATTCCACTCCGCCGCGCAATTCCCTCGTGCCACATAAAACAACCGGAATCATTCGTTTTTAAATTATGAATCGTGAGATTGAAGGTCAATGCTGTGTTTTATAAAAACTAACCGAGTTTCTCAAGAATGGTGTTGGTAGGCACTGTTGTAAGTCAAACGCAAACGCTACCATATCGTTGTTTTGCCTAGCATTTTCCTTATCGATCCTTTTTTGTTCGAAGCCAAAGTTTCCTTTTTTCACATGAACTTGTTTCTGCTCTACCAAAACTTGTTTTTCATTTTCATCCTGGGCTCTTTTTATCTAAGATAAAAATCCATTTCAAGTTGCGCACGTGTCTAGTTTTTTTTTTAAAGAAGAACTTAACACTCAAGTGGGTATGAAAGTATGGTATACTTTAAGTGCCTGAGCACGTGTTAATTTTTTTTGGAAAACGGGATAGTGAGAGAGAGAAAGATGTTTGTACTCAGTGGTTATTTCGCTCCATGGGTGGCATCCAACATTTAATAGGGAGACTAAATTCTTAGTGGAAGCTGACTTATTGTTGATTTCTAGTCAACTACTCATCTTACTAGATTTCCGTTAACTGAAAAATGAATATGTCTCTCGGGTGAGGTTGGGATTCGAACACCGAACCTTCCGATTTGGAAACCAGTCCACTACCACTTGAGCCACTGCCACGAGGGCTTTGAATTTTAAATTCATCGTTTTAAATATTTTTGAACATTTGGTAAGGCATACAGGATTACAAAGTTCATTACTGTACATCCAATGCATTATGCAAAGATTCAAACTGCCATGAATATATTTTTTAGATGTGTGGCGACGGCTGTAAAATCTTTCATATGACGGGAACTCATTTATGTAGTTCCGAACTTCCTCTTCTTGATCCAGTCTTAGTTTGTTCACAGGAGTCATCTTACCCCGGTTAACTTGGACCTGAAAGTTTTTTGGCTATTACGTTTTAATGAAACTCTCCGTTTCAGAAAACAAAATCGAAGAATGTGTTCTGCAAACTTGTGTACGCATGCCATCATATTCCATAAAGTACTTCACTGATGTTTCACGGTGTCGCTTTCTTTTCAGTGCGTTAGACAGAATATTACATTTTTCATTTCCTGTAGTCAAAAGATTTCCTATGTATAAAATTCTCGGGTCATAGGTTCCCAAAGCCCAATACTGGTTAAATACTTAGTTCGTTTATCTGCTCGAACAAACTTTTGTCTTGGCAGTTGCCTTGACACTTTCCAAAGGGCTTTTGAGCTCTTGCGTGCTTAACTTTTTCAGAAAGTGTTTTATATGACTTTCCAGTGTTCCTTAATGTCTGACGTAAGCGTTTTTTATTCTTCATTTTGGACTGTGGATCGTCGTTGTTGAACGGAATCTTCAAAACTTCACCCCTTTCACTTTCTGGGTGAGAATTCGAAGAACTAACAGCATTATTTGTTATAAAAGGAGGGTATTTTATGGAATCCCATTCTGGCAAATTATCGTAAGTTATATTCGATGATGCAGATATTGTGTTTCTATCTTCATCGTTGAACTAATTTGAGTTGTCTAAAATAATGGAAAACTGAAAATATATCCGGGGGTTACAACTTCGGCGTTTTCCATAGAAATGTAGGTACCTTATTCTCGGGAACCCCTCGACTGATTCGAAAAAAAATTTGCAGTCTTCTTATTTTCAAAAAAGTTAGCCTACTGAATAAAGGAATTTTGAAAATATTAAAAACTAATAAGCTTTGAAAATTCTGACTTTTTTCATGTTTTTAAAAAAAAAATAGTATCATCTATCGGGGAAAAAAATAATCATATTGATATCTCTTATCTTTTCCAAGAAAAGGGTACAAATGTGAAAAAAAAAAATTTACAGGAGGGTCCAAAAACTAAACAAGTTTGTTTTAAATTTTTTTATGATTTTCTCATCAAATTTTAGTTTTTTTTTTGGATTTACATTACTAATAAAAATTATACAGAAGGCATTAATTTTCCGAGTAATCTTCTTGATTGTTTTTTGTCAGGTTACTTACCATATTTTGTTTGTTTTATTCTGAAAAAACATCCTGAACTATGATGCGTACCATGATTTCCACCGACCTTCCTAATTTTGACCCAATATTTTGAGCACTTCTACACATCAGAAAAATCATAATAAAAAATGTAAAAAAAGCAACATTTTTTTCACGTACAATGTTGTAACCACCCTAAAAAAATAATGTTCTTACTTTTGAATACATCTATATCGAAATCAAATCCATACACAGATGATCTATTTTCAATATATCAGCAAAGTAATCATTTGTGTCTATAATATAATTAATATTAATTAATTAATTAATTAATTAATTAATATATGTGTAATATTTTAGTCTATCGAATTCGAATATTAATAAGTTGTATTTTTTTGTGGCCATTGGTTTATTGACGTTTTTCTAAAATTTGTTTCCGGGGTTTCAGTGCATGTAAACGAACTTGATTCAATGTTTCCTGTGCAAATAAAAAAAATGTTCGATCTTTATTTGGTTCTGGTATATAAGTTCTTAACATCACAAAAACCTTTTTTGAATGAGCCTCTTTTTCTGTAAAAGAAAGTACATTCAAAGGCCAAATTTATTACATTAAAAAAACAAAAACATTAGAAAATATAAATGCCTACCACGATAAAGGTGGATTCATAAACGACAACGTTTTCTTCTCGCAACAAACATTCTTGCTTCGCCGATGACCTACGCTCTGAGTTTCGACGTATGTGTCCTTTTTTGGCGCAATTCTCTTACCTTCAGCTCTTGCTTTTTCTATAAGTCTTTGCGAACGAGACTTTTTCTTTTAAGTTTTTATCAAAAATTATTTATAAAAACACAAAGGAAAACACAAGAAATAACAAAGTTCGTTTAAAAACGCAGGAAACAAAACACTAAAGTCTAGTTTAGACAACACTTTTTCTTTCTATGATTATGAAAAAAGAACTAAATTATATTTTAGACACGTTTTTTTAACTTTTGTGTGAATTTTGCTAAGACACATTTAAATTGGAGCCCTCAGAAATGGAAGACTGTCTTATTTTCTGATGAATCGAAATTCAATTTGTGTGGATGAGACGGAAAGCAACATGTAAGGAAACCGAAAGGTGAGATGTTGAACCCCAAATTCAACAAAGGAACTACCAAGCACGGTGGTGGGAATGTTATAGTCTGGGACTGCTTCTCTTCGCAGGGCATTGGTCCAATTATTCGTATTGAAGGGATTATGAGATCCGAAGATTACAAAAACATCCTACAAAATGTCATGTCCCCTTATGCAAAATGAGAAATGCCGCTGGTTTGGTGGTTTTAAAACGATAATGACCCCAAACACACATCTAAACTGGTCATAAATTTGATCACGGAGCAAAATATAAACATTCTGCAATGGCCACCGCAGTCCCCAGACCTTAACCCCATCGAGAACTTATGGGAGTTCGTAAAAAGGAGAATAGGTAATCAAATATTAAAAAAAAAGAAGAACTCTTTGCAGAAGTGGACAAGCAGTGGAAAGACATTCACAAATTATTTATTGACAATTTAATTGCTTCCATGCCGAGGAGATGTGCAGCTGTCATTAAAAATAAGGGGTACGCAATAAAATATTAGAATATTTTTGATACTTTATACAGTTTTTAACATTTAAATCGAAGAACATACGAGTATCTTGGTTGCAAATGTTTTGCACAGCAAAAACTGTTACTTTTTAAATTCTCAGCTGTTTATTTTTTTAATGGATTAAATGATGTATATTTTATTTTCTTCTAAATAAATTAAAATATATAAGGTTTATAGAACGATACATAGTATTTCATTTCTGCAAACTTTTACATATTAAATTTACGTTTAATTCTTCGCTACAACTAGTTGCAAATGTTTTTCACAGCACTGTATGTTTGATATGTTCCGTTTCATTTTCACTATAGATGATGATATCATCAAAATAGACGTAGCATGATCTTCCTATAAACGCGCGGAGAATATCATCTAGGGCTCGTTGGAAAATTGGAGGCGCGTTCTTCAATCCGAACGGAAGCCTAGCGAACTCGTACTTTCCGTTATTAGCAGAAAATGCGTTTTTTTCTATGTAGGAATCTTTTAGCGGTATTTGATAAAATCCGGTGCAGAGATCGGGAAGTGTGAAATATTTATTGTTGCTAAACTGGAAAAGAACTTCATTAACATCCGGTATCGGATATCGATAATGTATTGTGACGGCATTTCATTTCCTATAATCAATCACCATTCTGTATTGCTTATTCCCTTGGGAGTCGTATTTCTTGGGTACGACCCATACTGGTGAACTATAGGGTGACCGGGACGGTCGAATAATGCCATCAGTTAAGAGTTTCTCAATTTGGGTTTCAATTTCAAATCTTAATGATGCAGGGTACGGATACGATTTTGTATAGACTGGGGTATCAGTATTAGTACGGATTCTGTGACCTTCGCCGTATAGTTGACTCTTCCACCAGGTTCAGATAATAAATTTGAAAACGTTTGTGTTAGTACTCTTATTGAGTCTTTTTGCCAAATTGTCATATGGTTTCGAGACAATGAACTGAAGGGGACTTGAGTTGATTTATTTTGATTTTGACATTGTTAAGGACTTCCATATAGCTATTCTATCGCTAACCTACATAATTCACACCCGTATACTCAGGAACGGTCAAGGGATTTCTTCAGTAGGTGAATACTGGTTAAGAGTCTGGTTATAATTTGCGTCTTCCATTGTCAAAGCCTGGAAGTAATTTTCAAGATTTATTTGTTCTGTATCTATATGATAATTTCGTTGGTGTTTATTTGGTATATGCTGTTGAGGGTGAGGTCCAGGAGGTCTCTTTGTGGCAAATCCAAATGGTGCTGAAGGTTTGCTTTGGTGATTTGCAGCTGCTGTTTTAATCGTTGAAACGTCCATAGGTTCCGGCTTCGGTTGAAGTTTCGTAGCGATTTGAGGAACTCCGGTTGGTTGAGGTAATTGGGGTTGATAATCGTATCAAGGGAACAGTACAGTTTCGATCCCCTTGCGGTTGAGTTGGCCAGGTTGGTTTAAGTTGGGAAACTTGGTAGAATTGTGGTGGCAGATATTTCAAGTGAGGATAAAATTGCTGGATAGGAGTGTGTGGGTCTACGCGGTGGCTGCTGAGGTTGTAAGCCGTTATTAGGCTTCCTCACCAAATTTTAATTTTTGCCAGCATATGGGGCACGAAAGTTTTGGTTCTCAAACTTAAGGCAGAAGTGCAAAGCTTGAGGGAGGTCTGCTGGTTCACGAGTACCCAACAGTCTAGGCAGATCGCCTTTGAGCCTTCTTACTTACTTAATTCGAGTGCATTGTCTGCACTGCCAGTTATTTTATTACGGATCACCGATAGTACACCGTAATACTTAGGGGTTCCTCTGAGGTGTTCGTAAATACGCACGATCCGATCTGCGCTTTTCTTCCACGAAGAAAACTCTGTCGGATTCCCTAAACCTTTTTACTATGTCGGGAATCCTTTCCAAATCGGATAGGTTCCCTGGCAGTTCGGGTCGGATTTCCTGATCCCGTTCTGTTGCAATGTCGGCATTTGGGTTAAGGATAGAATTAATGACTCAATCTACTATTTCCGTCACGAGAATAACTAATTCTAGGGTTAAGTTTTGGGTGGGTCTGGAAGGATTAGGTTGGGCTTGTTCTGGGTTAGACATATTTGTTTGTATTATTGGAGAAAACGAGTTCAAAATGAGAAAACGAGTTTAAAATATAAAAAGAATGAATTTAAATAATGGCATAAAATAGTAATGAATGATTAAAAAAAAAATCAAAAAGGAGATACCTAATGTTATTCGTTGATTCAATATGTATTACAATATATTATATTAATTTGATATTTTTAATGAATGGATTTCTTTTTCCTTCGTTTTTGTGTGTGTTTCACTTTTCTTAAAACTATGAATATATGGAATTTTTACTTTTCTTAAACAATATTAACTTAGCATCGCCCCACTGCCCCGAACCAAATGATAACACTTCTCACTGGGATCCCGCTATCCCAGCTGTGGGTAGAGCTTGGACGGCAGCTAAACCTGGGCGAACTTAAAAAAGCGCCACTTGATTTTTCGTCGGAATCACGAATCCTTTCCGAGCGACCAAAAACAAGAAAAAAACTTCCCCGAAAGAAAAAACCAAAATTCCACGGCCGAAATTAAAAAAAACTGATTTTTTTTTCACCACGTTATAAATGCCCCGTTGGGGCTTGACGGTTTATTCTTAATTGGTTTAGCGGTACACTCACCGGTGGAATGACCCGCTATTCTTACAGTCTCGAACAAAGAAAAACGTTACTTAACGGGTCGCGTGTCCCGTCTGTTGCAAAAAAAGAACGAACTCGTCTTGCACCACACTGCTCTACACTGCACTATACTTATCTTTTTTTTTGGCGGTACTGCGCCCCTTTCTGGCACAGTTCCTCGCTCGGTTTATCCCGCTACTCCCGGTATCCAAATCCTCGTTCAGGTCCTTTCTCCTTTTTTCCTTTTTCTTAAATTTTTATTTATTTGTTTTTGTTTAAGGCAGAACTCGCGACTTTATTCAAAAAAAAGAATTTACTCTACTTTATGAAACAAAAAAAAAACCAAGACAGAATTGCTTTTCGCAATTCGCAAACTTCCAAAAAACTTTGCTTTTCGCAAACAAAAAAAATTCGCAAAAAAGAAGATATAAAAACCTAGGCTGACCTTTCTGTGGGCTGGTTGTCACCAAAGTGTCTTCCAGATCTTTTTCGATCCATAGCTCCAGCCAGACACACACACATTCACACGTACATTCTCTCAAACATTCATTCCGTACTAGTGGACCCAACGACGGGATTTCTAGCTACAACACTAGCAAGCTTTGCTAGTGTGTGCACCCGTGTCCGACTAGGCCTCTCACACATACCATTTTCCACATTCATGCTAAACTCCTCAGTCTCGGAGTTCGCTCCCACTTCTAGTAATGACTGGGAACTCCGCTGAGCGTGTCACTGCTTACAATTATTTATTCATTTCTTTGTAGTTGGGCCCTTGTGCCCTCTGGCCTGTCTGCCAGTTTGTACTTTTATTATTTTTTTGTTGTACCATCGTTGTTTGTGGGTTGTTGGTTGATGATGGTTTGTTGCATGTTTGTATGTTTATCTGTTCCCTCGGTGGAGGCTGTCTTAGTGCTTGGCCGTCCGCCTACATGCCTCTGCTGCTCCATCGGTGGGGTGCTGGCTTAATAAGGGGTCGTCATCCCTTCACCCATCGAACCTAACTTTTAAAGCTGGTACTTCGTTGGGGTGTACCCGATTATACTGGCCGCCCGCCTGCACACCACTGTTGCTCCTTTGTTGCTACCTCGTTGAGGTGTTGCTATAAAAGAGATCGTCGTCTCTTCACCCATTGATCACTTGGCTCCTTGCTAGCTCTGGCTAGCTGCATCCACATCATTTGTGGGATGTGATGCCGGTGTCCACACCCACATCGGTAGCAGGATGGGGTGTTATTTAAGCCTCCTGTTGTTGGCTTTCGTTGGGGTGTTTGTTCCAGGGATCGTCTTCCCCCACCCGTAATCATCGTTGTATATGTGATAACCAAGCGTTTTTGGTGATCTTTAATAAATATGCTTTTAATTTAAACTACAATAAATTTTATTAGATTTAGATTTATTAAATATTTTTGATTTAACCTCTTCGTAGTACAAGTGAATACTAAAAAGAAAAACAGGAAATCTATCCTTTCGAACAATGTTCCTTTTTGACACATTACTTGACAATCAGAATTTCGAAGGAAATAGGTAGTTATTAACAAGTCAACAAGTACATATTGGGCGAGTTCAAAGCTAGATATAATGTTTTATACATGCAATAGTTTTTATAAATTTAATGATATTATTGGTATGAAATATGTTGAACATTCTCCCCCTCTTGAAGAACTGGAGGTGCTTCAACTGGTAGCCGGCAGAGGTTTGCAATTGCTCGTTTGCAGGTTCCACTAGCAGTTTTTAAGGTAACCACTCGAACAATCCCATCGGAGCCAGGATGCGTTTCGATTATTCTCCCAAGCTTCCATTTCAAAAGAGGAGCATTGTCATCTTTGATAATTATGATGTCATTTAGCTGGAACCCGGGGATATGATTTCGCCATTTGTTGCGTTGCTGCAAATTGTGTAAGTACTCGTTTTTCCACCGATACCAAAAATGGCTCATGCACATTGAACTCGCTGCCACCGGCTCAGATAGGAGATATTTTTGTCACACAAATCTGGTTCTGCAAGTCCGACCAGTGAAGCACCTGTTAAAAAATGGCCCGGGGTTAAAGGTTTAAGGTCATTGGGATCTTAGGAAAGAGGAGAAAGAGGACGGGAATTAAGAATGCATTCTATCTGGACAATAAGTGTGTTGAGCTCATCATAAGTCAAAGCTGCTAGATGTAAAAAGCGTTTCATATGATGCTTCGCAGACTTCCCGGCTGCTTCCCATATAGCACTAAAATGTGGTGATCTGGGTGGTATATGCCGTCACTCAATGCCGTCATCCAAACAAGCCTTCATGATTTCGAAAGTAGACTGTTGGGTGTGGAACATTTCATAAAGTGCCTTTAACTCATTACGTGCTCCTATGTAGTTTGTAGCGTTATCGCTATAAATTGTGCGACATAATCCTTGTCGGCTGATGAAGCGACGCAAGGCACCCAAGAACGAAGCAGTAGTGAGGTCTCCAACTAATTCAAGGTGTACAGCTTTGGTGCTGAGACATATGAATACATCTATATATGCTTTCACAGCAGCAGTCCCACGACGTCTAGAGTGCACCATAAAGGGTCCACAAAAGTCTGTTCCTACGACAGTGAATGGACGAGATGGCAGTAACCGATAATCTTGTAGATTCCCCATTTGTGGATATTCCAAGCGAGGAAGCGTTCTACCACACAGAACGCAGCGACTGATAACTCGCCGAATAAGAGGTTTCGCATGCACTGGCCAAAATTGTTCGCGAATTATTGAAAGCAGTCCTTGTACTCCCACGTGATGATGTTTTTTATGTTTGTCCATGATTAAAGCGATTGTAAATACGTGATCATTCGGTAGAAGTGCTGGATGTTTATAGTCATACTCTGTATTGGCATCGCGTATGCACCCACCAATTCTCAGTATTCCCTTCTCATCGAGGAATGGTCTAAGGGAACAAATATGCGATCTAAGAGATATTGCCCTTTTTTGTTCCAAGAGTATTATATCGTTTGTGTATTTATTTCGTTGAACAATTTTTAAGATACGAGTACAATCCAAGGCCTTATTGGTTTCAATTGGTGTTAATTTTTTCGTGTTAAGGTGACAAATCTTCATAGACACTATAGGCCCGGAGCCTATGGTAGTGTGAGATTCTTACTCACTAAAAAAACACCTCCCTTATGCAAACGACGACTGAGTTCACACTCAACAAGCAGTTCTTCTATCGCATTTTATTTTGTTTTTATAAGATATCTTGCAGGCGATTAAAAATTCCTGTGTACTTTAGAAAATTAGGCGCTGCTAATCACCGCGCTAGATCGAGAGGCTTAGTCCTTTACAGACGGCGGAATAATTTTGTCTCGTCGAGGATCTGTTGAACTGAAATATTCGTATGACCTTGTAATCGATTATTATATTTTCCCGCAAACATTTTAATTACGTTCTGAACGTTTTCGACTCCTAAGTCTCTGTGGATATCATCGTTTCTAATGTACCAAGGCGCATTAACAATACCTCGAAGAACTTTGTTTTGGAATGTCTGTAAAACATTAATGTTACTATTTTTAGTACAACCCCAAAGTTGTACACCATATGTCCAGACCGGTTTTAGCACTTGCTTGTATAACAGCAGTTTGTTCTCTAAGCTAAGCTTGGAATACTTTCCAATAAGCCAGTAAATATCTCTATATTTGATTTCAAGCTCTTCACATTTTTTCTTAACGTGTGCTCTCCTGTTTAGTTCAGCGTCGAGTGTCATACCAAGATATTTGGCCTCGTTCGCGTAAGGAATTCGTATTGCGTTGATAAACATCGGTGGATTCTCAATTTTCTTGAGAGTGAAGTTCACATGCACAGACTTGTTTTCATTAAGCGCGATTCGCTAAGTCTTTGCCCAATTGTTAATCCGTGTAAGGGCACGTTGCAACTTGGCAGTTGCTTCTTCGATTGTTTTAGCCGTTGCCAAAATGGCAGTGTCATCAGCAAATATGGCTAGGACAGTGTCGTCCGTTTGCGGTATATCGCGGGTGAAAAGCAAATATAGCAGAGGGCCAAGTACACTTCCTTGCGACACCCCCGTCTTTATTGTCATAAAAATGGAATACTCGTTTCCGTGTCTCACACGGAAGAGTCGGTCTTCCAGGTATGAATCTAAAATTCGAGACAATTGCTGGGGTAGGGCTTGTCGAAGTTAATATTTTAGGCCTTCGTGCCATACCTTATCAAAGGCTTGCGAAACATCAAGGAATGCGCTTGAACAGACTAACTTACACTCGATTGCTCGTTCAATTACATCGGTTATTCGATGCACTTGGTCAACTGTAGAGTGTTGGCTTCTAAAGCCAAATTGATGATCAGGTAAGAGGGAATTTGTATCGGTAATTGGTTTAAGGCGATTAAGAAGGATTCGCTCGAAGACCTTCGATGTAATCGGGAGAAGCGATATTGGTCTATATGACTTGACTTCAGTCAGCGGCTTACCGGGTTTCGGAACCATAATAACTTCGGCTACTTTCCACTGGTTCGGTACATGCTCTAATCTAATGCTGGCATTTATAAGATAGAGCAGCTTTATCAGACTTTTTTTCGGCAACGCTTTAAGTATCCCTCCCGTTATTAAGTCATATCCCGGGGCTTTATTGGGCTTAAGCGTGTCTATAACTTGTCTAAGTTTCCTAAGTGTAGCCTTTTCTACTGGAAAGTTTGTCGTCACCTCTGGCGTATTGACATTCTCTGGAAGCACTTCCCCGTCGAATGGTTTAAACGTTTCTGCAAGAAGGTCGGCGAAAACATTAGCTTTTTCCTTATCTTCTTTCGCCCAGTCATCCTGGTTTCTTCTTATTGGCACCATGTGCATTTGGGGCTTTCGAACACTTTCAACGGCTCTCCATATGGAGTAGTTGGAATCCTTTGTCACTGTGAGTCTTTCAAGGTGGTTATTAATACCTTAGTTATTAAAGTCCTTGATCAATGTTTTCAACTAGTTGCAGAGCCTATTGAAGGACGTTTTATCTTGTGGTGCCCGGGTTTCATGCCAATTTTTCCGCGCTCTTCGTTTCTTCTTTATCATTTCTCTGATTTCCGGTAGGTATCTTCTGCCGACTTTGGGAACTTTGTTCGATTCGCGGTTAGTGTTTAGTTTTCAATGCATTTTATTTTCTTACTAATTAGCTCTTACATACTAACAAAAAATGCTTAAAATTACTTAACCCTTTCGAGACGCACGGTACACATGTGTACCATCTAAAGTTCAAACATCCCTAAAATTTCACACAGCTCCCATATTCATACCAAATTTGTACCAGCTCGTCCGTGAGTATTTTGAGAACAAAATATAACCGTATTTATGACAATTCAGTAACTGTAAATTATTTTATTCCAAAGTTTTTACTCGCACGTGAACTCAGAATTTCGAGCTTGTGTTCTTTTTTTGTAGTTTAGTGTATAAAAAATATATATTTTCGGAAAAAACAGTGAATACATACATCATAAATTTATAAAGTGTGATAATATTATAAAAGGTAAGTGATTTGGATCAAAATGGAATAATAATCAACAAATAAACGTGGATGGTACAATAGTGTACCATTCGTCCTGTATGTTGGTACTTATAAGTACCGCTCGTCATTTTTGGATACCGTATAATACTTCTTTCGTTCTTAGATTTCAATGGACCACGAAGAAATTGAAAGATTGTTGAATGATGAAGGAGAAAATTCAAGTGGAGCAGACTTTTCTTCTGGTAGTGACGATTCGTTTCGACCAGATCCAAGTGATGAATCCGAAACAGAGACGACCAGGACTCAAGCTCTGGAGCAGATTCAGATGAAGAGATGACTGTTCCTGAAATTGGTAATAACAATCTTCGTGAAGCCGGTTCTACAGGTGATACACAAGCTGAAAATGTAATTTGGACTACGGTCACCGGTGTATTTGTTCCAAAAAAAACAGTTTTTCCTTCACGACCTTGCAATATATCACAGACCATTCACCGATCGTCCTCAATCGTTCAAATTTTCCACAAACTTTGGCCAAGATCTGTCTATATATATATTGCACAGTGCACGAACGAACGCTTGGATATTCATCGCAGATCATCACAAAATAAACGCTGCAAGACTATGGATCCAACTAACGCGGATGAAATAGAAGTAATCATTGGTTGTATGTTCACAATGTGCTACAATCGGGTGCCAAGCCTAAAGGATTATTGGTCATCACATTCATCGCTGGGAAACCAAGCAGTGAAAAATGCAATAACTCGCGATCGGTTCCTTATGGTTACATCAAAAATGTATTTCTCCCCACCCGAAAAGCCAGCTGACTGTTGTAAGACGTACTACGTGAACGATCTGGTTGAATGCTTGAAAAAAACGTTTCAAAACTGCAGACAAGATAGTGTTTATCAGAGCATCGACGAGTCAATGACCAAATTCAAAGGGCGCAGTAACCTCAAACAGTACATGCCTCTAAAGCCTGTAAAACGTGGAATCAAAATGTGGCTTAGATGTGATGCCATAACTGGGTACACGTATGATTTCAACATTTACAGCGGAAAAGAATTAGAGGCACTTGAAGGAACTTTGGGCGAAAGAGTCGTTAATAAATTGTCTAGCACGATAAAAGAGATAGATGTAAACCTATGTTTCGACCGTTTCTTCACATCAGTCAAATTATTGGAATCTATTGGATATCCATCGGTGGGAACTATAATGTCCAATCGCAAAAACGTTCCCAAATTTGGAAGAAAATTGCAGAGGGGAGAAGCTGAGTTCAAAGGATCCTCAGGTGGACTTTTATGCGTGAAATGGCAAGATACCAAAGAGGTTCTAGTGCTAAGCAACTGCCATAGCAATAACATGGAAGTCGTTACAAAAACCTTGAAGACCGGTGAAAAAATTCAAGTTCCTTGCCCGCAAATGATTAAGTTTTATCGAGAGATAATGGGCGGCGTTGATCTGGCAGACCAAATGAGCGGCCTCTATGAATACGACCGAAAGTCAGATAAATGGTGGAAGAAGATTTTTTACAGGCTGATAATGATGGCAGCAGTGAACGCATGGGTCATTCACTCTGAAATGAATCGACAAAAATTGCCATTCAAAACGTTTTTGGTAAATTTATCAGAGGGCTTGGTTGCTCAAGGACTCGAAAAAACAGCTGTACGGAGATCGAATCATCGAGGTCGTCAGCCAGTGAGAGGAGTAGGGTCTCGACATTTGCCAGTCGAGGGCACTTCCCGACGCCGTTGCGTAAATTGTGCGAAGTCTAAAAAACAAACGCGCACCAAAACAATATGCAAGGAATGCGAAATTCCATTATGTAAACATTGTTTTGCACCATATCACACTTCCTAAATATATTTATGTACAATATTATCTTATGTAAAATAATCAACAGTATTTATGTTTTTGTTATCTTACTTTTAGAAAAAGAATAAAGTTTATGTTTTCGTTGCCTAAACTACGACTGTATTGTATTTTGTGTTATACAAGCCGAATGGTACTTAATTGTACCACGGAACAACCCGAATGGTACACATATGTACCAACGCCCTCCGGACACGCCCATACAAAATGTCTTCTTTTTTTATATGAATTACACTAATGAAAAGCTCCTTAACTAATTCTAAAATGAAAAATGTCTATAACTTCATCACCTGAATTGCGTCCCGAAAGGGTTAACAATCTTATACTAACTTACTGGCCCCACACAGGCACTCTAAGCTACTCTAAATACTTATATCTATGTCTTTCGACTGTACTTACATTTTATTTAGAATTATTTATATTGTATACTTAAGGCTAAGAAAAAATATTCGTTAAGAAAAAACTTAGCATATGGACTTTTTTTTGTTTTTTTTTATAAAAACTTAATATCTAACTTAAAATAAACCTTAGTCTACTTAACCTACATACACAAAACACACATACACACACATAGACATTATACACAATAATATACTTTATTTAGTATATACCTTTGCTATAAAACCTTTGTATATACTAACACATGTATATATTACTTAAATGCTAACCTAAACCTATGTAAGCTGGCCATCGCTATTTACTGAGCAAATATATTGGTCAGCTCTGCCTCATTAGTGAGGTTGGCCCGTAATTGACGGAAACGACGACGAAACATCTTCTCCATTATTCAACCACCAGAAATGCTGGTGCTGCCGAACGACATCCCTCTTTTCGCGATTCCCCACCGCCCTACTGAACCTGAGACGATCCACACTGCCATGTGCGACGTCTCTGTTTTAGTTGAGTCGCCTGTCCCCAGCTGTCCGAGCGACATGGAAGATTAACGCAGCCGCTGATCTATTATGGATCAACCCTATCTGATCCAGGTAGAGGAATGCTTCCGGTGGAACGAAGCCGTCCGAGCGCACACTCTCGTGGTAAAGGTAATTGGGGTAGTAAGCCCCAGATACCAGGTTATTCGTCGAGGTCATCGCTCTTGAAATGTGCCTTCGAGTCAGCTTAATTACGAAGTTGTCCACTCGTATCAGGTTCGCCCTGTTGTAAAGGACCTCGCTAGGACAAAAGTTTTTGTACTCCGACTCTAGTATCCTGTACAAGCGAAGGCAGGCCCACTCAAATACCCGAATCTTTTCCATTAAGCTTGCTCGTACATTGAACCACACGGGACAACCAAATATCAGCATGGGCCTGACAAGGGTCATGTAGTAGATTAAATTTACCCTCGCATCGAGTTGGCTGCTATAAAACAGTTTCTTTGTAAGTTGATTTTCAACTTCCAGTCATCGCAAAATCGTCTTATCTTATCGAAGTCACGCTGCAAGAAGGTATTAATAGCCTCGATTTTTGGACCTGTTCTGTACGCTACCATATCGTCTGCGTACGCAATAGTATGGGGAAGTGAACCTATCAAGTCGCTTGTATAAATGTTAAATAGGATCGGCGAATTGACCGCGCCTTGCTGAAGACCATTTTCAATTTGAAATATTCCAACAAAAGTCACATCACCATTCTTCACGATCAACATTACATCAACGATCACGTCTGTTGTGTAGCATATTATAAAGAATGTACAAGAGTGGTCCCCCAGTCCAGTCAGCTTATAGAAAAGACCCTCTAACCATACGGTGTCAAAGGCCTTCTCCAAGTCAACAAGTCAGGCACCAGTGCACTGTTTCTTGCGTTTGTTCCATTGGATATCGGACACCAGTTTAGACGTGGCAGTTAATAGTTTTAATGCATTTTATTTTCTTAACACTAACTCTTACATTCTAACAAAAATGCTTAAATGCTAGCTTACAATTACTTAACAATCTTATACTAACTTACTGGCCCCACACAGGCACTCTAAGCTACTCTGAATACTTATATCTATGTCTTTCGACTGCATTTACATTTTATTTATAAATACTTATTTTCTATACTTAAGGCTAAGAAAAAATTTGTTTACAAAAACTTAGCATATGGACATTTATTTTTTATAAAAACTTAGTATCTAACTTAAAATAAACCTTAGCCTACCTAACCTAAACGCACAATACACACATAAACACACATAGTCACTATACACAATCATATACATATATCAGTATACACCTTTGAATACACTGATATATGTATATGTTTCTTAAATGCTAACCTAAACCTATGTAAGCTGGCCATCGCTATTTACTGAGCAAATAGATTGGTCACCTCTGCCTCATTAGTGAGGCTGGTCCGTAATTGACGGAAATGACGATGAAACATCTTCCCCATCATTCAACCACCAGAAATGCTGGTGCTGCCGAACGACATCCCTCTTATCGCGATTCCCCACCGCCCTACTGAACCTGTGGCGATCCAAACTGCCGTGTGCGACGTCTCTGTTGTAGTTGAGTCGACTGTCCCCAGCTGTCCGAGCGACATGGAAGATTAACGGCACCGCTGATCTATCTTGGATCAACCCTATCTGATCTAGGTAGAGGAATGCTTCCGGTGGAACGAAGCCGTCAGAGCGCACACTCTCGTGGTAAAGGTAATTGGGGTAGTAAGCCCCAGATATCAGGTTATTCGTCGACGTCATTGCTCTTGCAATGTGCCTTCGAGTCAGCTTAATTACGAAGTTATCCACTCGTATTAGTTTCGCCCTGTTGTAAAGGACCTCATTAGGATAAAAATTTTTGTACTCCGGCTCTGGTGTTCTGTACAAGCGAAGGCAAGCCCTAAGGCAAGCCCTCTCAAACACCCGAATCTTTTCCATTAAGCTTGCTCGTACATTAAACCACACGTGACAACCAAATACCAGTGCATTATTTTTTGCCTTTATTCCATTGGATATCGGACACCAGTTTAGACGCGGCATGTGAGATATCATGTCCCGCCTAAAACCGAATTGATTATCCGGAACTATATGTTTGTCCTCAACCCACCTAGATAGAGCTCTATTGATTACTTTTCCAAAAACCTTACTGATATTCGGAAGGAGACTTATCGACCGGAGATTCGCCGGATTGGATATATCCTTTCCCTTTTTGGGGATAGGTTGAACCACCGCCGTTTTCCAATGCGCTGGATAATGTGCATTATTCATTGCATTATTTAACAGGGTGGTGTAAATGTCCACCGCTTCTAGAGGAAGATGTCGAAGCACGATGTTCGGAATACCATCGGGCCCCACCGATTTCTTAGCCCTGATTGTGTCGAAGATCTCATGGAGTCCTTCCTTCGAAATGAACGGGGGTAGGCCACCCACTCTGGCAATGACGTTATTTGCCATATTTTCGTCGCTAAACCGGGTGAAACCAGAGCCCTCGGATCGTCAGTTCCCTATTTCATTTCGAATGCAGAAGTCGTGCCCCAAAACGCGATTGTCCAGGTCGCAATTAGGGCCAATGTTATCAATGGCCTTATATACTTCCTGGAAAGTCGCCCCTATGGCCTCAACCTTCTCCTGTGGATCCTCGATCACAAAAAAGTCGTCATCATCAGCGGCCTCACTTGGATCAATGCCTGCTATTGTCAGTAACCGTTCGTTGTCTGTTGTTCGGGCTATTTTAAGACACTGAAGGTCGTTTTGATTTTTTCTCCGAAATAGTTTATTTATTTGCGGAAACATATTCGGGTTGCTGGTGTTTACAGCCCGAACCTTGTTGTTCCAATACAAACTCACAGAAATTCTGTCATTTTCTTTTATTAGCGTTTGAATATTTTTAATCGACGACTTCAGTGTCCTAATCCCCGGGTCTTGTCGGTCAGTTAACTGTCTGTACAAGTTTTTAAGTCTGGTCAGAAGTCTACTTTTCTGTCGGTGCAGTGCGACAATAGTAGGATTACGGAACAGGTCTTCGTTAGTCGTACGTCGATACCGCGGTATTGTAGTGTCCATAGTTTATTTAATTGTCTCGTCCATTTGTTTTAGGTAATTGTCGATCTCCTCGTTTGACAAATTCTTATTGGACGGTGGGTGGAGCTTGTCCGAGGAGAGCGCTCTACTCAAGGTTGCAGAGAAGCGTGTCCATCGAGTCTTACTGTAGTTATAAGTATATCTTGGGACAAACTCCTCCAATTCCGCAATTTCGTTCGGAACTGTAATTTCGGTGCTAAAACCGCAATGGTCGCTGTCATACACGAATGTGCGCAGACAGTTTAATGTTTGTAAATTCGTACCTGTCAGTCGTATACGTTCGTCGTACAGCAGTAGATCCAATTAAGACCCGCCTCTGGGAAACGACGGGTTATCCGTCGCTTTAAGACCGAGTCTGTACATGACATCGTGCTGACCCCACCAATCGAGTAGTAGGTTCCTTCTAGTATTTGGCAAATTATTTGCCCAATCTCTGTGTCTAGCGTTGAAATCCCTCGCGGGGAGTGTTATTCCAGGCCGCTTGCTGTATGACTTCAACAAAACGTTCAACTTCTTTTTCAAATTGATACGGCGTTCTAAGTGCTACTTTCAGCTCAGTATTGTCTACAACGTCTGTTTGGAAATTATCCCAGTGAGTTTTTCTGTTAGTTAATCTGCGTGGTCTTTGTTTCTTAACCAAGGATTCGCACAGTGAGAGGATAGCTGGAGAATGATCGGAGGAAAGATCGAAGCTTTCTTCAACTTTGACGTAACTAGCGTTTACTCCTTTTCCGATAAATAAGTCTATTAGTTCGGGTGATTTGGCGACATCCGAGGGCCAGTATGTCGGCTTGCCTGTTGGGTAAAAATAGCAACCACATTCCATACCAGCCCTGTAAGGAGTTTTGCCTTTTTGAGAGATACATCTTGAGCCCCAAAAGGTGTGCTTCGCGTTAAAATCGCCACCAATAATGAAGATTGGTCCAAGAGAGTTGAATAGGTCAATAAATTCGTGTTTTTTTAGATTGAGGATATACTAAAAGAGTAAGTTTTATTTTTAGCGCGCACCGTGGTCATTTGTAAATCTGTCAAGTTCAATTATTGCTTCCAGAGTATGTTCAATGCAGTCTTTCATGAATAAGGATGACCCGCCTCTTGCGTTTCCCGATGGATGATGAGCGTGGTAGTCGCGGTAACCTTTTAGTTTCACGCGCGATTCTGTCGCCAGGTGAGTTTCAGAAATTAAACATATGTCAATTACTTTTTCCTGAATGAAGGTATATATTTCTGTAGCCCGTTGGCATTCCACGCAAGTATTGTTGCGTCGTCACCACAACATAGGTTGCATGTGCGGACATTGCTATGCACATGCACCTAGTCAACACCGCCTATGCAACAACGCCCCACTCAAGGAATTTTGACAGCTGTGACTTTACATCTAAAGGTTAAATGCATGTAATTTTTTACAGAAGAAATAAAGCGGCAATTCAAGTTTAAGGATCAAACGGTCGTGTCTTTATTTTCCAGTCCATTCTACATACCATAGATCTCCATCGAAACACATACGGAGTACAAGAAACCTGTTCAACGAAGAACATTTGGTCCTTCGAGCCGGATTTACGAAATTAAATTTTTCCTTTTTCTTGCCTTTGCCCAAGTGTGTGTGCAATTATAAGTAATCTGCAAAGACAATTAAAATTAATAAATTCAATTAATTTACCAAATTCAATTTACCTGCCGTGTGTGGAAAACCCATCGTGTGTTGTGTAAAAGCAAAACCAATCGTGTGCTCTGGTTTGAGCCTTGAGACTACAGCAAACTTGGATCCGAAAAGTGCCGATCGCCAAAGGAAAACTTGGAACACCCTCAAGATTGGAGCAGCGCGCTTTAACAAGTAAGTGATCTTGTTTTACTTTGTTCCTGTTTTTTTTTGTGCATTTAATGACTTAAATGGCCACATACTTGGCGCAAACTCGCAAGCAGTTGGAGAAAGATATGACCAATTTCTCCAAAGCTGGTTCTGCAAGGCGAACGGCGAACTACATAGCCGTGCGTCTGTCCGATCTGGAGAAAACTATGGAGACAGTAACTGCACAGTTTCAGAAAGCGATGGATGCCTTAGACGCTAAGGAGTTGGGTCAAGCGGAGACAACGTTAGACGCAATCCGAGAAATGTGCCTGGAGCATCGGTGCAACTTATTGGACGCGAGAGACAAGATTCAGCCGCCTGAAAAGAAAGTAGGGGATAGTCAAGATTCCAAGGAAAAAGTTGACATCCGGCTGCCTAAGATCAACTTACCAGTGTTTGCAGGCAGTTACGAGTCGTGGCGAGCCTTCCACGACCTTTTCGTGTCGTTGATCCACCATAACGCATTGCTGTCTGAAATACAGAAGATGAATTATTTGAAGACAAGTGTGTCAGGTGAAGCTGAAAAACTTTTGGCTCACCTGGGGATCGACAACGGCAACTATGCCAAGGCTTGGACCATTCTGAAGGATCGTTACGACCATAAACGATTCTTGGTGAACACCCAGTTGAAATGCCTCCAGCCGTCGATAGCTCAGGAGCGTGCAGAGTCCATCACGGAGTTGCTCGACACCTCAACGGAAGTTCTCCATAGCCTGGAGAACCTCGAGGTGCCGAGGTTGCATTGGGATGTTGTGCTCATTTTCGTTCTTCTGCAAAAACTTCCGATAAAAACGCAGCATTTGTGGGTAGAAAGGCTTGCAAGCAAGTCAGACAGCAAGGAACTCCCTAAGTTTGTTGACTTCACACAATTTTTGGAAACGAGGTTCCGTTCACTGGAAGCGGTTAGTCAACAGCAGTCTAGACCAACAACGAATCCGGTAAGGAATGTGCCACAGCGGAACAGCTTCCATGCGACAGCAACCATCAAAAAGTTTTCCTGCAAGATCTGCAACAGAGGTCAACACTCCATTCGTCAATGCGGACGCTTTCTAAAGATGGGTACTGCGGAGCGATGTCAGAATGTAGCAAGACTCGGACTTTGTCGGAACTGCTTAGCATACAGCCATACCTTTGAGCAGTGTCCAAGTACGCGTAGGTGTTTTATCTGCCAGCAACCCCATCACTCATTGTTGCATGCCAACTTTTCTCAGCTGTCCACTCCGCATCTGCATAACTCCAACAATCCTGTACAGCAGAGCCAACAGAACTGCCTCACGAAGACAATGAATGCTAAAGCAATACCCTTTTTACCGAACGACGGAGAACAGCCCTCTTGCAGCTCGGTCAAAACCTTCCACTCTCGTCCGAGTTCTTGCACGCAAGTGTTGCTGGCCACGGCAATGATAAAGGTAAGATCTTCGTAAGGTGGGATTTATTCACTTCGAGTCTTACTCGATTCAGGTTCGCAGGCGTGTTTCATCACTGAACCGGCTGTTCAACTTTTAAGTTTGCAATTCAAGTTCACACACGTTGAGGTTTCCGGGTTGGGTTTAGTCAGCAGTGGCACATGTCAAAGGGTTGTTAACGTCACCCTCTCGTCACATCATTCAACCTTCAAAACTTCAACCCAGGCATTCTTCTTCAAGTCTCTGTCTGGCCATCTTCCAGCCCACACGCTCTCCGTTGCTCATTGGGAGCATATTAATGGTCTCATCTTAGCAGATCCGTCGTTCTACCAGCCAGCAAAGATTGATCTTCTTTTAGGAAGCGATGTTCTCGCCGAAGTCTTGCTTCTTGAGTTGATAAAGGCCGTTGTGATGTCGCTCTTCCCTTTAAAGGAGTCTCATACCCAGTCTGGGCAGGTCATACGAAGGTGCTCTCCAACGCTTTAAGAGTTTGGAGAAACGTCTTGTAGCCGATCCTGAACTGCGAGAACAATATTCTGCATGTCTGGAAGAATACATAAGCTTAAACCATATGATTGAAGTGACGAAGGAAAACTTACCCAAGTCAGGTCACTATTTCCTGCCTCATCACGCAGTCATCAAAGAGACTAACTCGACAACGAAGCTGAGGGTGGTGTTCAATGCGTCCTTCAAAACTTCAAACGGAGTATCTTTGAACGACCAGCTTATGGTAGAACCCCGGCTACAGCACAACGTATCTGACATCATCCTTCGATGGAGGCTCTACCAGTTCACCTTTACAGCTGATATCGAAAAGATGTACCGCCAAATCTGGATAAGAGATCGGGACTCCAACTACCATTTAGTCATCTGGCGCAAGGATCCATCGGAAGAGCCCAGAATCTACCGCCTTAAGACGGTCACCTTTGGGACGGCGTCTGCTCCGTACCTGGCCATCCGTACGTTGAAGAAGTTAGCAGAAGATTCCTGTCATCACTCTCCGCTTGCAGCTCAAATGATCGATGAGGAGATATACGTCGATGATCTCATCTCAGGCGCTGATACTTTGAATGAAGCAGCTCTAAAGATAAAGGAAGCTAAAAGAACACTCCAGTCAGCTGGGTTTAACTTGAGGAAGTGGACTTCAAACAGGAAGGAACTTTTAACCCAAGATTGCGAGGCGTCGTTCTCGGTACCCGAAGAAGATTCGGATCGATTCAAAACCCTTGGGATCCACTGGCTTACAACAAACGACGTCTTCTGCTTTAGGTATGTGCCTCTCAACAATTCGCTGCCCACGAAAAGATTTATACTCTCTACGATCGCACGTCTTTTCGACCCGTTAGACTGGATTGCGCCGTGCATAGTCAAAGCGAAATGCTTTATGCAACTTCTTTGGGTCAAGAAGATGCATTGGGACGATCCCGTCGAACCCGCCATTTTAGACGAATGGAATACCTTCTTTGAGGACCTAATCAATATAAACCATTGATTTTTAAATCAGAAGTGGGACTTCGAACTTCCTAAACAGCCTACTAGTCGAGCCACCAATGAAGGGTGCAGATCAATACATGTGTTTCACGTTAATCCAGTGACAGATCTATTACACGAACTACTGCATGAATCGTCGAATCTGAAGCAGCTGACGAGGTTATTAGGACACTGTAGGCGTTACATTGGCAACTTGAGGAAAGTGTCCAAGGGAATTTTCAAAAGGCCACTGGTAACACTCAGGCCGACGGAAATAAGGGCGGCTGTTGAGGCACTTGGTCCGCTTAGCCCAACGGAACTTGAAGGTGCTTTAAAGGCACTTGTTCGCTCCGCCCAACAAGATACGTTTCCTGGAGAGGCCTGCAAATCCAAGGGATTAGCATCTTTAAACCCATTTCTGGACGGTGAAGGCATTTTAAGAGTCGGCGGAAGACTTAAAAATGCAAATTTGTCATTCGACCAACAGCACCCCATGATAATCGGACCCAGACATCATTTGACAGGACTTATTATCCGGAAAGCCCATGAAGCCACGTTGCATGGAGGGATCCAACTGATGATAGCGCACACCAGAAGTAAATATTGGATCATACAGACCAGGCGAGCGGTTAAAAAGCATCTTCACGCATGTGTGATCTGTCATCGGTACAGGAATAAGGTATCCCATCAACTAATGGGAGATTTTCCAGCTGCCAGGGTAACAGCGAGTTGACCGTTCACCCATACTGGTGTCGACCACGCTGAACCAATCACCATACAATCTTGGAAGGTTCGCGGGGCCAAATCTTGCAAAGGATACCGTGCAATATTTGTGTCTCGCCACCAAAGCGATTCATTTGGAAGCAGTCACAGATCTTACCACCCAAGCCTTCTTAGCTGCCTACCTGCGTTTTGCAGCTCGAAGAGGTGTTTGCAATCAGATCTACAGTGATGAACGAGATGGAATTTCATACCTCCTGCTTCTCCCCACTTTGGAGGATTGTGGGAGGCTGGAGTGAAAAGCGTCAAACACCATTTCAAACGGGTTGTCGGCAATGGAACACCGACGTACGAGGAACTGGCGACGTTACTTACACAAATTGAGGCGTGTCTGAATTCGAGGCCGCTTTGTCCACTCTCCGAAAATCCGGACGTTTTTCAAGCACTGACCCCAGCTCATTTTTTGTTAGGGGAATCACTTTTCACCATCCCAGAACCAGATCTGACTATAGGAAAACAAGGTTACAACGACCGGTGGAAGAATATCCAAATGCAGACCCAGACGTTTTGGAACCATTGGCGTCAGGAATATTTAACCCGCCTGCAACAAAGACCGAAATGGTTAAAACCTCAACCGCAGCTGAAGATAGGCGATTTAGTACTCATCAAGGATGAGCGCTCACTTCCAGCCAAGTGGAACCTTGGACGCATCACCGAGACATACCAGGGGAAGGATGACTTAACACGCGTCGTCAAAGTACGGACACAAAATGGAGAGTACAAACGGCCGATTACAAAATTATGTCCATTACCTATCAACAAACCCGAAGCAAACACACCCGACAGCGGAAAAATCAACGACGAATGCGACTTAACAAAATAATACCTTGCTCCAAGCACACCATTCGGAACACATTACACTCAAGTAAAAAAAACACTCAACCGATTTACCCAAGCATTCCACACACACACACACATCCGCGAACCTAACCCAAGCGGTGTCAAACCAAAATCAAATTACACACACACACGCGCGATCCCAAGCCGTAGCAAAAAAAAATAAATTTAAAAAAAATAAACAAAAAAAACACACAAAACACAATAAATTTACACAAATCTAAAAGGAAATATACTTAATCAAACTTTATCACAACAATTATAATGTCTAATTAAATACTCACCTGAATTCTAAAATAAACGCAATTAATTGAAATTAAATTACTACAAAAAAAAAAACCGAAAATAACACATGAAAAGGACACCTCTCGCTCCAACACTTCATTCACAACTACTGATACTGAGTCCAAACAAGTGCCAGGACATGAACAACGATTTCCCTACACCCGCGACAGAACCAACAAAATCTTCTTCACATCGAACTCAGCAGACCCCAGCCTAGCAAGCGAAACAAAAAAAAAAAAAAAAACTGCGATATGTGTGGCCTACAGCCAGGCATTAGATATTTGCACGTCCCTGTTGGACGTGTCTTGTTCGTGGCCATATCTCTATGTTGATTGTTGTTGGCATATTTTAATCCGTATTTCTTTTCATGAGAATAGCAAGGGCGTAGACGAAGAAGGGTCAGCGAGAGCACTAGGGGCGTAGAAGTGGAGGCGTAAAATTGGGTAATCACTGCATATACCAAACTTCGCTCATCGGTGGGGGGAGAATGTTGCGTCGTCACCACAACATAGGTTGCATGTGCGAACATTGTCATGCACATGCACCTAGTCAACACCGCCTATGCAACAACGCCCCACTCAAGGAATTTTGACAGCTGTGACTTTACGTCTAAAGGTTAAATGCATGTAATTTTTTACAGAAGAAATAAAGCGGCAATTCAAGTTTAAGGATCAACCGGTCGTGTCTTTATTTTTTTACAGATATTTTTTACAGTCCATTCTACATACCATAGATCTCCATCGAAACACATACGAAGTGCAAGAAACCTGTTCAACGAAGAACAAGTATATTGAGCTTCTTTCCCATAATTAGTTGCAGAAATTGGCTTCGAGCTTAAGAAGCCGTTCGACTATTATCTTATTTATTTTAGTCTGTTCTTCTAGTCTCTCGAGAATTACTGAGAACACATTTGAGGCAGGATCCGGTGATGTACAGTTAGTCATATTTACTCGCACCGCTATTTGCGCGTAAGTTTTTCCACTTTCCACTTGCGCATTGTTATTTTTGACGTTGTTGTTATTGGTGATTTTAGCGTTTGCCACCATTACCTTCTTTAAAGGCTTTGGAGTAGGACCGCTGTTGTTATTTCTCATTCTAGCTGTCCAAGCGTTTTTCAAAGACTTCGTTTTTGATTGATCGAGTAGCTTTTGCAACTCCTTCGCGACTTCGCAGCCTCGATAGTTAGCTGGATGTTTTCCCTTGCAGTTAATGCATATCGCTGGGGACTCTTTCGCGGCATTGCACTCTCGAGTCAGATGTTTGCCAGCGAATTTTTCACAGCGAGGTTCCTTCTGGCAGTAGGCCTGAGTATGGCTGAATCCCTGGCAACGTGTACATTGGGGAATCAGCCCAGAGTTTTTCCGCGGAGGTTCATTTTTGACAACAAGTCCCAAAATTGAATTTATGGCATAAATTTTTTCTAGGCTTTCGGTTTTGTCGAAAGTTAGCCTAAAAAGGGGAAGACCGTGTCTTAGGGTCGTCCTCTCGCTTTCAACATTGCGCTGCTATTGCGCAAGTATATTAACTGCGTGGATTATCTTAAAGCCTTTATTTTTAAGGTCATTTACGATGTTTTTTTAAGGGATGCAATCCTCTAGCTACAACGCGTATGGGTCTTTCCATTTTATTTTCGTACGTATGCCATTGAATCTTCTCTGCATTTAATTTTTGCGAAAGTGAACGGTAGTTGTCTGGATTAAGGACATTGATAGTCCATGTATCATTATTACGAGGTCTTACTTTATAATCGGTTGAGCACAGTGATTTCAGGATTATGTGCAACTTCTTGTAGTCCGAGATTCCAAAAACGTTTATTGGCGGCGGCGGTCTTTGCTTGGGTTGCTTTGTTGCCTTATCGACTTCAGCAGTGTTAAAGCTGGCTTGCTTCTTTGTTTGTTCGATATCAGGTGAGGAAGTAGCTTTGCGCTTCTTACCTGGCTTTTTGTAAGTATCCAGTCCGTTTCGCGGACTAGCTTAATTGGTGTTAATAGTCCACCAACTCTTGATTCACTTCTGTGTTTGGCTAATGCGTTTTTACAAAATCTGAGCATGTAAGCAGTTGTTCTCAGTATTTTTTGTAGTCGTTATTATATTTCATGTTAGTTACGAAATCTTGTTCTGTTTGTATGGAAAAATTCTGTCTTGTAGGCCTACGCTCCAAAAGTCGTTCATCGGTTTTATCCCAAGATCTCAACTTAGGCCAGTCTTCATGAGGAAGATACAAAAATTCTGGTCCGTAAAACCATAGCTTTGAGCCTTTCAATTCAGCTGGAGATGCTCCCCTGGACACAATATCCGCAGGATTATTTTTCGTGCCTATATGATGCCATTCCTTTAAAGATGACAGACTTTGTATTGTTGCTACTCGATTGGCAACAAAAGTCTGCCAGTGATGCAATTTAGAAGACAACCACGCGATAACGATACTAGAATCTGTCTAATAATATACATTTTTAAAGTTGTCTCTAAAAATCAGTCGAACCCTTCTCACTAATTGTACCATCATCAAAGCAGCACACAATTCAAGTCGTGGTAGGAAAACCTTCTTTACGGGAGCTACTTTAGACTTAGCGCACAACAGTCGCACAGAAATGCTTCCATCTGGTAAAATAGATCCGTAAGCTTTCTCACAGCTGTCAGAAAAGGCATGTAACTCCACATCTTGAGCCTTACCCCACGTGACTTGTCTTTTGCATGAGATTTTGTCCAAATCTGGTAGTTCCATTCGAAATTGCAACCACATTTGAAAATATGATTGGGGGAGAGACTCATCCAAATCAAAATCTTGCTTCTAGAGTTCCTGTAAGAATATTTTTGCCAAGACAATAACAGGGTTGATAAGCCCTAATTGATCATATAAACGCGCAATATCTGCTAAAACGATTCGCTTTGTAATTTTCATGTTTTCTATGTTATCGGCTTGGTAATAAAATATATCAGCGTTTGGATCCCACGCCACACCGAGTGCTTTGACAACATTATTATTCTTGAGTTGAAAATATGTCTCTCTGTTCTCTGTTGAAATATCTTCTAATAAACGATCATTATTGGAGCACCACTTTTTCAATTCTAATACATAGCTCTGCAATAAATTTTGTAATTCCGTTTTGATACACTTAAGTTCATCTAATGTATCGGCACCAGTAAGAATATCATCGACGTAAAAATCTGATTTTAGTGCTGCTGCTCCCATTGGAAATCTTTCTTTCTCTTTTTCGGCTAAGTAGTAGAGCGCTCTGGTAGCGAGAAAGGATGCTGAAGCCGTGCCATACGTCACCGTGCAGAGACTATAAATCTTTATCTCTTCATCTGGGCTTTCTCTCCACAAGATTAGGTGAAATGCACGATCGTGTTTGTTGAGAGAAAATTGGCGGTACATTTTGGTGATGTCAGCTGTAAAAACATAATTGTATGACCTGAACTTGACGAGCAACGAGAATAAATCGAGCTGTACAACTGGTCCTATGTATAATAAGTCATTTAAACTCACACCATTGTTACACTTGGCACTGGCATCAAAAACCACTCTTAATTTGGTAGTAGAGCTCCCCGGCTTTGTAACGCAGTGGTGCGGAATAAAGTAATGTAGACTGTTCGGATCATATAATTTAACTTCCTCCATGTGCGCTAGTTGTTTGTAGTCTTTCATAAACGAAATATATTGCGCTGCAATGTCGGGATTACCTTTAAATTTGCGTTCTAAGGCGTAAAATCTTTTAAGTGCCGTTGCGTATTTTTACCCAGTGAACCTGGATCCTCCTTAAAAGGCAACCTTACCTCGATTCGACCATTTTCAAGGCGTTTTACATGTTTAAGGCAGTGCTCTTCAGATAATTCACTCCTCGTAAATGAGTATTGTTTTGGTTCATGGTTTTCTATTTCCCAGAATAACTTAAGTAATATGTCTATATTATTGTCTTCATTATTTTCGGAGAACACATGCGTGCAAAGCCCAGTGACATTTTCTTTGTGCGACACTTCCAGACACAACCCAGCCGAATACACTGTTTTGAAGAGTTGGAAGATGAAGCCCAAGCTTTATTTGTCCGATGGATAATAAGCCAAAGAAGTGTTCGCCCCTATAAGAAGATCAACTCGATTTGGTGTTCCAAATAGTGGATCTGCCAGATTGATGTTTGACGGTATAGCCCAATCACTTGAGTTAATAGGAGAATCGGGAAGGAAGTCCGATATCCTGGTAATAATAAAGGTCTCAATGCTTTCAACGTAATTATTATGGCGCGATTTGATGGTAAGATTTGCTTTCTGTTTACAAATGAATGCATTTTCTCCTATACCACAGATGGATGTTATTGTATTTCTTCGCCTTATTCCCAGTAAATTTGCGAATCGCTCAGTTAGTAGGCTGACATGAGAAGCAGAGTCAAGCAGAACACGACAAGGCACTGGGGAATTGTGTCTGTTTAGAGCAAAGACAATAGCGGTGGCAAGAATTGCGGTTGTGGAAAATTTTTGCGTATCAGACGTACTCCTAGATGGAGACAAACACCTATGAAGATGGAAATTTTGATGCTGGTTTTGCAATGTCGGTAGAGTAGTGCCAATGGAGGAACATGCGATGTTGTTCAATGTAGATGATTGGTTATTTGAAGCACATGGCATATTACAAGGAAGAGATGTTGGGAGTGTAGCCTCCGGAGGGCTGCGCACTACGCTCTCGTCATGAAGCAAGGTATGATGCAGACTGTACCACTTACGACATTTCGATGCTTGACAATTATTCGCATTATGATTTGGCTTAATGCAATTAAAGCATAACTGATTGGTGCTAACAAATATTTGTTTCTGCGCAATAGGCAAATTAAGAAATTTATAGCACGTGTAAATGTTATGGGAGGTTTTTGGCAACATAAACAATTTGAACTAGCTATGTTGTTGTTCTTCGAACGTAGAATTGAAAAAGTTTTTGCCCGAGAGTTATTATGATTTTTAGCATGCATTTGATTACTTGCCTGTGAGTTGTCGTCGCTGATAATTTGGCTGCGTTTTGTCAGGAATTTCAACAGCTCCTGGTAATTGGGCATTCTTTCTGTAGGTCCTTCTTCGCTCCATTTGCTGAGTGTCAGAGTCATCCCATTGGTTGACTGGACGTCCGAGAGTGCTGAGAGCACGAATGTGACTGTTGATCTCATCACAAAACTGGCGAAGAACTGTCGAGGAAACTTTCCGAATAGGTGGGTACATCATAATCTTTTGTTGCCGTAGTTTTCAATAAGAAGCTTAAGGGCCACTTCATAGTTATCGCCTGTTGTCAAAAGTTGGATCTTCGAAAATAATACTCTGGCAAGTTGATTGTAGTATGTATTTTATTTCTATTAAAGGAAATATAGTAGTAGAATATGTCTTTTTAATGGAGAGTTCTTACCGCAATTTGTGATCCATCCAATTGCTCTTTTGACGTTGAAATGACGCCATATTCGCATTCCGTTGGATGGAAACACTAATTGCAGGAAAGGGAAAGGAAAAGGGAATAGACTATATTATTCATTGTTTCTTCTACTCAGTCTGAGATAGCGCACTTCGCACAGAGTGTGTTCGGCAACACCTGTGATCTCCAAAGATTGCACCGTGCTAGCGGCTTGACCAGATAAAGATGTGATGAGATAATGCAATTTTAAGACATTGGTTAATGATGGATTATTATGGATTAGGGAATTGAAGATTTCATGAAAGGACAGCCACTGAGTAACTTCAACTGAAAATATAGGAATATTAAGTTTCGGCAGTTTTAACTGATTAGAGGACTTTGATTGGGTAGATACGACATTTTCGGTTTGAAACGTGGCTTTCCGATATTGGATTTCATGTAGAATTTTTGATCGTGATTTGTAATACATCTCTTCGTAGTTTGCTCGAATTTCAACTTTTGTCGTAGTTTCCTTGGGATCGATCTCCTCCACTTTCACCTGGAGCAGCTGGAATATTTTGAAGCTCGACTCAACAAGCAACAAGTGTTTCTGCAGAAGTATCCTACAGAAAATCTTTGATGCGATCGATTTGTTCGGTACAAACAAGACGACGAGTTTTGAAGGGTTCTAATTTCTTCAAGTCTCTGGATGATGCAAAGTTATGGCCAGCAGTTTCTTCATCCCTTTTGTTTTCGTTTATCGTGATAATTCAGTTAAAAATTTGTATGAAAAATCACGTCGGGGTCACCATGTATATGTGATAACCAAGTGTTTTTGGTGATCTTTAATAAATATGCTTTTAATTTAAACTACAATAAATTTTATTATATTTAGATTTATTAAATATTTTTGATTTAACCTCTTCGAAGTACAAGTGAATACTAAAAAGAAAAACAGTAAACATATCCTTTCGAACAATGTGCCTTTTTGACACATTACTTGACAATCAGAATTTCGAAGGAAGTAGGTAGTTATTAACAAGTTAACAAGTACATATTGGGCGAGTTTAAAGCTAGATATAATGTTTGATACAAGCAATAGTTTTTATAAATTTAATGATATTATTTGTGTGAAATATGTTGAACAATCGTGTTGGGGTATCTGGATTGAAAGGTCCGTCCATCCCCACCCGTCGGCGACCTTCAGACGTCCTGTCTGATGCTGCCCGTTGCGAGTCTCCCGTCTATTTATGGGCTCCGACAACGGTGTTCCTGGTGGACTTCTTGTCGCACTCTGGGGTTCCTCCCGTGAACCTATGTGGGTTGTTTTCTGAGGTATGGGGTTGGTGGATCACTGGCTGCCTTCCACCTCCGCCAGAGCTCGGTGTTCCCACTCAAAGAAAAGAGGGACCGTAGGGACTTGCACGGGAAAAGAGAGCCAAACTTGTTGCGGGAAGTTTTACCGCTACAAACCCCACCCTCACCTCCTAGAAAATGGTCTTGCATTCCTAAGAAGCGCAAACCATCTCCCAAGGCTAAAGGCTTGTTAGGAGAGACATTCCAATCAAGGCAAAAACATACCAAAAACAAACTAAAATTATGACCCTTTTACGTTACGCTACTCTACTCTACTGGGACTTAAGACTCTTCTGGCTCACCGCTATAGGGCTTAAGGTCCTTAGCGTGCCAGGTACCTTTATTTTGACCATTCGAATCCACCAAACTATACGTCCACGCTGACACACGTTTGAGGATCCTGAATGGTCCCACGAATTTCGGCGCAAGCTTGGCCGCGTAGTAGTTAGCTGCGTCAGACAACACGAAGTTTCGTCGCCATACTAACTCGTTCGGGAGATATTGTACATCTCGCCGTCGGAGGTTGTAGGCTTTCGCCGACTTCTTCGCTGTCGCCGCCAATTTCTTACGTATATCCTCCCTCAACATCTCGAATCTCCGACTTAACTCCGGTGTATCTGAGTCCCTAACTTCCCTATTCCTTTCCTATAGTACCTGTGGTCTCACTACCTGGTACTATGTCCCTACTACCTAACCTACTCTCACTACCTATCCTACTCTGGAGATAATCCCTCGAGGCATCAAATTCTGTGCCGCGAGTCACCATCTCCCTCCCGAAGTTCACATAATAGGGGTATACCCCCAGAACCTCGTGTTGGGCCGTGAGAATCGCGCACGCTACCTTCGCCAACTGCGAATCCCAACCTCGGTGATTCTCCGAGACATACGCTCTGAGCGTTGTCTTGATTATCTCCGCCAGATTAGCCTGCGGGTGGTAATGGGCCGTAAACCTAATTTGTGACTCATAAGAGTCACAGAGAGCTTTAAGCTCCCTTCCGCGGAATTGGGGACCGTTGTCACACACGACAACCTTGGGTATGTCGAACAATAAGAACACATTTTCCTCCAGTTCCTTGCACACTGCCCTTGTAGTTGCGGAATGTAGGGGAATTTAGAAAAGTAGTCGACAACAGTAAGAATATAATTATAACCCCGAGTGGGGAAGTGGGCCTACCAGATCTACGCAAACCATTTCCCAACACCTTCACACTCCTACCCTCTCACCCATCAGACCAGCGGGTCGCTCGTTAACAGGTTTCACCTGTTGGCAAATCGTGCAATACTTTACATATTTTTTTACTTCTGACCGCATCTTCGGCCAGTAGTACCTAGCTCCTACTCTCGCAAATGTTTTGCGGACGCCCATATGCCCCGCTAATGGGTTATCATGGCACGCCTGTATAATCCCTAATCTACCTAGCTTTCCTACTCGTTACTGTTATATTCTTAAACTACTACCAGCCTATCCTTCACAAACTTGAACAGTTTGTCCCCCTATACTCTCCACAAGGGGTAGGCTAACGGGTTAGCTTCTACTGCCGCAATCATTTTCCTAATCCAAGTGTCTTGATCCGCTTCTGAGATCCCAGCCAACTCCGGGACTCCTCGCGAAAGCATGTCGGGAACTACATGCTCTTTCCCCTTTCTGTGGACAATCTGAAAATCATATTTCTGCAGCCTCACTGCCCATCGACCTAGTCTCCCTTGCGGTTCCTTAAGGTTGCTCAGCCACACTAGCAAATAATGATCAGTTACGACCGTAAACCGAACCCCTTGGTGTATGGTCGCAACTTCTCAATCGCCCAGAGCACAGCCAAGCATTCCTTCTCTATGGTAGAGTAGTTCCTCTCACTTCTCTGCAGGGACTTACTGAGATAACAGATAACCTTCTCTCCGTCTTCGAACTTATGCGATAATACGGCCGCTAATCCATAATTCGAGGCGTCCGTCTGAACTACGAACGGCCTATCGAAGTCTGGACTTGTTAAAATGGGTGCCGTCACTAGACATTGTTTCGCCTTCCTAAAGCTTTTCTCTCGTTGATGATCAGTGGTATGCTTTCCTTTACCACCTTGACTAATTGTACCATTAGTTTGGCGACGCAGAGTTCCAAGCGTAGAATTGTTTGTTCTTTGGTCGGTGCTACTCTTGATTTTGAACAGATCAGCTGTACACATACTTCCCCTCATCGATTAGTTGACCTTAGATACACTACGGTTCCATATTCTCGCTCGGAGGCATCCGCACAAGAATGAAGCTGTATGTTTATCGCCTCTGATAGTAGTATGCGCCTAGGTATTCTTAAGCGAAGGAGTCCCTTTCTAAAGTTTATCCATTTAGTGTGCACCTCCATTGGAATTGCAGCATCCCAATCTGGTTTGGATCTCCATAATTCTCGAATAAATATGTTAGCAAAAATAACTGCCGGACTGACCATTCCCAATGGATCAAAAATGTGGGCAGTATCTGCTAGAATTGAGCGCTTGGTCACTCTTGATAAGTCCTTCTACTTGGTTTTGATGATCAACTCGTCTGATATCGGTAACAAGGTCAGACCAAGAGTTTTAACTGATCCTTCATTTTGGGATTGAAGTATGTTTTCTGGTTCACAATGCTCTTTGGGAATGTGCCCCAAAAGTGCTGGTGTATTTGCACACCATTTGCGCAGATGAAATTGTCCTGTTTTTAGTAGATCCTTAACTTCACTTTGCATTTGACGAGCCTCTTGTAGATTATTACTGCCTGTTAAGACATCATCCATGTAAATATCTCATTGGATGCTGTTGGCTGCTAAAGTATGTTCATCGTCTGCCATTTGCACCAAGTGTTGAAGACATCTAATTGCAAGATAGGGTGCTGATTTCGTTCCATATGTCACACTGTTCAGCTTGTATATTTTAAGTGGTTCGTTATTGGATTCTCTCCAGATAATAAGTTGAAACTGTTTGCTGCTCTCGTCGACTAGTATTTGCCGGTACATCTTGAAAATCTCTGCAGTAAATACAAATGTATGAACTCTGAAGCGTAATAAAATCGTGAACAAATCCTTCTGCAATGCTGGTCCCGCATGTAAAATATCATTGAGTGAGATATTTGTGGAGTTTTTCGATGATCCATCGAAAACTACTCGGAGTTTAGTTGAACTGCTTTCTGGACGTAGAACACCATGACGGGGTAGAAAATAATGGGGACCCCTTGATTGCTTCTGATTTGCCATCAATTTCCGGCATGTGGTTTAGTGCAATATAGTCTCTAAAAGTCTATAAAGTCTATACATTGTTGCTGTATTTCAGGAGTTTTTTGTAACCTCTTCTCGAGGCTAAGAAATCTTCGTGTGGCGATTTCCCTTGACTCACCGAGACGAGCTGGATCGTTTGAAAATGGCAACTTGACGACATAACGACCCGTTTCTGTTCTGGTTGTGTTCTTTGTGAAAATTTCTTCGCATTTTCGCATTGTTGTTCCTCAAGTGTTAATAGTCTTTGATCGATGGCCTTTGTCGATGGAGTTTCTTCTATAGTCCAGAGCCGTTGGACTAAATCTTCCAAGGTGGGAGTCTCTGTTAAGACCCCGCAAAATAGTGTTGATGATGTTTCTTCCGATGTAGCCTTTCCTATTACTACCCATCCAAGTAAGGTATTTTGGAGTGTTGGTCCATTCTTTTTTATTCTGATTTGTCCAACCGAAATTAATTCCGGATATAGTTCTGCTCCAATAAGTAGATCAACCTCCTGGGGCTGATTGAATTCCTTGTCTGCCAATTGAATGTTTTTGCTGAGTAGCGATCTTTTGACTGGGTTGACGAGAAGTTATTGTATTGAGGATGTAAACTTCTAAATTCGTGCTATAACCCGTAACTCTAGACTGAAGGCAGATGTTTACCTTCCTGCTTAGTTTCATTGGATTATTGTCCATCCCGGAGACTTAAAATGGCTCATGCTTTGACCTTAGCTTTAATTGGTTCGCCAATCTTTCAGTGATAGAGCTCATTTGAAAGTCTGTATCGAGTAATGCTCGTGCTTTAATTGCACTGTTAGTTCGGTTAAGTAGATTGACAACCGCTGTCCATAAAAACCCATAGTTTGAGGGTTTGTTTTGTGAGGTGAAACAGGACAAGATTGTCCTGTTATTGACCTTTGGGATCGGGGTGTCGAGGTTGGAACTTTATGATACGCAGAAGCGAGTGGTGGTACCGTTCGCACTTGGTACAATACCCCGATTTGCAAGCTGAGGCTTGATGACCTGGGCGTAATCAATTGATGCATCTTTTTAAAAGCTTTATCCTCTTAAGCCTGTCCGTTGTTAAAAGCTGTAGAAACTTTGGGCATTTGTAGAGGGGGTGGTTGAGTTGACCACAAATGGCGCATTTGTTTCCTTCATTTGCCGTTGCTAGGAGGACTCTGTGCTGTCGTTTTGATTCTGCCCTTTCCTTTGTTCGTAGTGCCTCCAACATTTGCAAGCGACCTTCAAGAAACGTTAGCAGACCTTTGACTGCTTGAGGCTCCCGAGGTTGAGCCGGCGATTGCTCATATAGTCGATGAGTTTCCTTGCCCAGTTTTGGAAGGATAAGGTGAATCAGTAGTGGATCCCAGTCGGCGATCGGCACTCCTAGATTGCTGATTCCAAGAAGGCACTCGTTTGTTATATGGTGTAACCTCTTGACTGATGTGGATGAGTCTTCTGTTATGGCGACTTGTCCCAATATTTTATTAAGCAGTGCCGCAAGAGGCAGTCGCTTATTATTGTAGAGATGTTCCAGTGTTGACCATGCCGAAGTGTAATTTTCCTCAGAGACCTGTAGATGCTGTATTAGCTTAGCTACTTCTACAGATAAGTTCGCCTTTAAATAGAACATCTTTTCTGCATTACTCATTGCTTGTTCATGAATGAGCTGTAGATAGGGATCATGGAACTCTTTTCACTGTAGGTAATTTCCGTTGAAGACGGGAAGCGTTATCTTTGGAAACTCCAAGTTGGTGTTGACATCGTGCGTTCCATTACTTGATGATGATGGAGTCTTGTTGTCTAAATGTTCCCGGATCTGGATGAAAAGAGATTGGCAGTGGTTTTCTAAAAGGGTGACGTCCTCTATAGAATTGTCCAAGGTGGCTTCCTCTGCCACAATTTCCATATGCCGAGTGGTAATGCTTGACCACTGCTCCTTAATACCAGTAACTTTTTGCTTATAGTAAGCACTCGATTGCTCTTTCAGATGTTCTTTCGTCGTGGTGAGAAATTTTTCCAGGGCATTGATTGAGGCCTTCTGCTGCCGTATCAGTCTTTTAAGTGTATTGTCTTGATCAGTACACTTGGAAGTGGTAGGCTTTTCTAGTTCAGTTTGGGCATTGAAGATAGCTGCCTTGTATTCCTCATACATCGCTTTTACATGATCGTAGCACTTTCTCTCAAAATAGCTTATCTTTCTTCTTTATAATTCTGCAGTTGGGTATCCCTCTTCTCGAAGTCATTCCATTCAAATTCTAGGCGGGACTCCAGGAATACTCTTGTCCGCCTTCTGGATCCCGTCTTCTTATAATTCGAGAACAACTGGGTGATTTCCTCGGCAGCCAATGCCTGTTCCTTGATCAGAGCTTCGATCTTATTTGGCTTATTGTAGAATCAAGATCACGTCGGGGTCACCATAAAACGTACAGATCTCTTTTGATCTTCTTGAACACAACATCTTGGCACAAGATATACTTAATTCGTGGGAATGGGACCGGAATTTGGAATAGGAGTTAGCATAGGAATCATATACTAGGTCTCCAGTTACGCACATGTCTGGAATTGGCGTGTGTCATATTCGCTGATTCGGCGGAATAGAGTGTGGGAATGCTGACAGGAATAATATGACGTGTGGGAAAAGGTATTGCGAATATTGGATTATACTTTATTAAAGTAGGGCAGGAAAGTAAATGAATTATTTATACAATGTGTTAAACAAGAATATACTTAAATCTATCTTAAAATACGTCTAGTGCTTTAAACACTTATTGATTATTATGTATAAGAGAGTGTTTATCAATAAAACTTTAAAATCTTTCCGAAATTACCCTTCCTAAACACTTTTCCACTACTAGAAGCATAGATATCGATATGTAGTTGGTTAGCTGATTTTTAATACCACCCTTATACATCCGACTTACAACAGCGTTCTTCAGCGAATGGGATTTCCGACTGTTTCAGACTGAGGTTAATAAATTTACATAGGATGGGAGCAAAAATTTGGAGCAAACTTCTAATATCGACGGTTCTAATTCCATCAACTCCTGGTGATTTATGTTCTCCGAGAGAAATGATTATTTCACGCACCTCATGTACATTTGTAGCATTAGCAAATAATGTATTTTCTACTCGTGCATTTATGTGAATTGATGTGATAGAATTACAGTAATAAATAATTTGCGATGTCTGTGAAGAGAAAAGTTCTGCACATTCATTGGATAATTTTCTAATATCATTACTAAAATGCTTAGTCATCGTTTCGTCGAGATTTGACCTTTTTCTTCCTAATATTTCATTTATTAATCCCCATGTTTTTGGTGGATCGGCCTTCAATTGGGTGAACTTATTCTTATAATATTTTGATTTTGAGCTAATATCATTAGTTTTAGTTTTAAACGCATTTTATTTTCTAATCAATAACTCTTACATACTAACAAAAAATGCTTAAATGCTAGCTTAAAATTACTTAACAACCTTATACTAACTTACTGGCCCCACACAGGCACTCTAAGCTACTCTAAATTCTTATACTATGTCTTTCGACTTTATTAACATTTTCTTTATGAGTATTTATTTACTATACTTAAAGCTAAGAAAAAATATAGCTAACAAAAACTTAGCGTATGGACATAATTTTTTATTTTTTATAAAAACTTAATATCTAACTTAAAATAAGCCTTAGTCTACCTAACCTACATACACAATAAACACATACACACATATAGACATTATACACAATTATATACATATATTAGCATATACCTTTGTATACACTAACATATGTATATATTTCTTAAATGCTAACCCAAACCTACGTAAGCTGGCCATCGCTATTTACAAGAGAAAACAGATTGGTCAGCTCTCCCTCATTAGTAAGGCTGGTCCGTAATTGACGGAAACTACGACGAAGCATCTTCTCCATCATTCAACCACCAGAAATGCTGGTGCTGCCGAACGACATCCCTCTTATCGCGATTCCCCACCGCCCTACTGAACCTGAGGCGATCCACACTGCCATGTGCGACGTCTCTGTTGTAGTTGAGTCGCCTGTCCCCAGCTGTCCGAGCGACATGGAAGATTAACGGCACCGCTGATCTATCTTGGATCAACCCTATCTGATCTAGGTAGAGGAATGCTGTAGCAGATTACCTTTACCCTCGCATCGAGTTGGCTGCTATAAAACAGTCTCTTTGTAAGGGCAAAAGCACCTTTAGCTCTGGACAGAACAGCATCTACATTTTTGCCAAAATACAGAAACTGATCTAGCCAGATTCCAAGGTATCTGACTACATTTCGACAGGCAAGAGGTTGTCCGTGTTGTCCAATGATCAAGAACTTTCGCCAATTTTTTCTGGTATCCCTAGAGGCTCCAGACAACGGCGTCCTAAAGAGAATGGTTTCCGGCTTCTGAAAGTTGATTTTCAACTTCCAGTCATCGCAAAATCGTCTTATCTTATCGAAGTCACGCTGCAAGAGAGTATTAATGACCTCGATTTTTGGACCTGTTCTGTACGCTACCAAATCGTCTGCGTACGCAATAGTATGGGGAAGTGAACCTATCAAGTCGCTTGTATAAATATTCAATAGGATCGGCGAATTGACCGCGCCTTGCTGAAGACCATTTTTAATTTGAAATATTCCAACAGAAGTCACATCACCATTCTTCACGATGAACTGTCTGTTGGTTATCATATTATAAAGAATGTACAAAAGTGGTTTACTGATCCCCAGCCTAGTCAGCTTATAGAAAAGACCCTCTAACCATACGGTGTCGAAGGCCTTCTTCAAGTCAATAAGGCAGGCACCAGTGCATTGTTTTTTGCCTTTATTCCATTGGATATCGGACACCAGTTTAGACGCGGCATGTGAGATATCATGTCCCGCCTTAAAACCGAATTGATTATCCGGAACTATATGTTTGTCCTCAACCCACCTAGACAGAGCTCTATTGATTACTTTTTCAAAAACCTTACTGATATTCGGAAGGAGACTTATCGACCGGAGATTCGCCGGATTCGATATATCCTTTCCCTTTTTGGGGATAAGTTGAACCACCGCCGTTTTCCAATGCGCTGGATAATGTGCATTATTCATTGCATTATTAAACAGGGTGGTGTAAATGTTCACCGCTTCTAGAGGAAGATGTCGAAGCACGATGTTCGGAATACCATCGGTCCCCACTGACCTCTTAGCCCTGATTGTGTCGAAGATCTCACGGAGTTTTTCCTTCGAAATGAACGGGGGTAGGTCAACTTCTCTGGCAATGACTTTATTTGCCATATTTTCGTCGCTAAACCGGGTGAAACCAGAGCCCTCGGATCGCCAGTTCCCTATTTCATTTCTAAGCTAATATCATTTTATTAGTTTTGTTCCGGAAATTTTTATACTCCGTTTCGAAACCTTTGTTACCTCTATTATTTTTCCACCTTCTGTAGAGTTGATCTCTTTTCGTACATTCGGCGAAGATGAATGGGGTTGTCCAAGGGCTTTTTTCTTTTGTTCTGTTTCGTTTTTGTGTAAGTTGATTTTTTAAAGACATCGTCTAGTTTGCAGACAAGTTTTTTATATAGCGTCTCAGCATCTTCTTCGTAAACAATTTGTTCCCAGTTTTCTTCGCAAATGAGCTCACTTACTCTGGCATTACATATGTACGAATTATTTACTATGGGGTAATCTGATGTTGCTGAAAAATCTGTGTAGTACGACTATAGTGTTGGATAGTGATCGGTGATACCACTCTTGATGACAGCAGACTTAATTTGTCTGACTATTCTGCTTATAAGAATGTGATCAATTGCGGATTTCGTATCATTCTTAGGATCTACACTTGTAAAATTAGTCTCAATGACGAAAATATTTCCAGATAATCTTTTACATAATTTGAGTTTGTATCACGAATATTAATATTCATATCCCCCACCACTACGATTTCTTCATTTCTTCCTATTGCTCCTAAATTATTTCCAATTTCGTCGATAAATGCTTTTTTACTAAAATCTGGTGATTTATATACTCCAACAACGTACTGTGTAATATTTCTCTCACTTAAGCTAATTTTTATATTTTCATACGATTCTCCGAAGGTAATCGTTTATGGTCTAGATTGCTCCGGACAAACATCATAATTCCTCTGTTTAAAACTTCCTGCTCGAAGCCATCTATTTGATAGAAACCCTTTTCTTCATCTATTATATTTGTTTCTACTATAATAATAATTTTTAATGCGCTTAACAGGTGACTGATACTTACACAAAAGTTATTCCAGTGTAAACGGAGCGCTCTTATATTAAAACATAAGTAACAGCAATTATTATTTTTTAACTCATAAACATTTATACCGTTAAAACCTTGTATTACCCTACAATCTAGGTTGATTAATAATTCATCATTGTTAACATTTGTATCATTCATTTTTTATAGAACAGTTTTGCTTTTCTCTTTTTTCACACACAATACATATTTATCGGTTGTGTACTCTCATTTCTACGTGCCAATATTATACCGGCACTCTCCCACACAAAACGCCAGTTTTCTTGGTTTGCCTTATCCTTTGTTAGCCACAATAGTTGTTTATTTTGCCTTGTCAGCTAATTATTTATGTACACAATGGTATCAAGCAAAGGTGGTGCACCTGGACTTATGCTATCTTTGTTGGTGTTTTGCATTACTGCACTCAGTCTGATGGGACGAGTTGCGCGAGTTACAATTGCAACAAGCACAACAACAACAAACACCGCACCAGAATCATCAGCAGACACAAGAAATACATAAAAATCATACATCAACACTTTTTACCACACGCCAGAAATAAACTGCAGATATTATATGTCAATGCACGGGTGATTTCGAGGAATGATTAATCAGCGTCTGCTGTACATCCGCTCCCACGATCACCTTTGCAAATGAGACCTAACATTAAAATTGTACAATTAGATTAAGCTTCAGTTCGAAGTAGTTTGTCAACCAATAAAGTTTCAACGTTTAAAAGAAGAAGTTGTTTTTTTTAATTTGGGTATCGCTCTCAAATATAACTGGCGCAGTCGATTAGGCCTGGTTTATGTGTTTTTTTTTAATTTATATAAAACGGAGGTATTACCGTTATTAAAAAGTGATTAGTTATACGGCGGTATACCGTAAAATAAAATCGCGAGTGAAATTAAAGACTAGACAGTGAGATTTATCTCTTCAAAACCGGTGAACCACATAAAAGAACAAAATAAAACGTATTGCAAACTCAAGAATTCATCGAGGGAACATCGACTGAAGGACATCGAACTCCATTGGACTTCAAAGGAATATTGAGGACAATGAAAAATATTCTTTTAATATTCTGGTATGTTGAGTCAAATTTAAATCTATCAGTGTAATACAATATTGATTTCAAACCAGTCATTATCAATTATTAAGAAAAAATAAATAAATAATATAAATACATATTCAAATTATCATTCATGTAAAAACAAATAAATATAATATATGTAAGAAGAAAAACAACTGTATCTAAGTTAAGTTAAGTGTGAATTAATAATCTTGTATTTTCTTTGAAAAAAAAAAAAAAAAAAAAAAAAAATATATATACATTTGAAATTTTTTTATATATATAAAATCTGTAACAACAAATAAAACATTTATACAATTTAATGCCAAGTGATAAATCCCCGCCCCGAAAACACTCCAAATTTCCTTATCCCAAATTCGGAAGATTATTCAGAAGTCTAAGTTCTATTCCCGAAAACGTTTCTGGTGAGCAGTTATTATCTAACGAAAGTACACTCACAAACATGAATCCACCAATAAACCAAGCAGCTCAACCCGAAGCTCAAATTAATTTCAGAGATCTTTTCGATTCTCTAAGAATTCCTGACGTAATAAAAGATTTGCCTCGTTATGATGGCAACCCACGACTTCTACACGAATTCATTAATAACGTGGAAGAAATTTTAATGTTTATAAGAGGAGCTAATGGAACCCCATATGCTCAAATCATTTTGCGTGCTATTAGGAATAAAATCGAAGGACCCGCAAATGAAGTTTTGAACATGTACGGAACGCCATTGAATTGGGCCGACATAAGACAAAACTTGATACTGCACTACTCCGATAAACGTAACGAGACATCCCTTATAAAAGACCTCCACCAATTAAGACAAGAAAGGCAGTAGAAGAATTTTACAGTAGCATCGTAGAAATTCAAGCCTCCTTGAACAATAATGTTCTAATACACGAAGAGGACCAAAATGTTGTAAAGGCAAAAAAAGAACTCTTTGCCCAAATGTGCCTAAACACATTCCTCTCTGGCTTAAGAAAACCTCTTGGTTCAAGCATTCGTGCTATGAGACCCGAAACCTTACCCATAGCCCTATCCTTCTGCATTCAGGAACAAAACATGTTTTATATGAAGGCAGATAATTTTAAAACCAATCAACCTAAAAATATAAACAGAACATTCACAAACCAAATTCCACCCCATTACAATTTCATTCATAAACCTCAAAACGTACCGAACAATCTTAGCCATCTCCCAAGACAACCCCATATATAATACTTAACTAATACTAACCGTTCCAATCAACCAATAAATCCTCAGTTTAATCCTTACGCATTTAGACCAAGTATACCTAATCCATATGTTTTCCAACCTCCACTAAATACTAATATACAAAATAATAACCAACCACACACTCTGAACGTGAAATATGTTCCACCTCGGAATACATTCCAATCAACCCCTCAACCTGAACCTATGGACATGAGTTCCGGCACTATACATGTGAGACAACCAAATCAACACCAACCTAGACCTTCCAACGTTAGTAATCAAACAAGGCGAAGTACAGGAGTACCCAGATACTCGATTGAAGAAATTCATAATATAGATCCACAAAATCAACAACAAGAACCTCCATCTTATGTACCACAACTGGACAACTATTACGAACAAGGAAACCTTAACCCCGTCAACCATACATTGGTACAAGAAACATTTGACCAACTTGACAACGATCTCTTAGCAACATTCCAAGAGCTAGACGATACAAATTTTCATATAGATGCTTCGCAAAACCAACCGGTTACATAGACGTAAGTAAGCATGGATCTACCTTACCCTATATACACATATCTTCCCCATTCGGTCGTTTATTAAAATTCCTTATAGATACTGGAGCATCCGCTTCATTCATTAACCCCGAGTTCGCAAAATATCTTACGCATGAAAAATGTGATCCACTTATAATTTCTACCATACTTAGTAAGTATAAGCTTGATAAAAAAGTTACAGTACCTTCTTTTACCGAATTCAAAGAGCCTGGTCAGTTCAACCTCCTTATTTTTAAGTTTCACGGGTATTTCGACGGATTATTAGGACTCGACATCTTAACACAGCTAAATGCAAAAGTCGATTTAGGTAATAAAACACTTATCACAAACAACGCTATTATTCCATTAAGATTTAAACCAAATTTCAATTCAGGCAAACTCCTTATCCCTCCTAACTCTAAAACAGTAGTCAAAATCCCTGTTGATATTCGCGACGGCGACATCTTTATAAATAAAACAACGTTAAAACCTGACGTAACTATTTCCGAAGGCATCTATAATGCAAAAGAATGGTACAGCACTGTAGAAATAAACAATAGATCTAATCATGAACAAATCATCCTTCTAGAGCAACCCCTAAAAGTCGAACCTTGCACATCCTCAAGAATTGTTGAAGTAAGTAACTTCAACATAAACTACGAAAACACCGATCCTGAAGACAATATTGTGAATTTAATCCGTACATCCCACCTAAACAAAGAAGAAAAGAAAAACCTTCTTGAATTGTGTAAAGAATACGAAGACATCTTCTTCAAAGAAAGCCAGCCACTAAGTTTTACTAATGAAGTTAAACATACAATCCCAACCAATGACGAACTTCCAATCTACGCTAAAACTTATCAATATCCGCACTTCCATAAAGAAGAGGTACGAAAACAGATTAACAGCATGTTGGATCAAGGTATAATCCGACATAGTTATTCACCATGGAGTTCACCAGTCTGGGTGGTCCCCAAGAAAAAAGACGCTAGTGGTAAACAAAAATGGCGCCTGGTGATCGACTATAGAAAACTATATGAAAAAACTATTTTGGATAGATACCCATTACCAAATATCAATGAAATTCTTGATAAATTGGGCAAGTGTATGTACTTTACCACAATTCATTTGGCCAGCGGATTCCATCAAATAGAGATGGATCCCAAAGATATTAGTAAAACAGCATTTACCGTAGAAGGTGGACATTATGAATATGTCCGCATGCCTTTTGGGTTGAAAAACGCCCCGTCCACTTTTCAGCGAGTCATGGACAATGTTCTGAACGAACTAATAGGAAATATTTGTTTAGTATATTTAGACGATATAATCGTCTACTCTCCAAGAGCATAGAGAAAATCTTAAAAAAGTCTTTGAAAAACTACGGAAATTCAATCTTAAAGTACAACTCGACAAATCCGACTTCATGCAAAAAGAAATAGTGTTTCTAGGTCACATCGTTTCGACTGACGGAATAAAACCAAACCCAGAAAAAATCCACGCAATAAAACAATACCCAATACCGCGAACACAAAAAGAAATTAGAAGTTTCCTGGGACTCCTAGGATACTACAGAAAATTTATAAAGGATTTCGCTAAACTAGTAAAGCCATTAACTGAGTGTCTTAAAAAAGATCGCAAGATAACCATTAACGATCAATATATACAAACCTTCGAAACGTGCAAAAACATTTTGACTAACGACCCCATATTATAATACGAGTATCCCGACTTCAATCAACCCTTTAATCTTACTACCGATGCAAGCAATTTCGCAATAGGCGCAATTTTATCACAAGGCCCTATTGGTAACGACAAGCCGATTTGTTTTGCTAGTAGAACGCTCACCACATCGGAAATAAATTATTCTACTATAGAGAAAGAATTACTAGCCATTGTGTGGGCCACAAAGTATTTTAGGCCATACCTCTTTGGACAAAAGTTCAAAAGTATTACTGACCACAAACCATTAACGTGGATAATGAATCTCAAAGATGCAAACTCAAAGTTACTTCGTTGGCGTCTGAGATTAGAAGAATTTGACTACGAGATAGTCTATAAAAAAGGCAAGGCTAATACTAACGCCGATGCTCTTAGTAGAATAAAAATAGATAACCACAAATAATTCCAAAACATAGAAATTAACCTAAATGACACCCTTTCAGTTCAAGGCACGAGCGGCTCCACCATCCATTCTGCAATCGAAAATCTAAATGACGGCATTCCAATCTCCGAAAGACCTCTTAATGAGTTTAATTTACAAACAATCCTCCAAAAATCAAACAAAGGCTCTCCAATGACAGTCGAGACTATTTTCAAAAATAAACAACGAAGAACGATCAGAAACCTTAATTTTAATGAAGACACGGTAATAAACATTTTCAAAAATTATTTAGCACCCAATAAACTAAACGCGATCTATACCGATGATGAAACCTTCAAAATTGTTCAATCTGTTTACTCACAATACTTCTCTAATAACAAATCGTTTCGCTTAATACGTTGCGTAGAAATTTTGACAGACATTAGACAAAACGAAGAACAAGAACAACTTATCAGGAATTACCACAAAGACCATAATCATAGAGGAATAGAAGAAACACATCTTCATCTTAAACGTAGCTACTACTTCCCATATATGAAAAATAAAATTACCCAAACTATTAACAACTGTGATAAGTGCCAACTTTTGAAATATGACAGAAACCCACAAAAAATAAAATACGAAAAACCTGAAACTCCACTTAAACCACTTGACATTCTACACATTGACATATACACAATAAATAATAGACTCATACTTACTATTTTAGATAAATTCTCTAAGTTTGCAGCAGGATTCTCACTAACCTCCCGAAATAGTATCTCCGTGTTAAAATCTTTGAAACATTACATAAGCTTACACGGCATCCCAAACAAAATTGTCTGTGACCAAGGCACAGAATTTACAGCAAATATTTTTAAAGATTTTTGCAAGCGATACAAAATCAACCTTCATATAACGTCGTTCCAACAGACTAGCAGCAATGCCCCTGTAGAACGCCTCCATTCTACCCTAACTGAAATTTATAGAATAATAGTTGCATCAAACAAAGAAAACAAAATAGATATAGACCACGACGAAATCTTTTTCGAAACCATATTCACTTACAATAATTCAATACATTCCGCTACTAAGTTCACGCCCTATGAATTGTTCTATGGACGCACATATAAATTTAACAAAAACCTTGATCACAATAACGAACATGAATACATTTCCAAAATCACAAAATTTCAAGAACACCTTTTTCCAAAAATAAAAAATATTTTAGAACAATCAACAAATGATAGAATAGAAAAACTAAATATTAACAGAAATGAACCCGAAGATGTGTATACCGACAATGAAATATATAGGAAAGAATGTAGACGAAATAAGTTGACCCCAGATTCACTCAACATAAAATTAAAACTAATAAAAAAGTAACTATTTTAACAGTAGACGATAAGAAGTTTCACAAAGCTAGAATTAAAAAGAAAAAGAAACTAACATAAATACTTTAGAATACAAATTTTTTTTATCTTATCTCATTTACAAATTATTGTTCTTATTAGGTTAACATGGTCACATGGCCAAAAATTAGAAATTCGTGACCTAAGTAAACTCGAGGGAATACTTCCACTCCAGTTGGGAACAGCAAGAACCATAAAAACACACTACAATCTAATACATATTATAAACTTAGAAGAATACATGACACACCACATACGTGACATTTCTGAAGCCATTGTCCTAGCCAAAATAAATGTCATACCAAAAATCATTCTTACTCAAAGCGAAATAGAAATCATCAAAGAAACACTTAACGCTTCAATTAATATAAAATCAAGCGAACATCTTTATGAATTGTTAGAATTACAAGCCTACTATAATGGCTCAAGAATAATCTTTAATATCCGAATCCCTGTCCTATCACAAGAAAACTTTTCCCTCTTTCATATTATACCATTGCCTATAAATAAAACTAAAGAAATTATTGTCAAACCATTTGTATTATTTAACGAAAATAGAACAAAAATTCAATATTTTGACTCAAAATGCCCTAGAATAGAGAATACATTCCTTTGTCAGGAGTCCTCACACCAAGAATCATATCAAGAATCAGCATGCATCGGAAACATTATGGAAAACTTCCCAGCAAGTTGCGCTACTAATGACATTGGCGCAACATCATCAATCAGCCAACCCGAAAACAACTTCATCCTCCTTGTTAACGCTAAACAAACTCTCATCAAATCAACTTGCAACACTGCTCAACAAAATTTAAGTGGCACTATACTTCTTTACTATGAAGACTGCGATGTGACCATAAATCACATATAGGAGAAATATATACACCTACTTAGACCATATACACATATTCCCTGCATCCTACAACACCATATTCCCAAACTATTCAATTGAAACAATAAATTTAAACAAACTCAATGATTTCCAGTTCTTACAGAAGAAACAACTAGACGTATTAACTTGGGAGACAAAACAAAGAGACGGTTACATTGTCTTGATAATATTATCTCTTGCAGTCGTATCCACCATAACAATTTACATACGAAAAAGGTCCTACAGCATTCAAAGCTTGAGCCCAGTCAACGTAAAGCTTCCTGACCCAAGCTTTTCTCTTAGGGGGGAGAAGTTACAATTGCAACAAGCACAACAACAACAAACACCGCACCAGAATCATCAACAGACACAAGAAATACATAAAAATCATACATCAACACTTTTTACCACACGCCAGAAATAAACTGCAGATATTATATGTCAATGCACGGGTGATTTCGAGGAATGATTAATCAGCGTCTGCTGTACATCCGCTCCCACGATCACCTTTGCAAATGAGACCTAACATTAAAATTGTACAATTAGATTAAGCTTCAGTTCGAAGTAGTTTGTCAACCAATAAAGTTTCAACGTTTAAAAGAAGAAGTTGTTTTATTTTAATTTGGGTATCGCTCTCAAATATAACTCGCGCGCTTGTTTAATGCATTGAATTTTGCATATATTGGAAGAGAATGATGCAACTACCATTGACTTTTCGGGGTTTTTAGTTTTTGTTCTATATATGTCAGTAAGATCATTGTCTTTTATTTCACATTTAATGGCTTTACCTATTCCTTTCACAATTTCGTGAGCAGTAGGTGGAATGCTTTTAAATTCGATATTGTTTTTAAGCATTTGTTGTTCTATAGTGTTTATTTGTTATTGCATGTTTTCTATGATTTCATCTTTCTTTTTGTTGTTTTCGTTCAGTTCGTTTATTTCTTTTGTGAATTTTTCTATAAGAGATACCATATTTGTATTTATTTCATCATACTTGGTGCCTAGAAATTCGCAGTTTGCAGTAATCTCCTTCATTTGATCTCTCAAATGCCATAAGCAGTGAGACCTGGAACATCTTGAGCGTTTCTGCAGAACTGATACTTCCAGACGTCTTTCCTAGGGTTCCCATGTTTCCCCAGGTTCTTTCGAAGACCGTGGTGCACTCAAAGTACAGCTTACGGGTGCATGTAATACCGCAAAGTCGCCCTCAGATGGGAGTTTTTCACTACAGCGGCCACACAGATTCATATTGATGGGGTATATGTAAGTTAACACAACATCAGTGAATTCTTCCAAGTACCAAACATCCGACACCTTCCACGAGTATACGGTCATCATCCACACTCATGATCCGTTCCCAACAATGGTGCAATCCATTCAGTCGGCACATGACGCCTTCCAAAATACTCCCATCCAATACACACAGTCTACACACGGCACTTTCACAGTAAATTCCATACACCTGACAAGAATTGCACTAATCCCACACTAAACTTGCTGATTCCCCTCATTCCTACACGTACGCGATGATCCACATAGAATAAGTTAGGTAATAAGCTTTTTGAATGTTAGATAAAAATATATTTGTATTTATGAAGTCAAATAAAGAGGACGTCTCCTCCATTTTTTTTTTATTAAAATTTAACGTAATACATTTTTAATTGGCGCCCAAGCAGGGACCGGTATCGTTAAAGAGTATACCCGCTACCTCAAGTAGATCCAGTGTCTCTCTCACGTTCGATATTCGTCCAACCCCAAGAGTGAATCGCCCATTACCTCAAGAAGTTACAGTGCGAATTCAGAAGTGAAAAGCCTCCAGCAAAGAGGTCAGCAGAACAATAAACAATTAAAACCAGGTGCGTTCAGGAAACGAGGCCCGGAGTACTCCGTAAGAGCGAGCAAACCGGAGATACGGACTGTGTCAGCCGCCTAGGATGTTTATAATTCTGCTGTAAGCTTAGTTTAAGTTTTATTTTTATAAGTGAATAAATGAAAGAAAAAACAAGCAATATATGTAACAATTCCAATTGAAAACTAGATACTATTGAAACTAAAATTTTACAAATATTTTAATCCATTTATTAAGCGAATTCGAAAATTTTTATTTAGCAGGATTATATAATCCTCATACAAAAACTACAATTTTATAAATATTTTAACTCATCTATTAAGTGAATTTGAAAATTTTTATTAAGCAGGATTATACATTCCTCATACAAAAACTAAAATTTTATAAATATTTTAACTCGTTTATTAAGTGAATTTGAATCCTCATACTAAATACAATTTTACAAAAAACATGCCTACCACAAGATCAGGATCTGGTTCCAACCTCAAACAACCGAGTCCACCACCCAAATTTCTTCGGTTGAAAATATTCTTATCGTCACTCCCCCAAACCTCAGTACCAACCATGTCTAGGGAAAACGAATCGGGTCATAATAACTCCTTCCAGTCAACTTCTTCCCGAACAGATCGACGACAAACCCAAGAAATTGGCACCTCGCCGGAATGCGAATCGTATATATCGGCTATAATAAACCGCGTTTTAGGAAAACAAATCCCTATTATGCTTCAGAACGCTCTGAATCCCAACGCCGATTAATTCCCTGGTGAAGACCAGACAATTTTCAATGAATTTAGGAATAATCTATCAGACTTACGAGTAGATAGAATACCTGAAGTAGTCCGGTGTTTGAGAGAATTCTCTGGAAATAGAAGTGAATTCATATCATGGAAAAGAAGTGACGGTCGGATCTTTGAGACATACGAACCAATACGCAGTATTAAATTGGAATTGTATCTCTAGATGTCTTTCCATGCACTACGCTGACAAGAGGGATTTGGGTACTCTTGAGTACCAATTGATGTCACTTATACAGGGAAATAACTCTGTTCAAACATTTTAACAGGCGGTGTATAGCCATGTTTCGCTGAGTCTCAATAATATTGGCTGCTTTTTTTTTTTATAATTTACGCGCGTCTAAGGGGTTAGTTACCCTTTTAGTGTTACCCGGGCGCGGGCGGAAAGGTAGAAGGAAGAGGAAGGAAAATTGTTTTGTAGTGGTTTGAAACTCATGTGTGTTTGGTTCCTATGTTTGCTCTCCAGGGGTGGGAGTCCGAATAGGACGGAGAGTTTTTGCTTCACTCAGAGTGATTCGAGGTATATTTCACAGTATTTTTTTCTGTGCTTGAAACTCTACAACAGCAAAATCTACGTGTCAGTGTTATGCCTTCACACGCAGAACTTTTCTGTCTTAGTTCCAATTACAAATGAAAAACTGACTTGCCATGGGCAGGACTCGAACCTGGACCCTCCGAGTGAGAAGAGATTGCTAGAACCACTATACCAGGGCCACCCCTAAATTGCTTGGACATTAGTAACGAGTCAATGAGACTCATTACACAAACCTTTCGAGACAAAGCAGTCTATACTTTCATTCGAGGATTAAAAGGCGATCTTCCTCGACTTCTCGCCATACGCGAACCTGCGAACCTGCCGCACTAATGTCTTATGTCTCAAATTAGAGAATCAACACTTCAGAGCTTACCATGCCAATCAGAAAGCGAACAGGAAAACGCATAACTATGGTCAGCCTTCTTCTTCAGCTAGACCTCAACCTAATAATTCTGAACCCCCACATTTTAGAAAAGACTCGTTTCCACAACAAGCTTTTGCTTCGCAAGGAGCAACACCCCGTCCCAAAAATCAACCATTTGTATCACAAGTAGGGAACCAACATCAACACAACGGTAAATTGAACTCTAGACAACATCATAACTCTGACCTTCAAATCCCCCCACAACATGAGTACAGCCGAAACTAGAACTCCAAAGCGCACAAGTAAAAAACTTCCAGAATGGACCAGTACAACCTAAGCAGTCACAATAATTTTATAGACCCGCTCCGCATTATAAAATAGAACCCGAACTTCAACAATATAATGAAGCGTTCGCAGTTGAAAATGCCCACAGCGACGAGACGCTGACCAACTACACATATATGAGGAACAGACAAACTATCAAACTATGTCAATGAAACTGTGGATTTCACGGATATCCATTTTTGACTAAAAAAGTGTTCGCTACCTTACTTTGAGAGTAGAACAAAGAGCAGAAAGATAATAAAAATCCTAATATATACAGGCTCCACTAATAACTACATACAACCTTCAGTTTTTAGCAATCATCCTCCAAACCAGGAATGTTTTTACGCCAACTCCAATGGAGGTAGCATTAAAATAACTAACCACGTAGAAACGAACCTCTGCGGATTGAAAGATCCCAAAATCAAATTTTTTTACTACCCACTCTGAAATCCTTCAATGCTATATTCGGCAACGATAGCCTTAAAGAATTGTTCGCCGACATACATACAAAACACGATTATATGCAACTCAAAAACGGCCTGAAAATTAAAATAAAGCAACAAACCTGACAATCAGTTAATAACTTGCATCTGCGCACAGATCACATGTCTCATAACCAAAAATCCTCCCTTAAGGACGGCGTACCAAGTTTTCCCAGCTTGTTCTCAGAACCCAACAGTAAACTCACATATATGGCAAACTTGAAATGCGAAATAAGAACCTCCTGCGAAAACCATGTTTTCTCCAAAAGTTACCCATATTCCGTGTCCCTAAAAGACGAAGTTGAGAGAAAAATAAGTCAACTACTGGATGACGGTATCATACGAAAATCCAACTCTCCATACAATGCACCCGTATGGATCGTGTCAAAAAAACCCGACGCGTCCAAAGAAAAGAAATTTAGGCTAGTAATAGACTACAGGAAACTAAACGCTGTAACTATAGTTGACCGTTATCCCATTCCAGAAATCAACGGAGTCCTCTCTCAACTAGGCCAAAATAAGTGGTTCACGGTGCTAGACCTGAAAAGCGGCTTCCATCTGAAGGAGTCTGACATCGAGAAGACTGCATTTTCCGTAAATCATGGGAAATATGTATTTACACGTCTTCCTTTTGGGCTTGAGAATGCGCCCTCCATATTCCAGCGCGAAATGGACGACATACTGAGTGAATATATCGGTAAAACTTGCTTCATTTACATTGATGACATTGTCATCTTTAGCAAGGATGAGGAAACTCACCTCGAGAACATAAGATATATTTTCCAGACCCTAGAAAAAGCTAACGTTAAAATTCAGCTCGACAAATGCGAGTTTTTTTAAAAATGAAGTCGAATTCCTTAGCTTCATTATTTCAGCAAAAGGAATTAAAACAAACCCCTCTAAGGTGAAAGCCATTTCAGATTTTCCTTCCCCCAAGACCCTGAGAGACCTTCGTTCTTTCCTTGACCTTTCCGGCTACTACAGGCGCTTCATAAAAGAATATGCTAAGTTAGCCAAGCCACTTACATCTCTTCTTAGAGGTGAAGAAGGTCGTGTGTCAAAGCACATATTAAACAAAACTCTCATTAGCCTTAACGCTGAAGCAAGAGAATCATTTGAGAAAGTAAAACGTACGCTAACCTTATAAAATACACTTCTAATATATCCAGATTTCACTAAGGAATTTCATCTCACCACCGACGCTTCTAATTTTGCAATAGTCGCTGTCCTCGAACAGGACCAAAAACCAATAACATTAATTTCGAGAACTCTCACTAGAACAGAGGAGAACTATGCTACAAACGAAAAGGAGATGTTGGCCATAGCTTAGGCTTTGGGTTCTCTTAGAAACTACCTTTACGGTTCCGCCAAGGTGAAAATAATAACAGACCACCAACCTTTATCATTTGCCCTTAGTAACAGAAATCATAATAGTAAAATGAAGCGGTGGAAATCGTTCCTAGAAGAATACAACTATGAGCTTTTATACAAACCTGTGAAAAGAAATGTCGTTGCTGATGCCCTGTCACATATACCAAACCTGTCTTATGTCAATGTGTTAACCTCAACACAACACAGTGGAGAAAGCTCAGCCCATGAACTTATTCCTTCCGTTGAAGCACCAATAAATGCTTTTAAGACTTAATTAATTCTATCCATAGGTCCCGAAACTAACTACTAATTAGAAAAACCCTTTCCAAATTATTTTAGGCATAACTTCACTCAACCCACATATAGTAAAGAAAAAGATACCTCAATCCTTTCGTAATAAATGGTCTCATGACAACTGAGCAAGTTATGAGACAAATTCAAGAAATATACGTTCTGTACTTTAAGAAATACAAAGTAAGATTTACTCAAACCAAGGTTGAAGATTTAAAAAAGGACGAGGATCAAGTAGAATCAATTTTAAAAACTCATAACCGTGCACACCGGAATGCCCTTGAAAACAAAACCCAATTACTAGAGAAATTTTACTTCCCAAAAATGACTTTGAAAACAAAGACCTTTGTTAAACAGTGAGTAATTTATAAACAGAATAAATATGAAAGACACCCAAATAAGCCACTAATTCAAGCAACCCCTATTCCCCAATTTCCAGGACAAATTCTTCATATAGACATATACTCGTATATGACCGAAAATCATCTAGTGCTATCGACAAATTCTCAAAGTATGCGCAAGCGAGGATCCTTAAATCTAAAGCAACCGAGGATATAAGACAACCCCTGGGAGATTTTCTATTTTGCTTTGGACTCCCAGAAATGATTGTGGTGTTTAAATTCCGAATCAATAAAGTTCATGGTACAAGACCAACTAGGGATCCAAATCTATAAAATCCCACCTTATACTAGCTCAGTCAATGGGCAAATGGAAAAACTTCATACCACCCTCTCCGAGATAATGCGCTGTCTCAAAACAGATCACACTCATCGAAATTTTCAAGAACTTCTAGAACGCAGTATATGCGAGTACAATTTTTCTATACATTCCTCCACGGAAAATAAACCAATAGAAGTATTTTTCAGACGAAATGTAAGTACTAACCCGAGTCAATTCGAAAGACTCAGAAAGGAAAACATTAAAAAACTTAGGAAAAAACAAGACACCGATTTGAAAAACCATAACAAAAAACGTCAACCCATAAACACTTATTCTCCAGGCGAAGAAATTTATGTAAAGATTAACAGACGTCTCGGTTCGAAGCTTACTCCGAAATATAGAAAAGAAATTGTTAGGGAAGATAGAAATACTCAAGTACTAACACAATCAAATAAAGTCGCGCACAAAAGCAATATTAAAAACCAAAATTCCTCTCAATAGACTAATTGTCGCTACCACCTACGGCAAAATACAAATTTTGGATTCCACTCACTCCCAAGCAATTGCAATAAGGACAGGAACTGCAAGGTTGCAGACAGGCACATTTAAGTTGATTCATGAGGTTGATTTGGAAATCGACCAGAAATTAGTTGATGAAATATCAACATGCATTGGTAACAGAATTAGGAAAAAAAATATCCCACCTATTACTTCCATTCCCAAGAACTATCCCAACTTCAAGATCTTTTGTTTAGAGTAAAACCAAAAAATGTTAAACGTTCACTAAACTTTATAGGGAGCGCATGGAAATGGGTAGCAGGCAACCTTGACCATGACGATTTTCACATTTTAAACAAGAAAATTCAAAATGTAATCGAAAATAATAATAAACAAACAATTATAAATAGAGTTTCAATCGATAGATTAAATAAGCTAAGAAATATTACAAATGAAATTCTAATAAAACTAAAAAAAAAAAAATTATATGAGAATGAGCTGGTCTCAGTAGTCCAGTACAAAATGAAACTTCTAAAAGAAGAACTGTTGAATGCAGAATACGCCATGCATTGGGCGAAGAATAAAATTATAAATTCATTTTTATTATCAAAAACAGAATAAAAGGTTATTAAAAACCTAACAGAGGAAGGAAAATTTCCTTTTGAATCCGTAGACGAAATTTTAGAATTTGCAGACATTAAAGTCGGAACAAATAATAGCATGTTAATCTATATTGTAAGTCTACCAAATACAAATAATGAATCCTGTAAAAGATTATTGATTAAACCAATACAAATTAAAAATTATGTAAACAAACTTAATTTTGAATATGTATTAAAATGTCAAAATAAAATTTATGGCATTAATTTAGCTTGTAAGACCTAGAACGATATATCCATATGTAATAACGATAGCTTAGGAAATTTAAGTAGAACACCCTAACCTTCTCAAAAGTATCCCATCCAACTGCACCAATATCAATAACCAACACATTCCCACTATCGAAGTAATCCTTCCAAGTATGCTACTCCTAAATAACTTCAGTGGAACGATTCTCGCAAAAAACAATGATGTGCTTAACTTAACTGGTACATTCCTAATTAGTATACAGAATTCCTCTGTGGTCATCGGAAACACAACATATCTATCAAATTTTGAGTCTCGATACAAACCTCTCCCCGCTATGGTACAGCCCCTATCTACTGCAGACACCTGCAAAAATCCACCTTAACAACACTGAAAACATTAGCCTTATGGAAACAAAGACTAGAATAAACCAAATTTCCAATTTTGGACTGATGGCAGTAATACCACCACTTATATTGGTTATTCTTTTCAAAAGCTTTTGCGCTAATAGACCATCATCAGTTAAGATTACCAACAAAATCCAAGAAGTTCGAACGACACCACAATCAGTCCCGGAAGTTGAAAGACACCAAGAGTGTGAAGCCACGGAAGCCGTAACAAAACAAGATCATAACGTGTTACAACAACAACAAACAGTTAAGCCACCAAGGATCAGCCAGATACGATTCTTCTAAATAAGGGTCGTTTGAGTTTAAAAAAGGAGGAGTTAACACAACATCAGTGAATTCTTCCAAGTACCAAACATCCGACACCTTCCACGAGTATACGGTCATCATCCACACTCATGATCCGTTCCCAACAATGGTGCAATCCATTCAGTCGGCACATGACGCCTTCCAAAATACTCCCATCCAATACACACAGTCTACACACGGCACTTTCACAGTAAATTCCATACACCTGACAAGAATTGCACTAATCCCACACTAAACTTGCTGATTCCCCTCATTCCTACACGTACGCGATGATCCACATAGAATAAGTTAGGTAATAAGCTTTTTGAATGTTAGATACAAATATATTTGTATTTATGAAGTCAAATAAAGAGGACGTCTCCTCCATTTCTTTTTATTAAAATTTAAAGTAATACATTTTTAACTTGTATGTATGTACAAAATATTTGGGGTATAGACAAAAGAGACTTTCAAGTGAATAATAAGTTAAATAAATTGTAATAGTAGTCAATTTTCTTACACTTTGATGTTTATTATAAAAAGTCACTATCTTATTAATTGATTTTAACTCGGACTCGAAAAAATCTGAGAAGAAAAGCTTCTTCATCGTTTTCCTCGAATACTGGATAGCTCCAATAGGGAGTAACCGGCCGACTGGTCTAGTTTTTTAGCCGTGGCCGGCATACATAAATTTAAGTAGGTTTAGAGTTGTTTTAAGAAAATAATAACTTTATAAAAAAAAAAAAATAGTAATAAAAAAAGCAAAAAAAACAAACTATAGAAGAATAAAAGAGATGGTGTATAATTTCTAGTATACATATCATATAACTTTTTCATGGTTGTTGGACCAAATAGGTTAAGATTGATTTTAGGTAGTTTGTAAGGTTTCAAGTTTTATAAATTTACTAAGCTTTTTCTACTTAAATTTGTTTCCTAGTTTATTAGTTTAAATTGTAATAAGTATAAGAATAAGAATAAAAACCGTCGAAAACGTCGAAAGACATGGTAGCATTAAATTATTTATTGTTGATTTTGATCTAGATCAATTTTTGTGATCCAAGAATTAGTTCGCGCTATTTACATTACATAGGTTACATTTTTGTTCGTAAAAGGTGATATAATTGTCAACGATTGTCAAGCGTCCATGTTGCCACATTAGAATTATTTGGAAACCAAATATTATTAAATAATTTTTATGTTGGAATGGACTAATGTTCTGCTCATAGTGGTATGCTAGCGATATGATAGTGAAATGTAAGCTACACAATATCATTCTTATTTGGTATAAATTCTAAAAATTTCCTAATTAAAAAAAAACTAGAGCATACAATTTTACTATTTAAAAAAATATTCGGTTGCATGGCAACTTCTCGCTAAATGTCAAAAAGAACTCGGCTGTGTAATTTCAATGGAGAAAGACATCAGCAAATCGTAAGTAATTGCAACAACTAATTATTTAATGTAAATATTAATAATTTCACCTTAATTTTTATCTTCAAGCCCCAAAAGAAGTTGGACGCCAGAAGAAACCGAAGCTTTTCTGGATGCAACAGACAGTTTGTCATTCAATCATAGAATGCCATACATCAGCATCTTTATCAACTAAGAGAAAGATAACCTATAGGAAAAGCGCTTGAAGGAAGAGATGTACCTAAAGCGAAAAATAGACAGAAACTATATTTTGTCTGAATATGTTGCAAAAAATGGATGAGGCAGAGAAAGACGAAGCCCGTTATTGAAAAAGGAGGCACTATTTAGGAAGTTATTTAAAAAGTGATGAACTGCTCATTTATCAACTTAACGTCCGGGAACGAATATGAGAAGCAGAGAGTACTGTCGTCAGCAAAGGAGTATACTGGATTAGAAGTAGCTGACAAGAGAAACTGAGCCCTGGGGGAAAACCAGCATTTATTTAGGGAATATTGTCATCCAAGACAACTTGAATTGAACGTTCCGAAAGGTAGTTTCTAATCCATTGAAGTAGAGAGTCATCGATCCCAAACACACGCATTTTCAACAAAAGAGCCTGATGTCAATCTCTGTCAAATGCCTTATAAATATCAAGTGCAACTATCTTGCTTTTGCCAGATTGATGTATGCTTTGGTTCCACTTTTCGGTGAGACGTGTCATCAAATCACCAGTGGACCTGTTGCTACGAAAACCGTAGGTACTGCCCGTCATTGAGAAGTTTTCGTGTTTCGAGATATTTCATTAGCTGACGATTTATCAGCATTTTCATCACCTTGGAAAGAAGGGACGGGAGTGCAATGGGTCTGTAGGAGGAGGGAGATGAAAACTCGTTAAAGGCAGAATTGCTATCCAGTTTGGGGCTTCTATAAATAAAGCAGTAGTGGATAATTTGCTTACGGTGATGGAATTTTAACCACATGAAATTATATTCCGAATTGGAACAGAGACTGCATTGTGGTGGAGTTTGATAAGCTATATCACTACGCACTTAAATTGCGAAACCGCGATGCTATGCCCACTCTAAAAAAACACAAACACCGACGACACTGAGCAAAGCCGTGAAGTGAAAAATCCGACGTTGGTTTACCGAATCAAATTGTTGTATGTGTTATGCCCTACAACAAAATGAACCAGTGCACCAACAAAAATTCTTACTTGCAACCCGCTATAAATCGGTTGTTACATGCACACGGTCATTGTTTTTGCCGTACCATGGATTTCAACTCCATGTGCAACTGCAGTGACTGAGTGTAAAGAACAGCACCATGGCCAGGGCAGGAGATGAGGGATGCCCTCACTATGATTTGTGATTATTTTTTATCACTGCACCACACAACTAATTCTTTTCTCCCCGACTGCGCTATGCAAAAGGAAGGGAAATGTGTTTATCAGCTAATATATGTATGTTTGTTCCTTTGTAACACTCTAGAGACCAAACGCGTGGGCCGATTTTGATGGTTCTTACATCTATCGATTTGTCGTAATCTTGCGCGTGTCACATGAAGACATCATATTAAACAAAATTCAATATAATAATAATTAATAATTGATTAATAACAAAATTCAATATGGTGACTACCAGCCCCCATATTGTGAAAAATTTAATATGGCGACTACCAGTCGTCATATTGCGAAAAGAAAAAATTAAAAAGTGTAACAAAAAAATTCATGTAGCAAATTAAAAAACCCGACTGAGTAAAAAATGTACTTTAAATATGAACTAGAAAGAAAAAAACAAGTCCAGTAGTCTAGAATTTTGTTAAGAAATATTAAATAACAACACCATGGAAATAGTTTCATGGTGGAAAAACACATAAAACAAATAATAAATTCTAATGTGGAACTTAGCAACTTAAACAGTCGGGACTCATCAAATATCTAGACCAGCTAAAATATTCGGAATAGGTCAGGTTCGAATCCTACTCATGACAAGTTTTTCATTTGTGTAATTGGAACTCAGTCAGAAAAGTGTGAAAATTGATAACCTTCGAATCATTCCGAGTGAAGAAAAAACTCTCCGTCCTATTCGGACTCCCACACCCGGAGAGCTAATAACGAAACCAAATATACCTGAGTTTCAAACCACTACACCACAACAATGTTTTCCTTTCTCCTCCTTCTATCTTTCCGCCCGAGCCCAGGCAACAGTAAATGGATATCATAACCCCTTAGGCGCGCGTAAATTATAAAAAAAAATATAATGACTTAATAATTACAATACAATTTTTGGCGAAAATTAAGCAACACAATTTAAAAAAAAAATTACAAAGTTTCCATCTAATAAACTATATTTATTGTACATATAATACATCGTATTTTTGCAACCAGATATGCCTTTTTTAAGTAAGTTCTTACTCTTTTGTGTAAAAAGTCTTCAAAGTCCTGATTTATGGCATCCCGCTTACTCGTATAAACCTCGTATTTGAAGGTGATTATTTAAACTTCGGAAAGTGTGGTAAGCTACAAATTTGGTAAGTAGGGTGGATGAGGCAAAATTTCATATCCCAACCTTGCTAGCTTCAAGGGCATTAACAGTGGTGTATGTGGTCCTCATTACCATCTAACTGAGATGGGACCATGTGTTTTACCAGTAAAGCTGTTGTTGGCAGGATTTTCTACACAGTATGTCGATTTCTCTATTGTCTGATATGGTTTTCCCTCCCTCGCCCTCCATATTGTTGGTTTAAGCTTTTTGGGGTGTAGTTTGCTTTTATAAACCCTCTGGAGGGGTTATTCGCGTCTAACTATTCTCTTAACCACTTCCTAATATTGTACAAAGTCCACTTTTCACCACAGGTGACAAATCAATGCAAAAGATGATCACGGTGGTGTTTCTTAGAGATTTTGCAACTTTCAAACCTGTTTTTGGCCTAAGTTTACATATTTGACTAATGAACGATTACAACAATGTTGGACCATTTATTTTTTAAACTCAATTATATTGTAGTTATTGGAAATGCAATTCATCATAGCAATTGTTTGTAGTTTTCTATAATTAAGCAAAAAGTGTGCTTTTGATTAAATCATATATACATGTATCAGACAGTAAGAATACGAGATCTCTCAATGTCAATGCATTACACCGTAGATAACCGATATCATGTACTGCATTAGTATAAATTACAGATTTATTATCTGTGAGTTTTTAAAAAATAAAATTTTATTTTCACTGTTCTCTATGAGACTCTAACTTAGAACTAACTTAACATTTTCAATTATACCTAACTCGTTGCATTCCCATGCACTCGTCGCTTGCTTCTGTCTTCAACGGATGTTTTCTGGAGTTTCAGGTGTCGCCCTGGAATTCTGAATGTGACACCTTGCACACGCTTGATGTTTCTTGCTGGTGGGAACGATGACACGAGATACCTGCATATTCAGGTAAATACAAATGTTGATGTTCTCTCGTGGGTATCTTATCACGCGTTGTTTGCATGATGAAATCTTTGTGGCGTTAACTCCTCCGCCCTTAAAATCGAACGTCCTCATGAGATGTTGTTGACGTTACTAGATTAGGAATGTCTTCTATGCCAATGGTGGTTGATGCTGGCTTTCCTATAGTCAAAACCGTGTCTCTAATTATGCTATGGCTTCTTTTATTTGTCCTTTTGCATGCGAATATGATGATGGCTAAAACGCTTATTATTAGAATGATGTTAACTGACAGGTTGATTTCGTGTTTTGTTTCAATAAGTTAATTTTGTTGGTTCGGTTGACGTATAATTCTGTGATCATCTCAAGTGATAGAACTTCTTCTATTTTGTCCGGTCTATGAGGTTGCAGAATTGCCGGAAGAGGTTGGTATTTCCTAACTTCTCGAGCCACGATTGTTCTTCCGTTGACCTCAATCGTACTATTGAAGTGTTTGATGATGAAAAGAACCTTTCAACAAAACAGTCTCGTTGTTAATGAGGACTGGACCATTGAATTGATTCAAAAGCAAGATTCCTGGTGAGATTTCTTCCACTTCTTTGACGTGTTCATTGTTGGCGATAGTGCTATTGGCTTTCTGGCTTCTTGTAAGCATTGGGATACACGACAAGTTTTTAAACTAACTATGTTATTATCGTTACATATTGCTAAATTGTTATAAGTTTTACATTGTCTTTGAAATACCATATATATCGTTCTTACATTCTAATATTGAATCATAGTTTATCTTAGTTACTACCTTATTTATTTTGACAGGTTTAAGTATTGATAGGTTACAAGTTTCTTCATTGGTAGTTGGAAAGCTTAAAATATATATAATATTTTTTTGTATTTTATATCATATTTATATATTATTATTTTATATGCTTATCACTGTAAGATAAATCTTATAAGATAGTGAAAGCCTTAAAATTAAGTGTACAAAATTGAACATAATAAAATAAAAATAAGAACAATAAAGGAAAATGGTTTGAACAACAAAAAATACACATTTGAATGAAAAAGAGAAAAAAAAAAGAATAAAAGAAGAAAACAAGATTCAAATAACAGACATGTGCATTTAACAAAAGACCGTTAATTAAGAATTTAATTGTTGTAACTAAAACCAAATAATAAATAAATAACCTAACAATTTAAATTTATTGCTAATTGAAATATGCTAATTATACTCACTGGCTAAGTACCTCAAAAGTAAATTCCTAAATCTTTTTGTGTTTCTGACTCCTCTTAGTTCACGGGGGTAGGGAGTTCCATAGGCGATTGGCATGAACGAAGAATTGCCGTTCTGATGTTAGGCAAGAATGTGGAGTTTGCATTAAGGTCAGAGTCCTTTGCGACCGGGAAAAACTAATCTGCTATAGAGATACTCAGGTTGATGTGTCTGTATGATGTCATGCAGACATGATAAGGATCGAAGCGCTAGCAGGTTATCGAACGAGCAGCCGACAATAGACTTTGAGTAAACGGACACGTGATCATAATTTCGGATGCCATATATATACCGAGCAATATTGTTGTATACAACATTAAGCTTCCTATTATAAAATTGAGTCAACTTTGCCAAAGACCTCACACCCATACAGTAAAATTGGCAGTATGAGCGTTTTGCCAGCATAGTTCTTATAGCTGTAGTCAAAAAGATCTGAGTTGACCAAAGTATACGAAGGCCTCCATAAACCTTGCCAATAGTAGTGTTTATATGGTCAGTCCATTTTAGGGAGTCATTAAAAATAAGTCCGAGATTTCTTACAGTAGGAACAAAGGGGACGATTTCTTCACCAAGTTTTATCGGTGGGATGGTAGGCAGGTTCTGTGTTTTCCTATGAATCGCGAGAGCTCTCGACTTTGCCGGATTCAAACACAGAAAGTTACGTTGAGCATAAAGAAAAATATTGTCCAATTCTTCATTTATCGAAGCAGCGACTTGATCTAAGGCATTGATATTTCCACTCAAAGCCAATTGGACATTATCAGCATACTTGTGGATCAAACACCGTTGAACAATTTGTGACAAGTCATTGATGTACATAGAAAAATGGACAGGTCCAAATATTGATCCTTGAGGAAGTCCACTCGATACCTTCAGAAAGCTCGAAGTTTTATTGTTGACCACAACACATTGCTGCCTATCTACTAGGTAGGAGTACATAAGCTTTGCCGATTCTTTGGAGAAATTGTACATGGTCTGAAGGTTTTCGGCAAAGGAAGAACATGGTTAACAGTGTCAAACGCTTTTGAAAAGTCCAAGAAAATTAGAAAAGTAAGATATTTTTTTGTCCAACGACTTCCTAATGTCATCGACTACTGACAATAATGTTGTTTTGCAGCTGTGTTTGGGACGATAACCGGACTGACAACTGCTTACTAGCTTATTTTACAGACAAATATGCCTGCATTTGCTTCAAAATTACTTTTCCAAGACTTTACTTAAAAACGGGAGAATCGCTATGGGTCTATAATCGTCATTTCCTTTTCCAGGTATTGGGATAACTTTTGCCCTCTTCCATTCACGTGGATAATCGGAAGCTGTTATTATGCTGTTGAAAATATGGGTATGGAAGGAAGAATGTAAGAAGAGAGAAGTTTTACGAACCTGCGATCAACACCGCCGATTCCGGTTGCGTTTGACTTTATTGATAGAACCGCTTCGACAACCTCTTGATCACTAATTACATATGAAACCGAACGATTCATTGGAGACGGAGTTGTCTGAAGGATCAAATGTATTACACACGTTTTCGTTTCGGAACAGAGGATGGTTTTGTGACGAATTTCATTTAAGAGTTCACAGTCAATGTTATCAGCTATTTTTTTAATCTCTTTTCCAACTCCAAGTTCGTTAACAGCTTTCCATTTATTTTTCGACGAACAACTTTGGCTTAACCTATTTTTCATAATAAAGCGTCTTTGTGGACCTTATGTCTAGCACCACTTTGTTCTGCAAACGGCAGTACTCCCGATATAGCGGTTCGACTCTATATCGTCAGGCTGTATTACGTTGTGGCATCAGCTTCTTAATTTCGCTGCTAAGCCAGGGTGGCGACGTTCTACGGATAACTTTTGTTTTTAGTGGGATATGTTTATTAAAAATGTATCTCATCTGCTCTTGAAAAAACACAACTTTAACGATAAAGCACCTCAGACTATTCCAATCAGTACATTGAATGTCATACAGCAACTCACTGTAGTTCGCGTTCTTAAAGGTTAAATAAATGAGATCATGTCTCGAGAAACCAGAAGCTTGAACCTGACTATAAAATAGGAAACATCCAACAAATTGCAGATAAGGTCACCGCATAGAACAACATGGGAGCTACTATAGGAAAGTTGCTCTAGAATGGTTACTAACGGCATATAGTCTACAGATTGATTTGCCCTGTAAGCAGTACTTAATAAAATTCTTTGACTCTCACATACAATTTTGACCAAGCAATAGTCTAGCCCTGTGTCCTGCATAGAATTACAAACAGGTATACACTGCAACCCTTCGCGTACATAAATAGCAGATCCACCTACTCGACCCACTCGATCAACATGAAAAACATTAAAACCAGGCACTTCATATAATTTGTTTTCGGCATCCGGGTGATAGCTTCTTATTATTTCAAGCCACGAGTATTTTTACTTCGGCAAAATCTAATGCCTCATCTATATTAATATGTGGAATATTTTTCGCTTTAAACAGTGTTTCGGTAATATTTATTTCTGTATTAGATAAAATAAAGAAGTTTACTGTATTTACTTTTGCCCAGTGAATAGCGTATGCTACATTTACTAATTCTTCTTTAATTACATCTAATTTTCATAATTGTTTCAGTGCCACTTTCTTCTTTTTCTTTAAAAATCTTAATTATATTATTCGTTATATTCGTTAATTCATTAATTTTATCTATAGCCAATTTGTTAACTATGTTGTTGTTTCTCAATACCTTATTATTCTTACTTGTAACTACTTCGTAGTCGTGGTGGTCCGGATAACCCGCGATCCACTTCCAAGCACTACCTATAAAATCTAGTGATCACTTACTTTTATTATTAATTCTTAGTCTAGATACATATGTTTTTATTTGTGAAATTTCATAGGAAAGGATGGGATACAGGATATGGCTTTGGGGAATGAATGATTCTAGCGTAACTTCTAGTCTTTCGATTGTTGTCTCATAAGCTCCTATTTCGATCAGGTGGATGATCTTAAATGACCCGTTTTGTAGTTTCGCACGCCCTGCGTTGATCTTTTATCACTCGTGAATTAGAGTAGTCCAATATCTGTGCCTCCGCGTTACATAAAGGCAGTAGTAACCTATTAAAAATGTTTAAGTTTTTATCAGACTTTTATGAACAATTCTTCCGGATTGAGTTTAAATTGTTGAATTTCGGTTTTCAGCTACGATTTCTTGTTTATATCTGGGGTTAAGTTTGTTACCTATTCTTTTGTTTGTTTTGATATACTCGTAATTGGTTTCACCTACAAAATAATTTTTTAAAGAATTTTTCTTCCTATTGTGGTAATCAAGGTCAGTTTGTTACTTAGTTTTAATTTTCTCTATGTTTTCCTGTCTTACGCGTTCAAGTGCTTCTGGATTGTTAAGTAATTGTCTGCCGAAAAATATGTCATTGGCTTTTCTCTTTGTAGTCGAATGTATGGATTGATTGTATTCATAAATACTTCTGTCTAGTAATTCAGAGAAAGAGCTATGGACGTTATCGGTTTTAAGGCACCGTATTAATTCCGAGAGTGTCGAATGGAATCTTTCGACTTGCCCATTTGAAGAACTAGTGTAAGGTGGTGCTTTAAAGACATTTATATTGAACATGTTTTCCATCATAAAAGTAATAAATTTAGAACCTAATGATTTTTCGTTATCTATGACTATAGTTTGCGGGACACTAAAGGCTAATATGAGTCCTCTTAGAGGCTCTTTGATATCCTCTGATGCTCTTGATTTTATTATTTTGACTAGGGCATATTTCGAAAATATTTGTCTATGGCAGTTAAAATGATCTGTTTGTCAGTGAAGTAAATATCTATGTGTATGATTTGACCAGGGTATTCAGGAATGGGGGTAGGTTGTAGCTCGCGTTTGTTCGGATGTCTGTCGTATTTATGTTCTTTTCAAACTCTACATAATTTGGTAATTTTTTATATTTTACTTTTGATATGGAAGAAATAAAATTTTTGTAAAATTTGGGTTGTGTTCTCGCGAGCATTGCGATGAGCATGATTTTGCTCTTTTATTATTTCTGCTTCTTGTAGGCTTTCGTCAGTGAGGTCAGTAACTATTTTTCTAGCGAAACGCATTCGTTATTGCCTAAAATGAGCTGGGTATATTTACTGTATAAGGCCTAAAATTCGTTCTTCAGTTTTGATAGCATTGGTAACCGATGGATTAAGATATTGTTTAAGAATGTTTATTAATTTTTCCTGAGTGTAGTCGGTCTCTGTTACAATGTGTCTGTGATAAGTGGAGAAAACAATTTGAAATTCAGTCAGAATTCAGAAGCTTCAGTCTCCTAAATGAAGGAAGATTTGATTATTAAATGCATTTATTGGCGCATCTACAATTTGTATAAGGTCATGGCCAGAACTTTCGTCGCTGTGTTGGATAACTGTGAGCGACTGTGAGCGAGTTGCTTCGCTACTTTTGGGAGATCTTGACAGTGCATCAGCAACAACATTGGATCTTCCAGGCTTATATTTGATTTCATAGTTATACTCTTCGAGTATCGCCTTCCTTGCTTAGTGCATAAGTCAACGGTTGAGTTAGTTTTAGTTTTAAATGCATTTTATTTTCTTAACACTAACTCTTACATACTAACAAAAAATGCTTAAATGCTAGCTTAAAATTACTTAACAATCTTATACTAACTTACTGGCCCCACGCAGGCACTCTAAGCTACTCTAAATTCTTATAACTATGTCTTTCGACTTTATTTACATTTGCTTTAGGAATACTAACTTTCTATATTTAAGGCTAAGAAAAAAATTTGTTTACAAAAACTTAGCATATGTACATAATTTTTTCTTTTTTATAAAAACTTAGTATCTAACTTAAAATAAACCTTAACCTACCTAACCTAAATGCACAATACACACATAAACACACATAGACATTATACACAATCATATACATACATCAGTATACACCTTTGTATACACTGATATATGTATATGTTTCTTAAATGCTAACCTAAACCTATGTAAGCTGGCCATCGCTATTTACTGAGCAAATAGATTGGTTAGCTCTGCCTCATTAGTGAGGCTGTTCCGTAATTGACGGAAACGACGACGAAACATCTTCTCCGTCATTCAACCACCAGAAATGCTGGTGCTGCCGAACGTCATCCCTCTTATCGCGATTCCCCACCGCCCTACTGAACCTGAGGCGATCCACACTGCCGTGTGCGACGTCTCTATTGTAGTTGAGTCGACTGTCCCCAGCTGTCCGAGCGACATGGAAGATTAACGGCACCGCTGATCTATCCTGGATCAACCCTATCTGATCTAGGTAGAGGAATGCTTCTGGTGGAACGAAACCGTCAGAGCGCACACTCTCGTGGTAAAGGTAATTGGGGTAGTAAGCCCCAGATATCAGGTTATTCGTCGAGGTCATTGCTCTTGCAATGTGCCTTCGAGTCAGTTTAATTACGAAGTTGTTCACTCGTATTAGGTTCGCCCTGTTGTAAAGGACCTCATTAGGATAAAATTTCTTGTACTCCGACTCTGATGTTCTGTACAAGCGAAGACAAGCCCTAAGGCAAGCCCTCTCAAACACCCGAATCCTTTCCATTAAACTTGCTCGTACATTGAACCACACGGGACAACCAAATACCAGCATGGGCCTAATAAGGGCCATGTAGCAGATTACCTTTACCCTCGCATCGAGTTGGCTGCTATAAAACAGTCTCTTTGTAAGGGCAAAAGCGCCTTTAGCTCTGGCCAGAGCAGCATCTACATTTTTGCCAAAATACAGAAACTGATCTAGCCACATTCCAAGGTATCTGACTAAATTTCGACAGGCAAGAGGCTGTCCCTGCTGTCCAATGATTGAGAACTTTCGCCAATTTTTTCTGGTATCCCTAGAGGCTCCAGACAACGGCGTCCTAAAGAGAATGGTTTCCGACTTCTGAAAGTTGATTTTCAACTTCCAGTCAGCGCAAGATCGTCTTATCTTATCGAAGTCATGCTGTAAGAGAGTATTAATAACCTTGATTTTTGGACCTGTTCTGTACGCTACCAAATCGTCTGCGTACGCAATAGTATGGGGAAGTGAACCTATCAAGTCGCTTGTATAAATGTTAAATAGGATCGGCGAATTCACCGCGCCTTGCTGAAGACCATTTTTAATTTGAAATATTCCAACAGAATTCACATCACCATTCTTCACGATGAACTGTCTGTTGGTTATCATATTATAAAGAATGTACAAGAGTGGTTTACTGATCCCCAGCCTAGTCAGCTTATAGAAAAGACCCTCTAACCATACGGTGTCGAAGGCCTTCTCCAAGTCAACAAGGCAGGCACCATTGCACTGTTTCTTGCATTTGTTCCATTGGATATCAGAAACCAGTTTAGACGCGGCATGTGAGATATCATGTCCCGCCTTAAAACCGAATTGATTATCCGGAACTATATGTTTGTCCTCAACCCACCTAGACAGAGCTCTATTGATTACTTTTTCAAACACCTTACTGATATTCGGAAGGAGACTCATCGACCGGAGATTCGCCGGATTGGATATATCCTTTCCCGTTTTGGGGATAGATGGAACCACCGCCGTTTTCCAATGCGCTGGATAATGTGCATTATTCATTGCATTATTAAACAGGGTGGTGTAAATGTCCACCGCTTCTAGAGGAAGATGTCGAAGCACGATGTTCGGAATACCATCGGTCCCCACTGATTTCTTAGCCCTGATTGTGTCGAAGATCTCACGGAGTTCTTCCTTCGAAATGAACGGGGGTAGGTCACCCTCTCTTTTCATGACATTATTTGCCATATTTTCGTCGCTGAACCGGGTGAAACCAGAGCCCTCGGATCACCAGTTAACTATTTCATTTCGAATGCAGAAGTCGTGCCCCAAGACGCGACTGTCCAGGTCATAATTAGGGCCAATGATATCAATGGCCTTGTATACTTCCTGGAAAGTCGCCCCTATGGTCTAAACCTTCTCCTGCGGATCCTCGATCACAAAGAAGGCGTCATCATCAGCGGCCTCATTTGGATCAATACTTGCTATTGTCAGTAACCGTTCGTTGTCTGTCGTCCGGGCTATTTTAAGACACTGAAGGTCGTTTGATGATGGAATTAAATTTCCTATAGTCGATAACCAAGCGGTATTTTTTATCCGGAGGAGTCCGCTTTTTTTTGGAACGATCCAAACAGGAGAATTATACGGTGACCGTGAAGATCGAATAATTCCGTCATCTAGCAATTGGCTGATTTGTTTATCTATTTCCGTTTCTAATGACGTAGGATATGGGTAGTGCTTAGAATAGATGGGATCTTCTGTAGAAGTGCGAATTCTTCCTTTTACATTTGTTGTATAGGTCAATTTTTCGTTTGATTCGCCAAAAAAACTGTAGTGATCAGCAATGAAGACGTTTAACATGGCCTTTTGTTCTTGAGACATATGATCGGTTCTGATGTTAATACTATTTACCGATTCGGAAATTTGGTCTTTCAACTTTAATTTAACTTTATTGTTGACGAGCGTGAAATTCTCTTTCGCGAAAATTACTGCTGACAGTTCCTTGAGGCTATGTTTCCAAGAATCGCGTGGAACAATTTAAGGGATGGTGAAATAAAAAACTTAAGTTTTGTGTCGAGACCAAAGAGATTTATAAGGGTATGGTGCGAAATTTCAACGTCTCCACAAATGGAGTTTGCATTAAAATTTTATATATATGTATATTTTTAAATTTTTTATTTTTATTTTGTTTTTGTTTTGTTTTTATATATTTTTTTCTTAAAACTAACTTAATTCTATCTAAAACTATGTAAGTCGGTCATGGCTAAAAAAACAAAAATTAGGCTGGCCCACTTTGCTTCACATGAAGCTACCTATCACTGGAGGAGTTCGACGACAAAGCATCCTCCCCTTCAACAAGCCACCAAAATTGCTGGTGCTGCTGAGCAACATCCCTCCTGTCGCGACTCCCTACCGCCCTACTGAACCGGAGACGCTCCGCACTGCCATGTGCGACGTCTCTGTCGTAGTTGAGTCGCCTGTCCGCAGCTGTTCGAGCTACGTGGAAGATTAGCGGCACCGCCAATCTGTCCTGAATCAGACCTTTACTATCTAGATAGAGGAACGCTTCTGGAGGAACAAAGCCATCAAAGCGAACTCTCTCATGATACATATAATTGGGGTAGAAAGTCCCGGAGATCAGGTTATTCGATGAGGTCATTGCTCTTGCAACGTGCCTTCGAGTCAACTTAATGACGAAATTGTCCACTCTTATTAGGTTCGCCCTATTGTACAGGACCTCATTGGGATAGGATTTTATGTACTGAGACTCTGGTGTTCTGTATAAACGAAGACAAGTCCTAAGACAAGCCATCTCAAACACCCGAATCTTTTCCAATAAACTTGCTCTCACGTTGAACCACACGGGACATCCAAATACAAGCATAGGCCGGATAAGGGCCATGTAGCAGATCACCTTCACCCTCGCATCGAGTTGGCTGTTATAAAACCGTCTCTCTGTAAGGGCAAAAGCGCCTTTGTTCTGGCCATAGCAACATCTATATGATTGTTAAAATACAGATATTGATCAGGCCAGACCCCAAGGTATCTGACTGCATTTCGATAGGCAAGTGCCTATACGTGTTGTCCGACGATAGAAAGCTTTCGCCAATTCTTTCTGGTATCCCTAGAGGCCCTAGACAAAGGCGTCCTAAACAGAATTGTTTCCGACTTCTGAAAGTTGATTTTCAACTTCCAGTCATCGCAATATCGTTTAATTTTACCGAAGTCACATTGCAAAAGCATATTAATGACCTCAATCTTTGGACCCGATCTGTACGCGATTAAGTCGTCTGCGTTATCAGATCACCTGTGTAAATGTTAAACAGGATCCGCGAATTTACCGCACCTTGTTGCAGACCGTTTTTAATGTTAAAAGTTCCAGAAGAAGTCACATCGCCATTCTTCACGATGAACTGTCTACTGGAGAGCATATCAAAAAGAATATACAGCAGTGGTTTACTATTGCCCAACCTGTCCAGCTGGAAAAAAGTCCCTCTAACCATACGGTATCAGTCGTTCGCAGATCTCCGCGGAGAACACATGTGTCTTGGCTTCGCTAAGTAGAAAAGGGAAAAAGTGAAAAAGTTTTTTTTTTTTCATAAATATAATTGATCGGAATTTTATTCGTTGAATCGGTAGCCAAGATGTTAGCGGCGTCGGTCAACAAATCGTCGGACGCGAGTTCGATTCCAGGCCAAACTTGGAACTTTTTTTTTTTTTTTGTTTGGCTGAAATTGTGTTAAATAACATATAGTGCTTCAAAACAAAACAAAAAATCACGTGATGGATGGTGGAGAGCGTTCCGCTCTTCCCATAATAGGAGACACTAAAGGCAACAATACGGTTGCTGGTGCAGTGGCGAAAGGCATTAAGAGGAGGAGTAGGTTGAAAACCCCTCCTAATCCAAGGAAAAAAAAATAAGTGCCGTGGTAAAAGATAAAGGAGAAAAAGTGAACATCCAGTAAGAGGGGGGTAAGAACAACTTTGCCTCTCTAGCGTCATCTGAGTCGGAAGACGAAGATGACGAAATAAATAATATTACCAGCAGCATACAGCAGCTGGAAGAAAAAGTGCTTGATATTAAGCGAAAGCAAACTGAGCGCAGGCAGAGGGAGCACGAAGCAGTAGAGAGCTGCCAACATCAAGAGCAGAAACTACAACTGCAGCAAAAACATAAACAGCAGCAGCCGAAACAACAAAGGCAGCAAAAGCAACAGCAGCAACTGCTGCAAGAACAACAACAGCTGAAACCACCGCAGCTGAAAAAACAGCAGCAACAACAACAACAACAGCAGACGAAGAAGAAGGAGAAGGTGCCTCCGATCAACACCTATAAACTAGATGTAAATGCAACCAAGGACCTGTGTAAGTTTGTCATTGGTAATAATTTTAACATAAAGAGATTGGGGAACGATCGCTATGCCATCCACTGTAACACATTGGAGGGCTACGCGAAAGTTAAAGAGCTCCTAAAAGAAACTACGACGGAGCACTACTCATACACACCGAAGTGTAAAAAGCGGCAATCGATGCTGCTGAAGGGGTTGGAACCTTCTTCTGATCCTGAGGAGATCCTAGCACTGCTCAAAGAGAAGGAGTGCGAAGGACTCAAGTTTGTGGGGGTAAAGCTATTTACCACAGCTAGAGCTAGGCGGGAGAAACGGAGTCTGCCGTTCTTCTTGGTGCAGCTCAGTCCCGAAAGCTGTCTGGATAGTCTAAGGAGTATCAATGTCCTAGACTACCAGGTGGTTCACTGGGAAAAACTAAAAAGGAGCGAAGGCGTTATACAATGCGTTCGCTGCCAGAGGTTCGGGCACGCCGCGTCGAACTGCCAAATGCAGCCTCGATGCGTGAAGTGCGCTAAGAACCACAGTTCCGAGGAGTGTGCTCTGGGTGTTGACGGAGCATCCGATAGATCGAAGCTCTCGTGCGTGTTATGTGGAAACGTGGGACACACCGCAAACTATCGGGGTTGTCCTAAGTTCGCTGACATTAAGAAAGCAAAACTGGCTCGGCAGTAGAAGGTGGAGGTCAAACATTCACCTCTTAGATTTCAAACACCAGCCGTCACGTCCCAAATTTCCTACGCCCAAATGGCGTCAGGTAGGGAGGCTACGGTACAGCAAGCGACTGTTGCTTCTCCGGCGCCAATGCCGAGAACAACGGAAGCTGCACCCAACATGCTAGCCATCTTGCTCGCAATCCAAGGGCAGATGGCTCAGCTGCAAAATCAGGTTCAAGAACAGGCCAAGCGGGTAGACCAGATCTACGCGCTGCTGACGGGCCTAACGCAACACATGTCGTAATGGGTACGCACATGGTGGAGCAAACTTTGAAGGTCCTTGCGGTGAATGTTAATTCACTGATTAGGATCGAACGCAGAGCCGCGATGTTTAAATTGCTACAAGACCAAACTCCTGATGTGCTTTTCGCTAGCGAAACCAAGCTAACCGATAATCACAAACTGGAGTACAATAATTATATTGTTACAAGAAGAAACCGGCCCAGATCCAAACGTGGAGGTGGTGTCGCGATCTTCATTAAAGAAGGTATAAAATTTCACAGAGTGTACAAGGGAGTGTTGCGCAGGTTCCGGGTGTTGGAGGCAGTTGTCATTTACATCCCGCTTCGCAGTGGAAAGCGGCTGTACTTGGCCTCTGTTTATGCACCTGAGGCTTCACAATCCGCCCTATTTATTACAGAGCTCGACACGCTTTTTCGACTTCTGAGGCTGGAATCGGGGGAGAATTATTTTATAATCGGCGGGGATTTCAACGCTAGACACAGAGATTGGGGAAATAATTTGCCAAATACTAGAGGGAACCTACTACTCGATTGGTGGGGTCAGCACGATGTCATGTACAGACTCGGTCTTAAAGCGACGGATAACCCGTCGTTTCCCAGATGCGGGTCTTATTTGGGTCTACTGCTGTACGACGAACGTATACGACTGACAGGTACGAATTTACAAACATTAAACTGTCTGCGCACATTCGTGTATGACAGCGATCATTGCGGTTTAAGCACCGAAATTACGGCTCCCAACGAAATTGCGGAATTGGAGGAGTTTGTCCAAAGATATACTTACAACTACAGTAAGACTCGATGGACACGCTTCTCCGCAACCTTGAGTAGAGCGCTCTCCTCGAACACGCTCCACCCACAGTCCAATAGGAATTTGTCAAACGAGAAGATCGACAATTACCTAAAACAAATGGACGAGACAATTAAACAAACTATGGACACTACAATACTGCGGTATCGAGGTACAACTAACGAAAACCTGTTCCGCAATCCTACTATTGACGCACTGCACCAACAGAAGAGCAGACTTCTGACAAGACTCAAAAACTTGTACAGACAGTTAACTGACAGACAAGACCCGGAGATTAGGACACTGAAATCGTCGATTACAAATGTGCAAACGTTAATAAAAGAAAATTGCAGAATTTCTGTAAGTTTGTATTGGAACAACAAGGTTCGGGCTGTAAACACCAGCAACCCGAATATGTTTCCGCAAATAAATAAACTATTTCGGAGAAAAAATCAAAACGACCTTCAGTGTCTTAAAATAGCCCGGACAACAGACAACGAACGGTCACTGACAATAGCAGGTATTGATCCAAATGAGGCCGCCGATGATGACGACTTTTTTGTGATCGAGGATCCACAGGAGAAGGTTGAGGCCATAGGGTCGACTTTCCAGGAAGTATACAAGGCCATTGATACCATTGGCCCTAATTATGACCTGGACAATCGCGTCTTGGTGCACGACTTCTGCATTCGAAATGAAATAGGGAACTGGCGATCCAAGGGCTCTGGTTTCACCCGGTTTAGCGACGAAAATATGGCAAATAACGTCATTGCCAGAGAGGGTGGCCTACCCCCGTTCATTTCGAAGGAAGGACTCCATGAGATCTTCGACACAATCAGAGCTAAGAAATCGGTGGGGACCGATGGTATTCCGAACATCGTGCTTCGCCATCTTCCTCTAGAAGCGGTGGACATTTACACCACCCTGTTTAATAATGCAATGAATCAGTCGTTCGCAGATCTCCGCGGAGAACACATGTGTCTTGGCTTCGCTAAGTAGAAAAGGGAAAAAGTGAAAAAGTTTTTTTTTTTTCATAAATATAATTGATCGGAATTTTATTCGTTGAATCGGTAGCCAAGATGTTAGCGGCGTCGGTCAACAAATCGTCGGACGCGAGTTCGATTCCAGGCCAAACTTGGAACTTTTTTTTTTTTTTTGTTTGGCTGAAATTGTGTTAAATAACATATAGTGCTTCAAAACAAAACAAAAAGTCACGTGATGGATGGTGGAGAGCGTTCCGCTCTTCCCATAATAGGAGACACTAAAGGCAACAATACGGTTGCTGGTGCAGTGGCGAAAGGCATTAAGAGGAGGAGTAGGTTGAAAACCCCTCCTAATCCAAGGAAAAAAAAATAAGTGCCGTGGTAAAAGATAAAGGAGAAAAAGTGAACATCCAGTAAGAGGGGGGTAAGAACAACTTTGCCTCTCTAGCGTCATCTGAGTCGGAAGACGAAGATGACGAAATAAATAATATTACCAGCAGCATACAGCAGCTGGAAGAAAAAGTGCTTGATATTAAGCGAAAGCAAACTGAGCGCAGGCAGAGGGAGCACGAAGCAGTAGAGAGCTGCCAACATCAAGAGCAGAAACTACAACTGCAGCAAAAACATAAACAGCAGCAGCCGAAACAACAAAGGCAGCAAAAGCAACAGCAGCAACTGCTGCAAGAACAACAACAGCTGAAACCACCGCAGCTGAAAAAACAGCAGCAACAACAACAACAACAGCAGACGAAGAAGAAGGAGAAGGTGCCTCCGATCAACACCTATAAACTAGATGTAAATGCAACCAAGGACCTGTGTAAGTTTGTCATTGGTAATAATTTTAACATAAAGAGATTGGGGAACGATCGCTATGCCATCCACTGTAACACATTGGAGGGCTACGCGAAAGTTAAAGAGCTCCTAAAAGAAACTACGACGGAGCACTACTCATACACACCGAAGTGTAAAAAGCGGCAATCGATGCTGCTGAAGGGGTTGGAACCTTCTTCTGATCCTGAGGAGATCCTAGCACTGCTCAAAGAGAAGGAGTGCGAAGGACTCAAGTTTGTGGGGGTAAAGCTATTTACCACAGCTAGAGCTAGGCGGGAGAAACGGAGTCTGCCGTTCTTCTTGGTGCAGCTCAGTCCCGAAAGCTGTCTGGATAGTCTAAGGAGTATCAATGTCCTAGACTACCAGGTGGTTCACTGGGAAAAACTAAAAAGGAGCGAAGGCGTTATACAATGCGTTCGCTGCCAGAGGTTCGGGCACGCCGCGTCGAACTGCCAAATGCAGCCTCGATGCGTGAAGTGCGCTAAGAACCACAGTTCCGAGGAGTGTGCTCTGGGTGTTGACGGAGCATCCGATAGATCGAAGCTCTCGTGCGTGTTATGTGGAAACGTGGGACACACCGCAAACTATCGGGGTTGTCCTAAGTTCGCTGACATTAAGAAAGCAAAACTGGCTCGGCAGTAGAAGGTGGAGGTCAAACATTCACCTCTTAGATTTCAAACACCAGCCGTCACGTCCCAAATTTCCTACGCCCAAATGGCGTCAGGTAGGGAGGCTACGGTACAGCAAGCGACTGTTGCTTCTCCGGCGCCAATGCCGAGAACAACGGAAGCTGCACCCAACATGCTAGCCATCTTGCTCGCAATCCAAGGGCAGATGGCTCAGCTGCAAAATCAGGTTCAAGAACAGGCCAAGCGGGTAGACCAGATCTACGCGCTGCTGACGGGCCTAACGCAACACATGTCGTAATGGGTACGCACATGGTGGAGCAAACTTTGAAGGTCCTTGCGGTGAATGTTAATTCACTGATTAGGATCGAACGCAGAGCCGCGATGTTTAAATTGCTACAAGACCAAACTCCTGATGTGCTTTTCGCTAGCGAAACCAAGCTAACCGATAATCACAAACTGGAGTACAATAATTATATTGTTACAAGAAGAAACCGGCCCAGATCCAAACGTGGAGGTGGTGTCGCGATCTTCATTAAAGAAGGTATAAAATTTCACAGAGTGTACAAGGGAGTGTTGCGCAGGTTCCGGGTGTTGGAGGCAGTTGTCATTTACATCCCGCTTCGCAGTGGAAAGCGGCTGTACTTGGCCTCTGTTTATGCACCTGAGGCTTCACAATCCGCCCTATTTATTACAGAGCTCGACACGCTTTTTCGACTTCTGAGGCTGGAATCGGGGGAGAATTATTTTATAATCGGCGGGGATTTCAACGCTAGACACAGAGATTGGGGAAATAATTTGCCAAATACTAGAGGGAACCTACTACTCGATTGGTGGGGTCAGCACGATGTCATGTACAGACTCGGTCTTAAAGCGACGGATAACCCGTCGTTTCCCAGATGCGGGTCTTATTTGGGTCTACTGCTGTACGACGAACGTATACGACTGACAGGTACGAATTTACAAACATTAAACTGTCTGCGCACATTCGTGTATGACAGCGATCATTGCGGTTTAAGCACCGAAATTACGGCTCCCAACGAAATTGCGGAATTGGAGGAGTTTGTCCAAAGATATACTTACAACTACAGTAAGACTCGATGGACACGCTTCTCCGCAACCTTGAGTAGAGCGCTCTCCTCGAACACGCTCCACCCACAGTCCAATAGGAATTTGTCAAACGAGAAGATCGACAATTACCTAAAACAAATGGACGAGACAATTAAACAAACTATGGACACTACAATACTGCGGTATCGAGGTACAACTAACGAAAACCTGTTCCGCAATCCTACTATTGACGCACTGCACCAACAGAAGAGCAGACTTCTGACAAGACTCAAAAACTTGTACAGACAGTTAACTGACAGACAAGACCCGGAGATTAGGACACTGAAATCGTCGATTACAAATGTGCAAACGTTAATAAAAGAAAATTGCAGAATTTCTGTAAGTTTGTATTGGAACAACAAGGTTCGGGCTGTAAACACCAGCAACCCGAATATGTTTCCGCAAATAAATAAACTATTTCGGAGAAAAAATCAAAACGACCTTCAGTGTCTTAAAATAGCCCGGACAACAGACAACGAACGGTCACTGACAATAGCAGGTATTGATCCAAATGAGGCCGCCGATGATGACGACTTTTTTGTGATCGAGGATCCACAGGAGAAGGTTGAGGCCATAGGGGCGACTTTCCAGGAAGTATACAAGGCCATTGATACCATTGGCCCTAATTATGACCTGGACAATCGCGTCTTGGTGCACGACTTCTGCATTCGAAATGAAATAGGGAACTGGCGATCCAAGGGCTCTGGTTTCACCCGGTTTAGCGACGAAAATATGGCAAATAACGTCATTGCCAGAGAGGGTGGCCTACCCCCGTTCATTTCGAAGGAAGGACTCCATGAGATCTTCGACACAATCAGAGCTAAGAAATCGGTGGGGACCGATGGTATTCCGAACATCGTGCTTCGATATCTTCCTCTAGAAGCGGTGGACATTTACACCACCCTGTTTAATAATGCAATGAATCAGTCGTTCGCAGATCTCCGCGGAGAACACATGTGTCTTGGCTTCGCTAAGTAGAAAAGGGAAAAAGTGAAAAAGTTTTTTTTTTTTCATAAATATAATTGATCGGAATTTTATTCGTTGAATCGGTAGCCAAGATGTTAGCGGCGTCGGTCAACAAATCGTCGGACGCGAGTTCGATTCCAGGCCAAACTTGGAACTTTTTTTTTTTTTTTGTTTGGCTGAAATTGTGTTAAATAACATATAGTGCTTCAAAACAAAACAAAAAATCACGTGATGGATGGTGGAGAGCGTTCCGCTCTTCCCATAATAGGAGACACTAAAGGCAACAATACGGTTGCTGGTGCAGTGGCGAAAGGCATTAAGAGGAGGAGTAGGTTGAAAACCCCTCCTAATCCAAGGAAAAAAAAATAAGTGCCGTGGTAAAAGATAAAGGAGAAAAAGTGAGCATCCAGTAAGAGGGGGGTAAGAACAACTTTGTCTCTCTAGCGTCATCTGAGTCGGAAGACGAAGATGACGAAATAAATAATATTACCAGCAGCATACAGCAGCTGGAAGAAAAAGTGCTTGATATTAAGCGAAAGCAAACTGAGCGCAGGCAGAGGGAGCACGAAGCAGTAGAGAGCTGCCAACATCAAGAGCAGAAACTACAACTGCAGCAAAAACATAAACAGCAGCAGCCGAAACAACAAAGGCAGCAAAAGCAACAGCAGCAACTGCTGCAAGAACAACAACAGCTGAAACCACCGCAGCTGAAAAAACAGCAGCAACAACAACAACAACAGCAGACGAAGAAGAAGGAGAAGGTGCCTCCGATCAACACCTATAAACTAGATGTAAATGCAACCAAGGACCTGTGTAAGTTTGTCATTGGTAATAATTTTAACATAAAGAGATTGGGGAACGATCGCTATGCCATCCACTGTAACACATTGGAGGGCTACGCGAAAGTTAAAGAGCTCCTAAAAGAAACTACGACGGAGCACTACTCATACACACCGAAGTGTAAAAAGCGACAATCGATGCTGCTGAAGGGGTTGGAACCTTCTTCTGATCCTGAGGAGATCCTAGCACTGCTCAAAGAGAAGGAGTGCGAAGGACTCAAGTTTGTGGGGGTAAAGCTATTTACCACAGCTAGAGCTAGGCGGGAGAAACGGAGTCTGCCGTTCTTCTTGGTGCAGCTCAGTCCCGAAAGCTGTCTGGATAGTCTAAGGAGTATCAATGTCCTAGACTACCAGGTGGTTCACTGGGAAAAACTAAAAAGGAGCGAAGGCGTTATACAATGCGTTCGCTGCCAGAGGTTCGGGCACGCCGCGTCGAACTGCCAAATGCAGCCTCGATGCGTGAAGTGCGCTAAGAACCACAGTTCCGAGGAGTGTGCTCTGGGTGTTGACGGAGCATCCGATAGATCGAAGCTCTCGTGCGTGTTATGTGGAAACGTGGGACACACCGCAAACTATCGGGGTTGTCCTAAGTTCGCTGACATTAAGAAAGCAAAACTGGCTCGGCAGTAGAAGGTGGAGGTCAAACATTCACCTCTTAGATTTCAAACACCAGCCGTCACGTCCCAAATTTCCTACGCCCAAATGGCGTCAGGTAGGGAGGCTACGGTACAGCAAGCGACTGTTGCTTCTCCGGCGCCAATGCCGAGAACAACGGAAGCTGCACCCAACATGCTAGCCATCTTGCTCGCAATCCAAGGGCAGATGGCTCAGCTGCAAAATCAGGTTCAAGAACAGGCCAAGCGGGTAGACCAGATCTACGCGCTGCTGACGGGCCTAACGCAACACATGTCGTAATGGGTACGCACATGGTGGAGCAAACTTTGAAGGTCCTTGCGGTGAATGTTAATTCACTGATTAGGATCGAACGCAGAGCCGCGATGTTTAAATTGCTACAAGACCAAACTCCTGATGTGCTTTTCGCTAGCGAAACCAAGCTAACCGATAATCACAAACTGGAGTACAATAATTATATTGTTACAAGAAGAAACCGGCCCAGATCCAAACGTGGAGGTGGTGTCGCGATCTTCATTAAAGAAGGTATAAAATTTCACAGAGTGTACAAGGGAGTGTTGCGCAGGTTCCGGGTGTTGGAGGCAGTTGTCATTTACATCCCGCTTCGCAGTGGAAAGCGGCTGTACTTGGCCTCTGTTTATGCACCTGAGGCTTCACAATCCGCCCTATTTATTACAGAGCTCGACACGCTTTTTCGACTTCTGAGGCTGGAATCGGGGGAGAATTATTTTATAATCGGCGGGGATTTCAACGCTAGACACAGAGATTGGGGAAATAATTTGCCAAATACTAGAGGGAACCTACTACTCGATTGGTGGGGTCAGCACGATGTCATGTACAGACTCGGTCTTAAAGCGACGGATAACCCGTCGTTTCCCAGATGCGGGTCTTATTTGGATCTACTGCTGTACGACGAACGTATACGACTGACAGGTACGAATTTACAAACATTAAACTGTCTGCGCACATTCGTGTATGACAGCGATCATTGCGGTTTAAGCACCGAAATTACGGCTCCCAACGAAATTGCGGAATTGGAGGAGTTTGTCCAAAGATATACTTACAACTACAGTAAGACTCGATGGACACGCTTCTCCGCAACCTTGAGTAGAGCGCTCTCCTCGAACACGCTCCACCCACAGTCCAATAGGAATTTGTCAAACGAGAAGATCGACAATTACCTAAAACAAATGGACGAGACAATTAAACAAACTATGGACACTACAATACTGCGGTATCGAGGTACAACTAACGAAAACCTGTTCCGCAATCCTACTATTGACGCACTGCACCAACAGAAGAGCAGACTTCTGACAAGACTCAAAAACTTGTACAGACAGTTAACTGACAGACAAGACCCGGAGATTAGGACACTGAAATCGTCGATTACAAATGTGCAAACGTTAATAAAAGAAAATTGCAGAATTTCTGTAAGTTTGTATTGGAACAACAAGGTTCGGGCTGTAAACACCAGCAACCCGAATATGTTTCCGCAAATAAATAAACTATTTCGGAGAAAAAATCAAAACGACCTTCAGTGTCTTAAAATAGCCCGGACAACAGACAACGAACGGTCACTGACAATAGCAGGTATTGATCCAAATGAGGCCGCCGATGATGACGACTTTTTTGTGATCGAGGATCCACAGGAGAAGGTTGAGGCCATAGGGGCGACTTTCCAGGAAGTATACAAGGCCATTGATACCATTGGCCCTAATTATGACCTGGACAATCGCGTCTTGGTGCACGACTTCTGCATTCGAAATGAAATAGGGAACTGGCGATCCAAGGGCTCTGGTTTCACCCGGTTTAGCGACGAAAATATGGCAAATAACGTCATTGCCAGAGAGGGTGGCCTACCCCCGTTCATTTCGAAGGAAGGACTCCATGAGATCTTCGACACAATCAGAGCTAAGAAATCGGTGGGGACCGATGGTATTCCGAACATCGTGCTTCGACATCTTCCTCTAGAAGCGGTGGACATTTACACCACCCTGTTTAATAATGCAATGAATAATGCACATTATCCAGCGCATTGGAAAACGGCGGTGGTTCCATCTATCCCCAAAACGGGAAAGGATATATCCAATCCGGCGAATCTCCGGTCGATGTGTCTCCTTCCGAATATCAGTAAGGTGTTTGAAAAAGTAATCAATAGAGCTCTCTCTAGGTGGGTTAAGAACAAACATGTAGTGCCGGATAATCAATTCGGTTTCAAGGCGGGACATGATATCTCACATCCCGCGTCTAAGCTGGTGTCCGATTGCCAATGGAAGAAAGGAAAAAGCCAATGTACTGGTGCCTACTTTGTTGACTTGGAGAAGGCCTTAGACACCACATGGTTAGAGGGTCTTTTCTATAAGCTGACTATGTTGGGGATCAGTAAACCACTCTTGTACATTCTTTATAATATTCTTTATAACAGGCAGTTCATCGTGAAGAATGGTGATGTGACTTCTGTTGGAATATTTCAAATTAAAAATGGTCTTCAGCAAGTCGCGGTCAATTCACCGATCCTATTCAACATTTTTACAAGCGACTTGATAGGTTCACTTCCCCATACTATTGCGTACGCAGACGATTTGGTAGCGTACAGAACAGGTCCAAGAATCGAGTTCACTAATACTCTCTTGCAGCGTGACTTCGATAAGATTAGACGATTTTTTCGATGACTGAGAATCAACTTCCAGCAGTCGTAAACCATTCTCTTTAGGAGCCTCTAGGGATACCAGAAAAAATTGGCGAAAGTTCTCGATCATTGGACAGCACGGACAGCCTCTTGCCTGTCGAAATGTAGTCAGATACCTTGGGATCTACTCGTAGCTAGATCATTTTCTGTATTTTGACAAAAATGTAACTGCTGCTCTGGCCAGAGCTAAAGGTACTTTTGCCCTTACAAAGAGACTGTTTTATAGCAGCCAACTCGATGCGAGGGTAAAGGTAATCTGCTACATGGACCTTATCAGGCCCATGCTGGTATTTGGTTGTCCCGTGTGGTTCAATGTACGAGCAAGCTTAATGGAAAAGATTCGGGTGTTTTTAAGGGCTTATCTTAAGGCTTGTCTTCGCCTGTACAGAACACCAGAGTCGGAGTACAAGAAATTTTATCCTAATGAGGTCCTTTACAATAGGGCGAACCTAATAGAGTGGACAACTTCGTAATTAAGCTGACTCGAAGGCACATTGCAAGAGCAATGACCTCGACGAATAACCTGATATCTGGGGCTTACTACCCCAATTACCTTTACCACGAGAGTGTGCGCTCTGACGGCTTCGTTCCACCGGAAGCATTCCTCTACCTAGATCAGATAGGGTTGATCCAGGATAAATCAGCGGTGCCGTTAATGTTCCATGTCGCTCGGACAGCTGGGGACAGGCGGCTCAACTACAACAGAGACGTCGCACACGGCAGTATGGATCGCCTCATGTTCAGTAGGGCGGTGGGGAATCGCGATAAGAGGGATGCCGTTCGGCAGCACCAGCATTTCTGGTGGTTGAATGATGGGGAAGATGTTTCGTCATCGTTTCCGTCAATTACGGACCAGCCTCACTAATGAGGCAGACCTGACCAATTTCTTTGCTCTGTAAATAGCAGTGGCCAGCTTACATAGGTTTAGGTTAGCATTTAAGAAACATATACATATATCAGTGTATACAAGGGTGTATACTGATATATGTATATGATTGTGTATAATGTCTATGTGTGTTTATGTGTGTATTGTACATTTAGATTAGGTAGGCTAAGGTTTATTTTAAGTTAGATATTAAGTTTTTATAAAAAAGAAAAAATTATGTACATATGCTAAGTTTTTGTAAACAAATTTTTTTCTTAGCCTTAAATATAGAAAGTAAGTATTCCTAAAGCAAATGTAAATAAAGTCGAAAGACATAGTTATAAGAATTTAGAGTAGCTTAGAGTGCCTGCGTGGGGCCAGTAAGTTAGTATAAGATTGTTAAGTAATTTTAAGCTAGCATTTAAGCATTTTTTGTTAGAATGTAAGAGTTAATGATTAAGGAAACAAAATGCTTTAAAACTGAAAAAAAAAAACTGAACCATACAGTATCGAAGGCCCTTTCCAAGTCAATCAAGCAGGCACCAGTGCGCTGTTTCTTGCCTTTGTTCCATTGGATATCAGAAACCAATTTAGACGCAGCATCAATGATATCATGCCCCGCCTTGAAACCGAATTTATTATCCGGAATTATATTTTTGTCCTCAATCCACTTAGTCAGGACTCTATTGATCACCTTCTCGAAAACCTTACTGATGTTTGGAAGAAGACTGATCGAGCGGAGATTCGCCGGATTGGAAGTATCTTTATCTCTTTTGGGGATTTGATGTACCACTGCAGTTTTCCAATGCGCTGGATAATCTGCATTGTACACTGCATTATTAAACAGGGTGGTATAAATGTTCACCGCTTCTAGTGGGAGATGTCGAAGCACAATGCTCGGTATTTCATCGGTTCACACTGATTGTTTTACTTCTAAGTGATTCGAAGATCGTTTGCAGCTCTTCCTTCGAAATGAACGGGGGTAGTACCCTATCATTGGTGATGACATTATTTGCCATATTCTCGTCACTGAACTGGGTGAAACCCGAGCTCTCGAATCGCCAATTCACTATGCCATTTCGAAGGCAGAAATTGTGCACAAGAACTCGACCTTCCTGGTCGTGGTTCGGGCCAATAATGTCGTTCACCTTCTACACTTCCTGGAAAGTCGCTCCTATAGCCTCTACCTTCTCCTGCGGATCATCGATCACAAAGGAGTTGTCATCATCAACGGCTTCATTTGGATCAATACCTGCTGTTGTCAGTAACCGTTCATTTTCTGTTGTCCGGGCGATTTTAAAACACGAAAGGTCGTTTTGATCTTTTCTCCGAAATATTTTATTTATTTGCGGGAACATATTCGGGTTACTGGTGTTTACAGCCCGAATTTTGTTGTTCCAATACAAACTTACAGATGCTCTGTAATTTGCTTTTATTAATACTTGGAGGTTTTTGATCGACGTCTTTAGCGTCATAATCTCCGGGGTATGTCTGTCAGTAAACTGTCTGTACAAGGTTTTTAGGTTGTGTTGGTACCGTGGTATCGTTTTGTCCATTGTTCGTTTGATTGTCTCGTCCATTAGTCTTAGATACCTGTCAATCTCCTCGTTTGACAGATTTCTGTTGGACGGTGGGTGGAGCGTGTTCGAGGAGAGTGCTCTAGTCAGTGTTCTGGTGAAGTGTGTCCAACGTACCCTACTATAATTGTAGGAATGCCTTTGAACAAGCTCATCCGATTCCGCAATTTGGTTGGGAACAGTTATTTCGGTGCTGAGATCGCAATGGTCCCTGTCATACACGAAAGTGCGTAGACAGTTTGTAGTTTATTCGTTAGTGCGTGTCAGTTGTATTCGTGAGTCGAACAGCAGAAGATCCAAATAGGACCCGTGTCTGGGAAACGACGGACTATCCGTCGCCTTAAGGCCGAGTCGATACATCACACTGTGTTGACCCCACCAATTGAATAGTAAGTTCCCTCTGGTATTTGGTGTATTATTTCCCCAATCACTATGTTTGGCGTTAAAATCTCCGCCGATAATAAAATTGTTGTCTTCCAATTCCAGCCTCAGAAATCGAAAAACTGTCTCGAGCTCTGAGATAAATAAGGTGAATTGAGAAGTCGTAGGTGCATAGACAGACACCATGTACAACCGCTTTCCACTACGGAGAGGGATATATACGATGCATGCTTCCAGCACCTGGAACCTACGTACTACACCACTGTATACTCTTTTAAAATGAATACTTTTTCGTACGAAAATTGCAACGCCACCTCCCTGAATGGAGTTGGGTCGGTTTCTCCGTACTATTTTGTATCTTCTGTGCCTCATTTTGTGTCTTTTGGTAAGCTTAGTTTCGCTAACCAAAAGCGCATCAGGGGCTTGGTCTTTAAGCAATTTAAATAGTGCGGCTCGTCGTTCGAGCCTAATCAGTGAATTCACATTCACAGCAAGATTCTTCAGGGTTTGCTCCGCCACGTACGTACCCATTACGGCAAAAGGTGCGTTAGGCCAGGCAGCAGTGCGTATACTGGATCCACCCACGCGGTCTGTTCAGTTAAATGACGTTGTATCTGAGCAATCTGCCCCTGGATAGAGAGCAAGATAGCTATCATGTCAGGTACTGGTTCTGGTGCTCTGGGCGCTGGGGCCTGAGAAGCAACCTTCACTTGCTGTGCCGTATTTTCCCTACCTGCCGCCATTTGGGCGTAGGTAACATGGGGAGTAACGGCTGGAGTTTACAAATACACGGGTGGATGTTTAACTTCCACTTTCTGCTGCCGGTCCAGATTTATTCTTTTGATGTACTGGAATTTGGGACAACCCCGATAATTTGCGGTGTGCCCCGTGTTCCTACATAAAGCACAAGAGTGTTGCCTTTTTTCAGACGCTCCGTCCTTACCCAGAGCGCATTCCTCGGACTTGTGGTTCTTTCCGCGCTTCACGCATCGAGGCTGCATTTCGCAGTTCGACTCGGGGTGCCCGAACCTTTGGCAGCGAACACATTGTAAAATGTTTTCGCTTCTCTTTAATTTCTCCCAATATACAACCTGGTAGTCTAGGACTTTAATACTCTTTAGACCATCCAGATTGCTGGTGGGACTTAGCTTGACCAGGAAAATCTCCCTTTTGGCTCTAGCCGTGACAAATGGCTTGACCCCCACGAATTTGAGCCCTTCGCACTCTTTCTCTTTCAGCAGTGCAAGGAGCTCCTCCGGATCAGTCGACGGTTCTAATCCCCTCAGCAGCATTGTTTGCAGCTTGTCCCCCTTCGGGGAGAAGGGGAGAAGAACTCCGGCGTCGAATCCTTCAGTAAATTTTTGATTTTGATGCCGAAATGGCGCTCTTATCGAGATTTGGAGTCGAAGTCGGCTTCAGCGTCCTTCTCCTCTTTTTGCCGATGTTTGTTATTGTTGTTGTTGTTGGTTTTGAGTGGACTGGCTTAACGGTTTGATCATCAGACGATATCATACCATCTGCTGATCCCGCTATTGGGATAGCGGACCGCTTACTTCCACTCATGGAACTGGTTTTTTTTTGTTATCACTTTGTGTTTTCAGTAAGTCTATTAAAAAAAAAAGCAATTTGTGCTGACAAAGGGAGTCGAGCTTGCAGTAAACAACAGTGTCATAGTCAATAATAGGCATAAATAACGTTTTTATTAACCTTAGTTTAGTGTCAACCGGAGTAAAACTAGAAGAGACCATTGCATAGTGTCCAGTTGTATACTGCTGACAGGTCTTCATTTATTCTGTCAAAAAGATCCTCAATGAGCCCAATCGGTTGTGACAAGTATATCTGAGCATCATCAGCGTAGATATGAGTGTTTACATTCTGGCATACTTTGGGTAGGTCATTAATATAAATACAGAAAAGTATTGGTCCTAATATTGATCCCTGCGGTACTCCTGCCGTTAAGATTTTAAACTCTGATTTTTTTCCATCAATAACGACCCTTTGAAAGCGATTTTTTAAATAGTTACTTATCAGGCCCACCGATCTTGCACTAAAACCAAAATATAGCCTGAGCTTGTGACATAGTACCTTGCGATCCACGCTGTCAAAGGCCTTGGAAAAATCTAGCAAGCAAAGCACTGTTATTTCGCCTGCATCATATTTGACTCTTATATCGTCTAGAATTTTAATCATAGCTGTCGAACAGCTATGATGTTCTCGAAAACCAGACTGTACAGGGGATAGCAAGCAGTGTTGGTTTAGGTAGCTTGAAATTTGGCGAGCGAGAATTTTCTCTAAGACCTTTGACAAACAAGGCAAAATACTTATTGAGTGAAAGTCAGAAGCTACAGATGGCTGAGGTTTTTTCGGAACCGGAATAACCTTAGCCAACTTCCAACTATCAGGGAAGTTAGAGCACGTAATGTAAAAATTGATTATGTGTGTAAGAGAGATTATGATATGCGGTAATATCATCTTGACAAAACAAATGGGTACACCATCCTCACCTATAGCATTGGACTTAAGAGAACGAATGGTATTTACTACATCAATTTCTGACAGGACTTCAAAGCCAAATTCAGAGCTAAAAAACAGTTGGCTATCTGGAGTAAAGCACGGACTATTCGGAGAACTTGAAAGAAACGCCTCGTTAAGGTGGTTTGCATTCGGAACATTATCGATAACAGCCTTTTTTCCTACACCAATGGATCGTAGATTGCTCCATAGCTTCTTAGAGGTTTGGTCGGTGCTCAGTTTCGCTAGAAAATATATTTTTTTCGCTCTTCGGGTCACAAAAGTGGAGTGGTTGCGAGCACGACAAAAAAACTCCCAATAATTAAGGGCAGTCGGTAAGTCGGCTGGTTCCCTTATGCCAAAAAGCCTAGGCAGATCGCCTTTTAGACCCCTAATAAAAGTATCTAGGACTTTTTCTCTGTATGAAGCTGTCAGGTGGTATAGCGCTTCAGGCGGCAAATCCATGCTTGAAACTTTATTAAGAATCAGCGATAAATGGTTATATACCGACTGGTAGTACATCTCGATAGAGTTATTCCTCTGAACAAGTGTGGTCATCTGGTACTCTAACGTTCCTAGATCACTCCTATCTGCACTCTTCGAAATGCACTCCCAATCTAATGGAGTGTTATATGACTCGAGGACCGCATCCGCATTTCCAACTATTTTGTTCCTCACAACATTCAAAATACCAAAGTATCTTGGCGTTCCTTTTAAACGATTGTAAATTGTTAGAATCCTGTTGACACTCTTGCGCCAGGAACTAAACTCGCCAGGGATTCCGGAGAACTCTCTTTGACAGCATACCACGTCTGGTATCTTATCTAGACCGTTCAAATCGGACCTGTGTTCGGGATCAATGGTTTGATCAACTCCTCTATGCATTCTTTACATTTCTGCATTCTTGAATTACAAGTTTACTAACTATACCGGTTATGAGAGCTTCGAGCTTTGGGGTCGCGTTAACGTTGACCGTAGCACTATCGTTAGAGCGAGATGGTTGGGGGTCTGGATTGGTGATAAGGACAGGTTCGATTCGACATTATAATTCACTTGTTAAATTTTGTTTAAAAAATTTATATTAAATTACTTCTATTAATTTCAAATTAAATATTTGTTTTAAAATCTTATAACTAATCTCTGTTGTTAATTTTTGAATTTAATATTTATTTTAGAATCTTATACTTAGTCACTTTTATTAATTTCGAATTAAATATTTATTTTAGAATCTTATACTTAGTCACTTTTGTTAATTTTTGAATTTAATTTTGTTTAAAAATCTTGTACTTAATCACTTAATTAAAATTTATTTAACAATAACTTAAACTATCTTACATAAAAATGATGACTCTGTGGTACATCTTCCAAGGCTGGTGAACGGGCTAATTCCTTTTTTTTCTTCTTTTTGAAGTGACTCGGGCTCCTTTCTTCACACTCCTTCGTTGGTGACAATATCTACAGATTCTTGCCTGGGTTCTAATTTGTTTGACCCTGGTTTGCCACAACACTCACTACACTGCACTTTCTTTTTTCGCGGCGAGCTAATTTAGGTCGACTTACACGGTACGCGAACTTCTTGAGGTCGGTTTGTACGAATATGTAACATTTTCGCGGCGTTTACTCTGGTTTCACTCGGGCCAAACACGTTGGGCGCCAATTACAGATTTATTATCTGTGAGTTCTTTTAAAATAAAATTTTATTTCACTGTTCTCTATGAGATCTAACTTAGAACTAACTTAACATTTTCAATTATACCTAACTCGTAGCATTCCCATGCACTCGTAATATTTTCAATTATACCTAACTCGTAGCATTCCCATGCATTCGTCGCTTGCTTGGTCAACAACGGATGATTTCTGGTGTTTCAGGTGTCGCCCTGGAATTCTGAATGTAACACCTTGCACACGCTTGATGTTTCTTTCTGGTGGGAACGATGACACGAGATACCTGCATGTACAGGTAAATACAAATGTTGGATGTTGTCTCGTGGGTATCTTATCACGCGTTGTTTGCATGATGAAATCTTTGTGGCGTTAACTTATACTAGACCCCATATGTATAATCCCTCCCCCTAAATGCGTGTGTGCTATACAAAAGTTAATTGATATATTGTATAATAGAACTGTTAAGCACATTTGCAATATTTTATGTATAGTATTCATAATATTTAAGAACTTGAAGTGTGCACCCTAAAAGGGTTTATTTTATTTATTTTTTCATATATGAATCCACAAATAAACATACCAATTGTATTACCCACATTTACTCATATCGAAAGAGCCGTTAAATAAAAGACAAAATTTGCTTAGGAAATCATTGAACTGTTTGCAAAATCACGTCCTTTAGAGCTTAAGTGCCAATTGGGCAAAAAGTCATTTTTGTGAATGTTGGATATACTAATATTATACTCATAGTTCCAAGTTTTTTGTTTATTCTTTTATGGCCGCTAAGAAAAATCTAGGGAGATTTGTATAAGGGCTCTTCAATTTATTTAAGGTAGAAAATTATCTCCTAGATGTTTGTGGCATCACGAACTCTCATTAATCAAGGTTTTCAATTTATAGTAGGCAGACAAGAGTACCATACGCAAAAGTCACTTAGTCGCCTAATCGCATTATTTAGGCAAAATCTCAAAATCGTTCACACATTGAAGGAAGGATAATCTGGGTCAGAAAATATTCTCTTCGACTAAGAATGCTTTTAAGTTTGTTTGACGGAGAAAAGCAGCAGTTCATGGCAAGTACTGTGTAAACAATATTTACTTAAAAATGAGAGAAAAAAAAACATAAAAGCTTTGGTAAATGCATTAGAATTGCACAAAAACGTTGTGGTTTTCGTGCTTGCATACTGAAATAATTCCAGTAACTTTGGTGTACATAGAATCCATAAATTTTGAATGTGGATTCGTGCCAAGTTGTTCGTATGTGTGCATATTTGTACAGCTAAATAGATGTATGTTATATGGAATGCCAATTCCATAATTGAAAACTGTCTTCGAAAATGTAAGTTCAGCGATTTGAAGTAAGGTATAGGTAAGTATTCATATATGTGTATGCAAGTGTTTAAATGTAATTCTTGACAAAAATTTTAAATTCACCGAAAGTCTGGTATGTCCTAAAAACTGCAGGGATAACATTGGTTTTATAAAGAGAGATGAAAGGTTTTAATACAAAATGTCAATATTGGGTTAGAGTTCCTGTTAATAATGTGAGAGCTAATGGGTTTGCACATATTTGTTTAATACTTAGTTTAAGTGAAATTTCAAAGTGCGTTTGGTTGTTTTAGATATTTTACTATAAATTGTTTTTTTTTTTAAATATACTTAATTAATATATAATTGTGCAATGATATGAAAAACAAAACATTGATTGCGAATTATTGTACTTCCATGGCATATTCAGTGCTATACTCGCCAAATCGTGTACTCTACAACATTGTTTTGTGCAATAATGATCACCACATTATTGAGTATAGTGCTCACGCATGTCTTTTTTTTTTGTGTTACCTTATCGTGGTGTGAAGGCTTAATCGGCAAATATCTAACGGCTGTAGCCAAAATACTAATAAATCCTCGCCGATTTAGGCGCTGATATAGGAGTTACTAAATCTTTCAATTCCATTCCAATTCCTACAGCTATTTCTACGACACATTCGGTACGGACAAACCCAGCACCACAACTAGCAGAGGACGTAATACTGGTGGACGGAGGTCGGTCTAAACTATCAAACCCACTCTGAGATAGAACCTTCGTGGTAGTTTCCCCTGCTCACAAGATTTGGGTGAAACCCGTGCTGCAGGTAGCTTAGGTTTGAGATCGGGTGGACGGAATATGGATGTCATGGAAAAATCTCTCCACGAAAACCTTGAAATACGAAAAAGGGATGAAACACTCTAATGCATGGAAGAAATAGTTGAGCTTCATGTGCGCAAAATTGCTTTGCGAATGCAACCTCTGTCACAGATCTTTTTTTAATAAAAAAAAAAACATCACATTCAAGTGGCTATGAATACACTTATAATGTCTCAGTATGTTTTAAGTTTTTTGTAAAATGCTATAGAGACAGAAGAGATACAGGATGTGTTTCGGGTTTTCCCTTTCGATAAGTGAGGGCCAAGTTGGACCAGTGACAGTAGACCTGGTGTCATTCGTTCATAGACATAGATAAACTAACCTAGATGTCAAACTTTCCAGTTATTGGAAAACCAAAACCGGTTTTCTACTGTTCGCCCATATCCGTGTGACCCTGGCTGTGAATACGTGCGAATTGCCATCAATTTTAATTTCATTCCCATTTTACACAAAACCCGCCCAATGTACGCAAAAAAACGTCATCCGCAATTCATACACTCGTGCAAATCCCCCATTCACGTTAGTGTTTTAGACTGATTTCTTACTTTTAAACTATTAATTTAAGTAATTACGAAAGTGAAACCGAATAAATGAGTACCAGTGAACTGTGAAGTAAAGTGAAATGAAGATGCTATATCACAATGAAAAACACAGAAAAAATTGCTAAAACAACAAATCATACAAAACTCGGCTCGAGAGATACTGAAGTACCAGGCACAACCAGAATAAACAACTGAGCTACAACAAAAGCAGCAACAACTACAGCAGCAGAAATATCAAAACACTTCAGAACAAAGGTTTACACCTATATACACTAACAAATCTGAACTAAAGGAGACCATTGAACTGTCTAAGTTGGCCATTGCTTGTAAAATTTTTGTCAGAGAAGATATTGATGTTTTGTCGATTCTAAATTTCTACTGTTTTTGTGCTTTTAAAATCTCTATGACTAAATTGATATGACTAGATTGATCTAAAACCTAAAAAAATCTAAGAGCAGCATTTTTAAATTTAAGAAGTTTAATTTAGGCTTCCACTGGCGATTGCTTGAGGTCTACCTGTTTACTAAATTTTAACCAAAGTGTTGTTTTTTGTCAGATTTGTATTACCTGATAAAATTCTGTTAACGAAACATTTTGAATTCTTAAGTTTTCCAATACCGGAACATAACGTCAGAACTATCTACAGTATCAGTGTCTAAACGCTTATGAATGAATGATTTGGTTGTTGGTTGGTGGTGGCTCAAATCGTAGTGTATTTGCTTCCAAATCGGACTATTCGGGGTTCAATACCAGCCGCCCCGAAAGACATTCTTTTTTTCAGGCAACCAAAATCATGTAAGGTGTGTGGTTGTCTAGAATACAACAGAAAGTCTCACCATTAAATGTTGTATGCCATCCATGAAAAAATAACCACTGAGCCCAAAAGTCTTTCATTCTCTCTATGTTCCATTTTCCCATATTCCGTAATAATTCAGTTAGCTATTTTACTGCGTATCTCTCTTAAAATTTCTTTTATCATCTCTTAAATTGACAAATATGACCTAAGAAACACGAAAATGGGTGGAGCCATAAATAAAAAGGATATACGGCCCAACTTTGCTTTCAAGATTGCAGTTGCGATCTGACTGAGGGTGGTTTTTTTATTTTCCTTCTATTAAACTTAAGTTGAGAGCGCACTGATGGGACGGCCGTTTTCCACCTGAGGTATAATCATTGTGTATATCCAGTTTTTCCAAAAAATTATTACATCCCTGGTGGGAGAGGAAATGTAGATCCCTATATGCTACATTTACTTCGAGAAAATTATGAGTATAGCCCCATTTACAATACTGCGAGATGCGATACGAGAGTCGCATTCGAATTCAAATGCGAGAGCTCTTGCATTCAGACATCGGACGTCTGTTTACCATGATGCGTCAAACACCATTCACAAATAACAAGCTCAAAATGAAAGCAACAACAGTTTAGCTGTCACGCATTGCGAGATGCGAGAGTTTTCCAGATTTTCGAAATTGACTGCGATGCTCGCTGCGAGACTCGCACTATTGTAAACGAACACATTAAATTACATGTCACGGAAATATTTTTGACAGTTCATGCGCTCTCGTATTCGAACAACGTAACGCATCTCGCAGTATTGTAAATGGGACTTATATTTGTTGGATTTACGTATGATGACGATTGGATAAATGAAGCAAGAGGTTTCACATGAATTGATTGTTTGATTGTGTTTCTATGTAGCTATACGGTTTTTGATTATTTGCTCATTATGCTTTCATAGATCATTATTGCTGGCAAAGCTCCATTTCTGTGAAACTGGTGCAAATGTTTACCAAGAAGATGTGCTAGAAGGGCTTGACCAGTAGAATAGATTTTTTTTTAATAATCAATATTGTAGTCTAATAAATGAAACAATTTTGAATACAATATGTTTACTGTTTTTTTATAGCGTTTTATATTTGTAACAGAACTTATGGCAGGACTAGGTACATATATTGAATTCAATTTGAAGAACTGTAAGTTTCATAATCTGTTGAGGAATCATCTCCTGGACTGATAACTATTGCATCTGATATTGTGTCCCACATCAGTTCATGAGAAAAGTATTCCTCCTCTGTCCTTATAACCTTTGCACAAACTTTGCGCCAAACTTCAACTATAATTTTTGAAAATTCTTTTTCAACTAGTTTCCGAACATCCGATAATTTAAATGTTGTGTTTCTGTTTCCCACTCTTGACAGTTGTCCAAATATTTTCAACAGAGTTGAGATCTGGATGATAAGGTAGCAATCGTAGTACTTCGTGTCCCGCGCTGTGAATTATAGCGTCATTATTATGCTTTGGATGGTGTATAGTTCGATGTTCCTTTATAATCTCATAAAGTTCGAGTTTGAGCATCTGTGAACTATGTGGAATATTATTGTGGGGAAGCCATTGTAACATCTTAAATTTCCCGGAACCAGAACTGATTTGCTTTCCTTCCCATTTGTTGTGATATGATGTGTTGTCCATTACAATAACTGAAGGTTCTTCTATGTTATTCAAAACTAGATCTGTAATCCATTTGGAGAAATTTTCTAAATTCATCTCATCGTGATAATGTCCTGTTTTAGTTCCAGATTTAAATAAAAGCAAGGCATTATTTATGGAGCCTTTCTCGTCCTGCATGCGCCATTATCAACATCGGCCCTTTGAAATTGGCGCCTTTAATCCATGTCTGGTACCATCAGTCCATGTCTTCTGTGTGAACTGTGAATATAGCTCTCGTTCAAATAAATGATCTCATATCTTTTTGATCTGTATTCCCGCACCTTTCTCAGATATTTCAGTGGTAAAGGTTTAATTTAATTTTTTTCGCACATTAGATTACGGTTGTTCTCCATTTTTGTATAGGAAAATCCATTTTTTTTAGAATCCTGCGTAATACTTAATTAAAGTTAAAAATCTTAATGGACCCGTTATCTCAACATTTTTAAAGTAATCATCATTTTTCCCTCAAGGTGAAAGTTGTATATAATTCACCGAATAGCTGTCAATGTCAATGCAGTTTTCCATTTGTTGTGTGATACTTTTTTATTTTGTGATTTAGTAACACCTTTCTCCTCGTATTCCTTGATAATCGTTCGTAATGATCGGGCCGAAATTCCAGTGAACTCCTCAGTCTGCGAGTTTGCGTACGTTATGGGAGGGTCTCACTCGGAGGGTCAAGGTTCGAATCCTACCCATTGACAAGTTTTTCAAGTTTCTCATTTGTGTAATTGGAACTCAGACAGACAAATTCTGCGTATGAAGATATAACACTGACACGTAGATTATAACGCCCTGGCAACAGTAAAAGGGTATCTAACCCCTTAGGCGCGTAAATTATAAAAAAAAAAAATTAATAACTAAACAATTACTATTACTAATTAGATACATGTAACTAAAAAAAGTAATGGACGTTTGGTAGTAATTGATTTTTAAGTGATTACCAAAAAAATTAAAGAAAACACTTAAACAATTTTATTTCTAAGACCTAAAGTCCTACAGGTAGAAGCGAACACCATAAAATAAATAGAAACACGCCACATACACAGGTACTTAAACCTAAACCACAAATTATAAAACCATAAAAAACGTTGAGAACCTAATCAATTACGATCGGTACCTAAACCTAAACCATAAAAAACGTTGAGATCCTAATCAATTTCGATCGGACTAGTGTATATAAATTCAACAAATATACCTATGCCCTGAATTTTTTGCCAATCCCACCCTAGATAATAGGTAGCATTACATATGAAGTGCGTTGAAATTTATCGACCCCATAATAAAAAAAATTAAAGTAATTTATGCAACAGCATTTTAGTTCATAGCCATGTAAAGTTGGGTTATTAGTCTAAGATCCGGCCTAAGAAATATATGTATACCCTCATCTGTTATTCAATGATGAAAGAGATTATCTGGTAGATAATACTTTAAAAAAAAGGAGTTGCCTAGATAAATCGCATTCCAATGCTGTTAAATAAAATATATTATAATTAATTTTTTTCGATCAACTTCCCCCATTTGTTATTCATAAGAATCGAGCATTAGCTGAGAGAATATGATACAAGGAATTGGAAAAATATATGTAGGTTGCCTACATATTTGTCAGTACAACCATGAAGTTGCCAATTGTAAACAGGTGAGTCATCGTTGTTAATATACCCTCATCTGTTATTTGATATTTTTTTATTCAACTAAAAGGTTATTTTTTTACCTACTCAACGTCATAAGGTTGCCTTAAGAAAAGTTTGTCCCATCCATGGTTGCCTAGGTTAAATTCTAAGATGTTAAGCTTTCAGCGCGAGAGTGGAGAGTGATAGAGAAGCGTTGAGCGCCTGCACGTGCCTCTAGGCACGTGTGCTCCAGATAGCTGCTTAGTTAAAGAGAGAGGAACATTCTTCTTATTCCGTGAGATAGACAAAGATGACCGGCTGGAAATTGATTGAAATACTGGTTTGGAGTAAATGATACAAATTTTTTTCAGTCCCACATTTATTTATCATCGACAATACATAATTATAAAATAAAAAGTTTTTAAAAGTATTTTTTTTTATTTAAAAATTGATTTATTAATTTCAAAATATTTCATTGAAAAATTTCTATATAAGAAACTTATTCTGATTCTAACTCGTCAGAAGTACTTACATCAAAATCTAAATTTAATTCTTCATTGTTTTCGTTTTGATTAAATTCGCTGAGTGTATCCTCAACTTGTAAGGGTCTTCTATGAACCACGTTGGCTTCAAATATCCATCCAAAAACCAACCGCAATCTCCAGGACTGAGTTTGACGCAGCATGCATCAGTGGCATGAAGCCACATTGAATTAACAAAGATCGTGAGCAAAACTTTCTGTTTAAATGAGATCCAGCATGGTGGGATCAGATTGGAATCGATGACTTTAATCTTTTTCATAAACAGCTCTTTGTCTCTGTTTGTTGCGTACATTTCCGGAAACAGGAAATAATCACTAGGGGCAAGGTCTGGACTATAGGGTGGGTGTTGGATTTCTTCGAAACCACAATCTCGCGCAGCAGTATTGGAAACTCGCGCCGTGTGAACAGGAGCGTTGTCATGAAGAAGCAACACACCCGCTGCGAGTTTACCCCGTCTTTTCTTTTTAATTTCCTCCCGCAAATTATGCAAAGTGGAAGAGTAGGATGTGGCGTTGATGGTTTCACCTCTTTTTTTGGACTCAATGAGCAAGATTCCCTTTGAGTCCCAAAAAACTGTGGCCATGAGCTTCCCGGCAGACGGAGTGACTTTGCACTTCTTCGGGGGATCTGTTCCTTTTTTATGCCACTGCATGGACTCTTGTTTGCTTTCAGGGTCATAGTGGTGGACCCATGTTTCGTCCCCAGTAACAATTCGATCCATAACACCGTCCGCGTTCTCACTACACATCTCCAAAAGCTCTCTACAGCATGCGATTCTCACTTTTTTCTGAGGTGCTGTGAGCATTCGTGGCACCCACCTTTCACTGACCTTTGAAAGGTTAAGATGGTCATGAAGAATGGTGTGAATGGTACCACATGAAAGCTTGGTGATCTCTGCCATCATTTTCACCTTTATTCGGGCATCCTCAAGAACAAGTTTTTCGACTTCTTTGATGCTTTCTCCCGTACAAGCAGTATCCGGGGCGCCGGAGCGGGGGTCGTCTTCAATGCTCTCTCTGCCTCTCTTGAACTTACTTGACCACTTTTGCACAGTTGATAATAAAGGTGCGGAATCCTGGTAAACAGCCACCATCTCTTCATGAATAGTTTTTTGACTTTTTCCTTGCTTAGTGAGAAATTTAATTACAGCGCGATGCTCAATTTTCACCATCATCGTCTCAGTTGCCATTATGATTCTGTTTAACTAGAGATAAAACGCGAATTAATAATCACATTTATATGAAATGTTACACGAATGCACTAAAATAATAGTATTACTTGATAAATAAGTCAATTTATATATACAACCACACCTTCAACTCGATACCGAGAATATGTTGAACGCCCCGCGTACGATATCTTGCGTCTTTGACGCTTAAGCAATCCTTGATTCCATAAATAAGGGCACAAAACTCTTGAACACTTTCAATTTTTTCCTCAACGAGAACATCTACTGGGTCTATCAATGATGCAAATATTTCTTGGAGATCGGTTCGCCTTGAAAATATTTTAAAAGGCCTAATTTTCCCTTTAATTTAAAATGCAGCTGTGTAATCACAGCCCGTGAATGCGTGGAAAGCTGGCAAACCTAGGCATAAAGTAGGACTCAATTTCGTCGCTAGCTCAGTACAGTTAATGCAATCAAAAAATTGTTTAATACTTTTCTTTGATGATGAACCCTCCAACCAAATTTGAGTCCTGCGGAACTTTTTGGATATGGACCAGTAAAATTACCAAGACATCGGTATCATTCGCTTTGACCAATATTTTCGAACTAGGCGGCTTTTTTGATATATGAAACATGATCCGCGTATCTGCCTCTTCATATTGACAGAAATATTCTTTTTCTTCTTGCTTCACGACATGATTTCCGACTGTATGGTAAGAAAAACAGTGTTCTCCAACAGTTATAAAAATCTTTTTGGATAGTTGATACTAAATCATCATTTTCCCAGTAAATTATAATAAAAGTCAATTTTTGTTTATTTCCAAACGACTTAGCGTTGATTAGAAAATCGCAAACTTGAGGAGAGGCTGCTTTGCCGGTTGAAATGTTGAACAGTACATTTTTATCGATGCTGTCACCGAAGGGATTCAGTGTATTTCTCATAGTCTCGATAATGCTCTGGAGATTTTCGTTACTCTTTTTAATTCGACTCTTCTGCAGGGCATGACAAGTGTCATCTTTTTGCGATAGACCAATATGCTCTTTGACGGTAGAAATAATTTTGGTCCTAATGCTGTGACTAAGTGCCCATCTTTGTCGTGCTGATATGGAGTCTGGGGCAAGATTAAACGTTAATTGATTAGAGGCATTAGCATTAATAGTCTGCTCTAGTGTTAAGTCAACAGGTGATCTGGAGAAACCAGATTTTGTACGTCGGATACCAAATGCTCCACGAGCGGATTGCTAGTCCGCGCCTTCATAAGATTGCTTACGTACATAATGGACCACCTGGCATAATTTGGCTGGTTCAATGAGAAGATCAAATCGGACATGTTATAAATAGAGTCTACATACAACTGAAAATCACTGCTACGGATGCTTCTTGAAAACCGAAGAAACAAATTGATGAACTCACAGTACTGCTGTCTCATTATTTACCAAAAGCTTTGAAGAATTCCATCTGAGTGTGAAATGCCCCTAAATTAATGAACATATTGTCAATTTTCAGCTTTTCATTTTGCTGGATTTGCATCGCTATTTTAGCTATGGCTAAGTCATATGTGACAATAATTAATTTTTCATTGCACTTTTTAGCAATTTCATTTGCTGTGGTGAGCGTTTCATTTACATACGACGTTGGTGAAGAACTGATTGGAGACAGATAATGTACGGATTGAATTTTGCTACTATCGGTCGGTACTGTGCAAAGTTATCAAACGCTACATGCGTCCTTCGTCCATGAACTGCATCGATGCCAGATGGTATGACTTTATCTTGTTCAACTGCTGTGTAAGTCATTTCAGTCTCTAATTCTTCAGTTATACCCTATTTTATGACCATATCTATTGAGTATTGTGAGAACTTGTCGTGAATTAGTTAGAGACTTCAAAGCCAAGATTTAGGTTTTTAGCAGGTTTAACTCGACCCTTTGTTATGATATAAATTATGTCACTACATAATGACTTAATTTTAACAATGGTCTGATCTGATACATCGCGAGAAGTGCCTGGTCCTCCGATCAATTGATACATAAATTCGTATAGCTGCTCTGGAATCTCGCATTCTCCCTTTATCACATCATCTACGGTCAGTCGCCCGCGATCCGTTAAAGCGATCAGTCGAGCTTTCGTTTACCGCACGGAGATTTTTCAAACAACCGAAACACTGAAGCGTCGCGCCTTTTCCCTCGAGGATTCTGTATCCTCAACCAGTAAAATGTTGCGTCGTGGTAACGCATTTCAACCTCTCCAATCACTTAAAGACACCGATCTTGGGAAAGACAATCGGAGCAACAAGTGCCGAGAAAAATCTCGATACCTCCATTGAAAATCCTCCAACAAAATTGTGATTTTGTGCATAAGTTCTTTAAAGAACTAAAAATTAGTGACTATAGCGTCAAAAAGTTGTCGATCGGCATTAAAGTGTTTTGCGAATCAATTGATTCCTATAAAACTGCCTTAAATGCTTTAAAGATAAAAAAATGCCAATTTTTCTCGCACGATCTTAGATGCGAGAAATCATTTAAAGTGGTTCTTTTTGGCCTCGATGAATATCCAACGGACACAATAAAAAACGAGTTAAATTCACCCGGTCTCAAGTGCAAGGAAATCAAAATGATTAAAAAACTATATGAAAGATATGGATTTCCTTTACATTGTTTATTTTGAGAACGGCTCAATTTGCCTCGCCGATCTTCGAAAAAACATTAAATCCATCTTCCGTACGCAAGTAAGATGGGAATTCCAACGGCGTATTAAGCATAGCATCAGTCAATGCCACAACTGTCAAATGTGGGGGCACGGGGAATGGCACTGCAATGTGAAAACCTTTTTTGCCAACTGTTCAGGTAATCGCAAAACTAATTGCTGCACTTCTTCCGGAATTTCCAAATGTGCAAACTGTGGAGGCAACCACAAATCTACGGACGAAAATTGAAAGTGTCGTGCAAATTATTTGGAAGTTATTGGAAAAAATTCTCAAAAAATGTCTCCCAGCCAACAGTGGGAGCGAGAAGCATTAATGTCAGCAGTGTGGATGGCTTCCCTTCTCTACCTCTATCATCACGTCAGTTGGAGCAGCAACAACATCACTGGAGAAACCAACAAATGCCAGCTCAGCATCGTGTACAGGAGAGATCTTCATACTATTCCTCTCCACCAGCAAAGCATGATTTATTTTCTGTTGATGAACTAACTTCTCTTATGTTTGATATGGTCTCTGAACTTGAAAATTGTAAAACAAAAGCTCAACAGTTCAAAGTAATTGCTCAGCTTGCAAGTAAATATCTTTGTAATAATGTCAAGTAATACTCAGTCTCATCTTAAACTTTTATGTTGGAATGCAAGTGGCATTCGCAACAACAGCTTTGACTTCTTTAACTTTCTCTCCAATTTGGATATTGATGTTTGTCTAATAGGTGAAACAGGTTTACAACGTAATATTCATTTTTGATGTGGTAACTATTTGTTGTGATCATAACAGTAGGGGTGGTGATGTTGCCATCCTCGTCAAAATAAGTATTGATCATTCTGTGCTGCCAATGGTGCACACTTTAGTACTAGAAAACGTTGGACTTGAAATTGAATTAAGTAATAATACTTGCCTAAAAATTTATTCCGTCCATTTTCCTGGAGGAATTCGTAATGCATATAAAATTCATTGCTTGCAAATTGACCTTAGAAGATTGTTAAGTTTTGGGAATGTTGTCACAGGGGGCGATCTTCATTCATCGTAGCTGGTGTTGTTTAAGGGCAAATGTTTGGGGAAACACATTATATGACTTATGCTTAAGACATAACTTCACAATAACGCACCCATCTAGTCCTACCTACCTCCCTGATTGCAGTAGGTATTCTCCATCGACACTAGATTTATTTCTTACAACCACTCCTAATTCGCTTACCACTCCTGTTGTGCACAATGCTCTTAGTTCTGATCATTTTCCTGTCAGCTGTGATATTTTACCTAATATAAATAACGTGCAATACTTAGATTATAGAAACGCGAACTGGGACGTGTTTAGATACCATCTCACTCGCAATATACGAAGTTGTTCGAAAAACCTTTCTGTTGTGAATAGCAGTCAAGATATTGACGATCATATAGAAACATTTCAAAGCAAAAGGGCATTTACGCTACCTCGAGAAATACTCAATTTAATAAAGATTAAAAATCGTACAGATCTCCTAACGATTTTTATGAAATGAATGTATTCAGTCGTTTAATTAAAATTCGAATAAATGAGTACAGAAATTCTTTATGGAACAATAAATTAAGTTTACTCGATTCCAACTCTAGATCTTTCTGGAATGTTACTAAGATACTGCGCAAGAAAAACTATTACTGTGCTAACTTCGAAGTTAACGGGTCACTAGTATCAACTAATGAAGACAAAGTGGAAATCCTAGCAAATACATTCCTTAAAAACCATACGACGACAAATAGTTTGTTATCTCCTCTTGAACCGGAGGTTGAAAACGAGATAACTGTTTTGAACAACTCCACTATTCCCCTACCCTCTAATGAATTCACAACTGTTGAGGACATAAAATTCATAGTTTCGGACCTAAAAGATCGTAAGTCCCCTGGTCTTGACAGCATAAATAATCAAGTGATAAATCAGTTGCCAACTAGCGCCTTGATATATTTAACATTCATCATCAATGCCTGCCTAAAAATGCTATACTTCCCTGATTTATGGAAGAAAGCCAAGGTAGTTCCACTCTTAAAACATGGGAAGAATCCATCCAATCCAGTCAATAACAGACCAATCAGTCTTCGAAATGGCTTTAGCAAAATTTTTGAAAAAGTAATCAAGATTAAAATTGATGCCTTTTTGAGTGCTATTATTATTCTATTTCCTGAGCAATTTAGATTCAGAAAGAATCGCAGTATTACGCATCAAATACTAAGAATTTGTAAGACTGTTAAGCAACAGCTTAATCTTAAAAAGTCGACTGGCCTTGTCCTCCTAGACATTGAAAAAGCTTTTGATTCAGTCTGGCACAATGGCTTTATATACAAACTGATAAAACTAAATTTTCCTAAGTATCTTATAAAAATACTACAAAGCTTTTTGTCCAATCGAGTCTTTAAAGTATATCTTTTTGGAACCTTCTCCTCAACAAATCCTGTTCCAGCCGGAGTTCCACAAAGCTCAGTTCTGGCCTCAGTTCTCTTCAATGTTTTTCTTGCTGATTTAAAAAGAGTTCGCAACTGTGATATTGCACTCTATGCAGACGATCTGGCTTTATACTCTTCCCACGAATATGGGCCAATGGTAGAAAATTATCTTCAAATTGGAATCCAAACATTTTTCGATTACTATAAATGCTGGAAAATAAAAATAAATACAGCTATGTTCTTCACTAGAAAAAGGATTAGTTGCTTCTTGCCTACTGGAAGTCTCAACTTAGACAACTCCAATATACCGTGGGTCATAACTGTAAAGTACCTAGGGATGTATTTAGACCAGAAATTGACCCTCGGGTATCATATACGAGAAACTTTAGCGAAGATAGATGTTTTAATAAAAATTCTTTACCCTCTTATTAATCGTAAATCACTTCTTAATAAAAACAACAAAATAATAATTTTTAAGGTCGTTTTTCAAGCACTGATGACTTACGGGTCTCCTGTATGGGGTAATTGCGCGAAAACTCATATTAAGCGGCTTCAAGTTGCGCAAAATAAGGTGTTAAAAATGATGCTCAACCTACCGCGAGACTTCTCAAGTCTTATTGAATTGAAATTCTTAATAAAAAGTTCATGTCCATATTAATTGACGTTGATAATGAACTTATTAAACCTTTTATTTATGTCTTCACCTTAAAGCTTTATTATTTGCCTATTATTATTATTTATTTATTTATCTATTTACTATTTAATTTCTATTTATTATTTACCATTATTTATCTTTTTTGTAATATTATTTATAGTTCACTGATTTATTTGTTTGTTATTTATTTATATTTTTTTTATTGTTATTCATTTATTTATTAATTTTTTATATATTTACTAATTTTTTACTTATTTATTTATTTTTCTTTTTTTAACCTAAATGGAGGTTTTTTCCATAGTTTTCCTCCGATTGTGCATTTAATTACTGTACTCACTCATTAAACAATAATATTTTCAGCAGTAAGGTTCTATATAGACCGTTTCTCTGTGCAAGCTAGAGCAAATTGTACAAATATTGTTAAACCATTGTTACACTATGTAAGAAATAAAATACATATACGAGGGGTGTTCAATATATTCTCGGTATCGATATGAAGGAAAATGCGAATTCAATTTAAATTGTTTTTATTTTTCAATATAATCTCCCCTAACATCAATGCATTTGTTACATCTTGAGATAAGCTTTTTTAAACCCTCAGCAAAATAAATTTCCTCTTTCTCTGCAAAATACCCATTTATTGCCGACTTGAGTTCTTCATCATCCGACAATCTTTTTCCACGAAGACATTTTTTCAAATCCGAAAACAGAAAATAATCACTAGGGGCAAGTTCTGGACTATAGGGTGGGTGTTGGATTTCTTCGAAACCACAATCTCGCGCAGCAGCCTTGGAAACTCGCGCCGTGTGAACAGGAGCGTTGTCATGAAGAAGCAACACACCCGCTGCGAGTTTACCCCGTCTTTTCTTTTTAATTTCCTCCCGCAAATTATGCAAAGTGGAAGCGTAGGATGTGGCGTTGATGGTTTCACCTTTTTTTTTGTACTCAATGAGCAAGATTCCCTTTGAGTCCCAAAAAACTGTGGCTATGAGCTTCCCGGCAGACGGAGTGACTTTGAACTTCTTCGGGGGGTCTGTTCCTTTTTTATGCCACTGCATGGACTCTTGTTTGCTTTCACGGTCATAGTGGTGGACCCATGTTTCGTCCCCAGTAACAATTCGATCCATAACACCGTCCGCGTTCTCACTACACATCTCCAAAAGCTCTCTACAGCATGCGATTCTCACTTTTTTCTGAGGTGCTGTGAGCATTCGTGGCACCCACCTTTCACTCACCTTTGAAAGGTTAAGATGGTCATGAAGAATGGTGTGAATGGTACCAATTGAAAGCTTGGTGATCTCTGCCATCTGCCATCATTTTCACCTTTATTCGGGCATCCTCAAGAACAAGTTTTTCGACTTCTTTGATGCTTTCTCCCGTACAAGCAGTATCCGGGGCGCCGGAGCGGGGGTCGTCTTCAATGCTCTCTCTGCCTCTCTTGAACTTACTTGACCACTTTTGCACAGTTGATAATAAAGGTGCGGAATCCTGGTAAACAGCCACCATCTCTTCATGAATAGTTTTTTGACTTTTTCCTTGCTTAGTGAGAAATTTAATTACAGCGCGATGCTCAATTTTCACCATCATCGTCTCAGTTGCCATTATGATTCTGTTTAACTAGAGATAAAACGCGAATTAATAATCACATTTATATGAAATTTTACATGAATGCACTAAAATAATAGTATTACTTGATAAATAAGTCAATTTATATATACAACCACAACTTCACCCCGATACCGAGAATATGTTGAACGCACCTCGTATCTATCTATCTATCATCATCTACGGTTAAACGACTAGGTAGCTTTCGACAGGGAATATTTTTAACACAATGTCTCAAATTATACGCTACTTTTTGAAATCTAGTGTCCGCTTCTTTTTCTAGTTTTATAGCTTCATTTGCCGATACGTCTATATTATTGTGGTATATAATCTTTTTATTATGCGATCCGGTAGATCTTTCAATAGTGAGGCGGTCACCGAAAGTTTTAGATATTTTTTTTCCAGGTATTGACTCTTATAAAGTGCAATATCTTCAGAGAGTTTCTTGTCCTCTGCGAACTCCAACAAGAGAGCCTTATACCGGGAGAATAGTTGCGTGACGTAAATTACTATATTATTATGGATGATTTCTTTTTCTATAAATGTTGCAAGAGTGGTAAGCGCCAACTTGTGTAACTCTCTATCTTCGTGCCAATTGGAATCAACGTGTTTCTTAGTTTGGCCTTTCATCCGTACTTGATATGATGAGAAACAAGTTCGGTTATACGCGACAATTTGATTCTTAATTTTGGCAAGCACCTTGGAATCATGCAATGTTAACGCAATTTCTTTAAGCTGGGAAACAGTCTTATCTCACTTCGGGAATAATACGGTAGCCATTTGCTGACCAATTTTCTTTCTTGAGGAATCGCAAAACAAACAAACTACTTCAATACTTGTTGTAGATGATGTAAGTGATGGTGGTGCTTCATCAGATGCAGCATCAACAGCGGGCTCCAATCGCGATGAATTCGCACCGAATAGTGTTGAATCACTATGTGCTACTTGGTCAGGTATCATCGTTGTTGAACCAAGGTCTGCCTCGTTTTACATTCGTAATGTCGATGCAACACACGGTCCCTGAAACCAATGTTTTTTTGCATAAATTATTGAAATAAGTTTGATTTTTAAATAGAATATAGAGACATATACAATTCCTATCATAATTTTTAATCTGTGATATACGGACACACTGATATAACGAACTTATGAGGGCTCCGATTTTCACCAAAATCGGTACAAAACTCTAAAAATGGACAACATTTCTTTAAAATCGTTCTCGTACCTTTTGTACCACTGTAGAATCTGGAATGTTAATTCCGGTTAGGTGATCGTCATTTTTTTTTTACGTTCAAGTAAAAAAAAACACGAAATACGTAATATTATATGGTTCTGAAGTAAGCAGACACGTACAGTACTACCTCGGCATCTGACGACATCAGAATCTTACGAATTTTCTCATTTTTGTGGTCTTTGTTGAACCCTAAGACCCAACTAACTTATTTCTACCTACCTGAAGCCTTTTTTGTGGCCCAGTGTGTAGTGTGCGTAACTGTATATCCGCGTGACAAGTATCTATTTGAAATGCAATTCAAATAATGCAAATTAACAATCATTGACAATGAATTGTCAAAATTAGAACTTTTCTATATTTCTGTAAGCATATTTAGATACATTCTTACAAACCTTCACACCAATACCTTTTCTGAGCCATGTTACGAAACTAGTTTTTATACTGCTCCTCAGGATCTTACGAATTCCCCAAATTTTTGCAAATAATTTAAAAAAGAAATTAAAAATAGCATTTGCAAAAAATTTAAAAATCTGCAGGAGCTTTTTTTTAAATAATTTTTTTAATAAATAATTGTCCTAAAAAAATCAAAAAGTTATTAAATGTCGGCTGAGTTTCATTAATTATTATAAGTCCATACGTACAGAGTCTTGAGAGGAGTTAGGTGCCATTTGTTACTCCGAATTTATTGAGTGTCGGGACCTTAAAATATTATATAACAGTATGTCACGAATATTCGGCAAGTGGTTTCGCCACATGGTCGGCGAGAGTACGAGGAATTGTTCATTTAAATAGGAAATTAAATGTTAAATACTTATATCGTGATTCTTACAAAATAGTGTGTACTCTTCATTATATTTCTTGCTTAGAACTGTCACTTTTTTATAACAATAAGACTAATAACCAACATTATCAATTGAATCCAGGTATATTTCAGCCTCGCCGTACGTAAAGTTTTTTTTTCACCGAAATAACAACTTCAAAAAACCATTCTTAAAAGATTCATCACTGAAATCAATTACGGATTTTTTCAAACCACACAAAAAACACTTTTTCATTTTTAACTATTTAATTTTTTCTCAATATCTCTGATACATATATTAACGAACGATTTACGCAAGAGCACGCTTGTTTACAACTGATTGTGAAATTTATTTCAAACCAGTATTTCAATAATTTTCCAGCCGGTCATTTTTGTCTATCACACGGAGTAAGAAGCATGTTCCTCTCTCTTTAACTAAGCAGCTGTCTGGAGCACACCCGCCTCGCAGCATCTCTGTCTGTCATGTGGAGTGGCACGCGCAACGCTTCTCTGTCACTCTCTACTCTCTCGCTGAAAACTTAACATCTTAGCATTTAACCTAGGCAACCATGGATGGGATAAACTTATCTTAAGGCAATGCCGTTGAGTAGGTAAAAAAAATAACCTTTTAGTTGAATAAAAAAATTACCAACTAACAGATGAGGGTATATTAACAACGATGATTCACCTGTTTACACTTGGCAACTTCATAGTTGTACTGAAAACCATGTAGGCAACCTATATTTTTGCAATTCCTTGTGTCATATCCTCTCAGCTAATTCTCGATTCTTTATTCTTATGAATAACAAATGGGGGAAGGTGATTATTATTATAATTTATTTTATCTAACAACATTGGCATTCGATTTAGCTAGGCAACTCCTTTTTTTTTGTTTTTTTTTTAAGTATTATCTCTTTCCAAATAACCTCTTTCATCATTGAATAACAGATAAGGGTATATATTTCTTAGGCCGGATCTCGCACTATATTAATTATAATCTTCAGGCAAAAACATTTACTCTTTCGTACCATTTTTCCATTTTTATCCATTTTTACCATTCCTCTTAAATCCTCTCTCTGCGCAATCGACCGCTGGCAAACTGAATTGGTACGGAATGTTAAGATTAAAAAAAAGGAAAATCATTGAGATGTCTTGTAAAGTGCCTAATATCGAGGACTTCTGGTACTGTGTCCACCCAATATCGCTTCGCTTAGCTTCCCAATACTCTATGAGAGTCAATCAAAAACAGAGGTTTTCCGATATATTTTTTGGTTGATGAATTAAAACTAGAACTCCTGAGTTTGTGAGTTTGTTGAAGCAGATACACTTTTTGAAACATTCAACATATTCTGTAAAACAGCTGACAGAATAGTTGTCAAAACATAATTGCAAAACATCAAATTTGAAAAAATATTGATTGTGGTTCTTGGTAAGTTCGTTACGCTTTTATCAATATTTAAATAATTCAATATTAAATAAAATGATATATTTTTTCAATGAAATATGCATGAGAAACAAATATGAGTACATAAGAAAAAAAATCGAATTAAAAATGCCTACTCACAGTCGTCAAAAAAAACCTAGTCGGTATTCGGTGTAAACGCTTTAATGAGGCTTTATAAACTCTTTATCAAAAACTTTGTTCTCGATGTGGTGTGAAAAAGGTATTAGCTTCATAAACTTCAATGATAACACTGTATTGTAGTCAAAGCTAGGTTAGCTTTCCTCCACATCCACTATCTAGTATTTTGGCTTAGCAATTAGGCCAAAAGCTCTATATGGCTTTGAAATTCTTTTAGTGTTTAAGCTCAATTTATGGGTAGAAGTCAAATAGACGGGTTGGTGATAGAACTGTTATTTACGATGGAAAGAAAATCTTTTTAACGGAATAAATTGTATAACAGCCAACTCGATGCGAGGGTGAAGGTAATCTGCTACATGGCCTTTATCAGGCCCATGCTTGTATTTGGATGTCCCGTGTGGTTCAACGTGAGAGCAAGTTTATTGGAAAAGATTCAGGTGTTTGAGAGGGCTTGTATTAGGACTTGTCTTCGTTTATACAGAACACCAGAGTCTGAGTACATAAAATTCTATCCTAACGAGGTCTTATACAATAGGGCGAACCTAATAAGAGTGGACAATTTCGTTATTAAGTTGACTCGAAGGCACATTGCAAGAGCAATGACCTCATCGAATAACCTGATCTCCGGGGCTTTCTACCCCAATTATATGTATCACGAGAGAGTTCGCTTTGAGGGCTTTATTCCTCCAGAAGCGTTCCTGTATCTAGATAGTAAAGGTCTGGTCCAGGACAGATTGGCGGTTCCGCTAATCTTCCACGTCGCTTGAACAGCTGCGGACAGGGGACTCAACTACGACAGACACGTCACATAGGGCAGTGCGGAGCGGCTCCGGTTCAGTAGAGCGGTAGGGAGTCGCGACATTAAGGATGTTGCTCAGCAGCACCAACAATTTTGGTGGGTAGTTGAAGGGGGGCAATTTTCGTCGTCCCATTCCTCCAGTACTAGGTAACTCATAGGAAGCAAAGTCGGTCGTCTGACTATTCTATTAGTCTTAGCCAGCTTACATAGTTTTAGGTAGGATTAAGTTAGTTTTAAGAAAAAAAAAATATAAAAACACAAAAAATTTTAAAATAATAAAAAATATATATATATGTATATGTACATATATTCATATATTAAGTATATATGTGTATATATATATGTATGTATGTATGGATGTGCATGTATTAAGTGGATTAAGATTTATTTTTAGGTAGTTATAGACTTTAGTTTTTAGCTTTAAGTTTTTATAATATAAACAAAACAGTCCATTTACTAAGTTTTTACTTAAAATTTATTTTCTTAGTTCTAGTATTAAGTAATGTAAAAGTAAATATAAAATTAGACTGTAAGATTCTTCGAAAGACATAGTTTAAGTGTTAGGTTTATCTTAGAGCGCCCGCATGGGGCCAGTAAGTTAGAATAAGATTATTTGTAAGTTATTTAAGCTAATTTTTAAGCATTTTTTTTGTCTAGCATGTAAGAGTAAATTAATTAGTTAAATAAAAATGCATTTGAACTGAAAAAAAAGCAATTAAATTGAACGGTTCTTGTACAATTAGCAGAATTCCGATTATGAATATTGTATGATTGTCAGTACCTTCTAACTTGGTTTTAAAATTTTGATTTGGTCAATGGCCATTTCAGTGAATGTATGTAATCTTCTCTAATAATAACAAATTTATGCAAACTCTACAATTCATTTGCTTATTTGTTTGACCAAGCGGCTCTAGAATTTATGCTTTTGAGGTGACTTTGCATTCTTTAGTGATGGACTTCCTACTTCCCGGTGTAGGCAGACCTGCTCTAAAGCAGTGAATGTACGAGTAGTTGTAAAGTATGTCCCGTGCATTTGCATTTCTTATACAAATCCGAAATTGTTGCCTCAGAATTGATAGGAGCGTTTTTGTTTCGCAGTGAAAGTTGCGTTAGGTTTCAAGTCATTATAAATACAAACTTTAATTCATTGTTTTGCAATGATTATTTTTATTTTGCATCACTATGAACTCAAAAATTAATTCATTATATTTCAGAAGAATACGCTGATTTATATCAAATAAAACTCGTTAAGGAACTAGTCTGAACTCTGAATTATAACAGTTTTATTAAAGCCAGCAAAAAAATATTCTTACAAAATTTATTTGTAAGCAATATTTATTGTGTTTGCTTCTGGAGTTAAAATATATACTCGTAGACTATCAGGTTTGCTGACACAAGAATAAGCAACGTACAGTTGACCGTGCGAGAAACAGCCAGCTCAAGCCCACACAAGGTGATGTAAGATTCTGTCCCTGCGACTTGTCCATCGTCATGGCAAAGCAAGCGCTCACAGTTTTCTTAGCCCTAAGTACACAAAATAAACATGTATAAATAAAATGTAAATGAAGTCGAAAGACATAGATATAAGAATTTAGATTAGCTTAGAGTGCCTGTGTGGGGCCAGTAAGTTAGTATAAGATTGTTAAGTAATTGTAAGCTAGCATTTAAGCATTTTTTGTTAGTATGTAAGAGTTAGTGATTAAGTAAATAAAATGCATTGAAAACTGAAACTGAAACTGCAAGCGCTCACAGGAAACTGTACTCGTTCAGGAAGCCTGTTGGTATTGTGAGAATATAAAAATTCTAGCCTATTATTATTCTCATAATTTTGATCGACTACGGTGTTTGGGTAAAATAATTTTGGGTAAAATAATATCATTTATTTCAGCGGCTTGGTCGTTTTTAGGTGTCCGAATAGCTTGCTCAAATATCCATGATCTGCTTTTTGGTGGTGTCTGTGCAATATCTATGTACACCAAGTGAATAAGTTCTCTCTAACGTGAACAAAATTTTGACGAGCGCTTCTGACACTTTTACTTGATCATTCTCATCCGCTAGAAATCCTTCACCAACTTTCGACAACATAGTAGAGAATTCTTGAGCATTTGAGGTTCCGCTAAGATTTTCGCTCATGTTAACCGTTAGGCGTAGTCAGTGAACCTAGGACCAAAGAGAGGATCGTTTCAGTGAGGTATTTTCTTCGTCAGACCGGGTACCTCGATTGACAATAGGGAGCATTTGTCGAGAAACGCAGCAAAAAAGGACTGTGAGCTTGCCCATAATCTGGTTACTTTGGCAGATATTCTGCAGTGCCTCCACTAGTTTCCTCTTTGACATCATACAGTCATCCCATACAATTATATAGTGGTCGTGAAACACTTTTGCTATGTCACTATTGCGAAAAACCGCGGACAGAAATTTCATTGTTGTCTATGTCAATTGGAATTTTGAGCATGGTGTGTGGCAGCAATCACGGAAGATGCTGCAACCAGTGCTATTTTTTTTCCATGTCTTTTCACCCTATAAGGATGATTATTGTAAGAAAAGCTTTTTTGGTCTCACCAGGGCCACCTAGAAAAAATATTTTGCTTTCATTTGAACTCACGGTTCGGAGGACTGTGTTACGAATCTGTCTATGCTCTGAGGTGCACTTTAGAATGCAGTCATTATCGTCGTAAGACATGGGCATACTCTCGGTTTACGGTTGTCCTTAAAGGGCCGAAAATCCGTAATCACTCAATGGTTCACTACCGATTTAAAGGACAATATCTGGTAATGAACACATATTTATAATGCTCTCATCGATTTCCAGAATTTTTTCTTCTGTATTATGCCTTAAGTTTTTCTTCTTGGTTTTCGAACCGTACGCAGTGATACGGGCAAGTAAAAAGACGCTGTTATTAGGATACACCATATTTACCATATTGTATTGTCCTTAAGAACCCCTGGGAAGCCTAAATTCTCCTCTTTGCTGTTCATACGTGTAGTACGATGGTACGTAAAAGTTTTGGCGAAAAATTTTTTTTCGTGTATTTTATAAAATTCCAAGTGTGTTGTTTGTTAAGTATTTTCAAAACGCTCTCTCACGTAATTGGGACCAAAATAAATCCGCTGTTGTAACATATTGAGAAGGCCAGAATTCTTCTGATGTATGTATGTACATATAAAGGGTATTCCGGATAATGTGTTGAAGTCTTTATGGGGAGATTCCTTGACATACTGTTGCACAATTTTCCCCGATCTAAATAGAATTAAATTTATTCGATTGCCGGGCTGCCGGCAAAACCAAAAAAACAAAAACGAAAACCAATTTAAATACAAAAAAAACGAACCACACAGTTGGTGGTTTAGATCCGTGTGAGGATCTGTCACTTGGATTTCGTGGGGAAAAGAAAATTCATTGGGGGAAATTTGCAACCGAAGCAAAGCGTTTGCTGAACCAAATGGCTGCTCAGCTGGGCTGCGTTCAGAGAAAACGATATTTTCAAAGCAACTCCAATGCTATAATAGATAAATAAACTAATAATTGTTAGACGCCATGCACTTTTTGCTCCGAGTGGAAGTGCAAATCCATATGTTACAAATAAATTGGAAGAATACCACACATCCGTCGGAAAGTAAAAACTATATGTATTTTTTTTTTCATCGCTACTTTATAAAACGACGCTTTATTTGCGGAGTGATGGCAAAACAATATATTGCGGAAGTCGGTAAGTGGCAACAACAAAATATTAATTCAAATGATGATAGTGAAGGTATTAGTAATTAGCTTGCACCGCTTGTTGAGGACCCGATGCCGAATTCGCGAATGACTACAAAATTTTACTTTTTTTCTTTTTAAAAAGGATTCACCCGGTGTAACGAGAAGTGAATAATGTTACTCACCTTTTTTTCTAGAACTCCTGTCCTGTCAGTCGTGACTTCGTCCGTATTTCTTCCTCGTTTTAATATATCTTTCAGTCCTTTTTGTTTTTCTTCTCTTTTTCTTGCTTTTCTTTTGTTTTAAAATTGTTTTTGTTCTTTAATTTTTGATGGTCAACCAAGAAGTGAATAACCCTATCGCATCGATATTAGCTCGAACCGTAGATCTCACACATACACTCATTCATACATCCGTTCAGACAGAATTTGCTGAAGTGTGCCACCGTGCATTGGATTTCCGGTACTTCCACTCACTCATACCCACATACATTCGTGCTTCTTTCTTATTTCCCAAATCTGCGGAAATTTCCTCCAAGATTGGGATTTCCCTTTGGTCAGAGCTAATATTTCCCTTTACATTCATTGGGGTTGCATTCAGTCTAAATACAACACCAGTCCTTTCCAAAAGATAATAAAAGGAAAAGATAATTTGCCACAAATACATGGCCTACTTGCATTTATACATACTGATCATTATCCATTTCTGATAATAATCGGATGGCGTGCATTGAGGGCGAAATAAGAAACTAATCATGGCGGTAGTTCGCAGATCTCCGCAGAGAATAAACGTGTTTCGACTTTTACTAGAGTGAAAAACATAGTAATCTCGTAGTAAAGATGATTGGTTTCCAGGTTTTTAATTGACTCGGTAGTCAAGAGGTTAGCGGCGTCGATCGTCAAATTGTGAGTAACTTTGTTGAAACAGCAAAAACAACGTTCATGTACATCTCTGATGAGGTCCATTATATGGGCCGAAACAACAACTTTGCTTCTCTAGCGGCATCTGAGTCGGAAGATGAGGATGAAGAAATAGAAGATCTTAACAGCAGCATACAAAAGCTGAATGAAAAAGTGCTTGCTATTAAGCAAAGACAAACTTCACGCAACATCAAAAGCAACAAGAGCAGAAACAACAAATGCAGCAACAACAAAACCAGCAGCAGCAGAAACATCAACTGCAGCAAATAAAACAGCAGCGGCACAAACAATAGCAGCAGCAGCAGCAGAAACAGCCACAACCGCTGAAACCACTGCAGCTGAAAAAGCAGCAGCAATAACAACAGCAGTAGCAGCAGCAACAACAACAAAAGCAACAGCAGCGGCAGCAGAAGAAGAAGGAGAAAGTGCCTCCTATCAATACCTATAAATTAGAGGTAAATGCACCAACGACATGTGTAAGTTGGTCATTGGTAACAATTTTAACATTAAGAGATTGGGGAACGATCGTCATGCCTTCCACTGTAATACAGTGGAGGGCTACGCGAAAGTGAAAGAGCTCCTAAAAGAAACGACGATGGAGCACTCATTCACACCGAAATGTGAAAAGCGGCAATCGATGCTGCTGAAGGGGTTGGATCCATCTTCTGATCCTGAGGAGATCCTGGCACTGCTCAAAGAGAAGGAGTGCGAAGGACTCAAGTTTGTAGAGGTAAAGCCATTTGCCACAGCTAGAGCCAGGCGGGAGATATAGAGTCCGCCGTTCTTCCTGGTGCAGCTCAGTCCCGAAAGCCGTCTGGATAGTCTAAGGAGTATCAATGTCCTAGACTACCAGGTGGTTCACTGGGAAAAATTAAAAAGGAGCGAAGGCGTTATACAGTGCGTTCGCTGCCAGAGATCCTGGCACGGCACGTTGAACTGCCAAATGCAGCCTCGAGCAGTTCCGAGGAGGGTGCTCTAGGTGTTGACGGAGCATCCGATAGGTCGCAGCTCTCGTGCGTGTTCCACGTTGTGGAAACGTGGGACACACCGCAAACTATCGGGGTTGTCCTAAGTTTGCTGACATAAAGAAAACAAAACTGGCTCGGCAGCAGAAGGTGGAGGTCAAACGTTCACCTCTTAGGTTTCAAACACCGACGTCACGTCACAAATTTCCTACGCCTAATGGCGTCAGGTAGGGGGGCTACGATACAGCAAGCGACTGTTGCTTCTCAGGCGCCAATGCCGAGAACAACGGAAGCTGCCCTAACATGCTGGCCATCTTGCTCGCAATCCAAGGGCAGATGGCTCAGCTGCAAAAGCAGGTGCAAGAACAGGCCAAGCAGGTGGACCGGAACGGTTTTAGCACCGAATTTACAGTTCCGAAATTGCGGAATTGGAGGAGTTTGTTCAAAGATATTCTTATAATTATAGTAAGATTCGATGGACATGCTTCTCCGCAACATTGACAAAAGCACTCTCCTCAAACACGCTCCACCCACCGTCCAATAGGAATTTGTCAAACGAGGAGATCAACAAGTACCTAAAACGAATGGACGAGACAATTAAACAAACTATGGACACTACAATACCGCAGTATCGACGTACAACTAACGAAGACCTGTTCCGCAATTCTACTATTGACGCACTGCACCGACAGAAAAGTAGACTTCTGACGAGACTTAGAAACTTGTACAGACAGTTAACTGACCGACAAGACCTGGAGATTAGGACACTGATTAAAATCGTTGATTAAAAATCTTCAAACGCTAATAAAAGAGAATCACAGAATTGTTGGAAGTTCATATTGGAACAACAAGGTTCGGGCTGTAAACACCAGCAACCCGAATATATTTCCGCAAATAAATAAATTATTTCTGAGGAAAAATCAAAACGACCTTCAGTGTCTTAAAATAGCCCGGACAACAGACAATGAAAGGTTACTAACAATAGCAGGTATTGATCCAAATGAAGCCGCTGACGATAAGGAATTCTTTGTGATCGAGGATCCACAGGAGAAGGTTGAGGCCATAGGGGCGGCTTTCCAGGAAGTATACAAGGCCACTGCTATCATTGGCCCTAATTATGACCTAGACAATCGCGTCTTGGTGCACAACTTCAGCATCCGAAATGAAGTAGAAAATTGGCGATCCGAGGGCTCGGGTTTCACCCGGTTTAGCGACGAAAATATGATATCTCACATCCCGCGTCTAAACTGGTGTCCAAATTCCAATAGAATAAAGGTAAAAACCAATGTACTGGTGCCTGCCTTGTTAACTTGGAGAAGGATTTCGACACCGTATAATTAGAGGGTCTTTTTTATAAGCTGCCTGGGTTGGGATCAGTAAACCACTATTGTACATTTTCTATAATATGCTACACAACAGACAGTTCATCGTGAAAAATGGTGATATGACTTCTGTTGGAATATTTCAAATTAAAAATGGTTCTCAGCAAGTCGCGTTTAATTCACCGATCCTGTTCAACATTTATACAAGCGACTTGATAAGTTCACTTTCCCATATTATTGCGTACGCAGACGATTTGATAGCGTACAGAACAGGTCCAAAAATCGAGGTTATTAATACTCTCTTGCAGCGTGACTTCGATAAGATAAGACGATTTTGCGATGACTAGAAGTTGAAAATCACCTTTCAGAAGTCGGAAACCATTCTCTTTAGGAAACCATTGTCTAGACACTCTAGGGATACCAGAAAAAATTGGAGAAAGTTCTCGATCATTGGACAATACGGGCAGCCTCTTGCCTGTCGAAAAGTAGTCAGATACCTTGGGATCTGGCTTGATCAGTTTCTGTATTTTGACAAAAATGTAGATGCTGCTCTGGCCAGAGCTAAAGGTGCTTTTGCCCTTAAAAAGAGACTGTTTAATAGCAGCCAACTCGATGGGAGGGTAAAGGTAATGTTTTAATTGGAGCCCGAGCAGGGACCACAGGAGAAAGTTTCGAGTCGGTATAGTCCTCAAGTAGCACTGAGTATCGCGGAACATTAAAAGTCCTCAAGTAGTTCGCAACAGTTCTTACGCGTGTAATTCTCGCCGATAAATTAATTTTCGAAATTCCTGTGGCTTCCCCGCGTGTGTGGTGAAAGTGAAAAAAAAAAAATCACAAGGGCCCTTTAGTAGTCATCGGCAGCTAACCACTCGTCCGACGAAGGAACAGGAGGCGTTGACCGCCAGCCGCACCACAACCATGCAACAAGACAGGATAGCATGACTGCAAATCTTAGTGTTGTAAGTTTAATTTTAAGACATATCATTTCTAAGCTATAATTTAAAAAACAAAAACCAAAATAAAGTGAAAATAAGAATAAGAAAGTGTGTTAATAAAATTATATAATGTTGTTGAAATTTAAGAAATTTAAAAAAAAATATATATTATTTTTTGCCCTTTTAATACTTGAAATTAAGTGAACTAGATAAATAAGAAATCATTTTTTATTATTTTGTGCCATTATTCGAATTCATCCTTTCCATATTTTTAACTCGTTATCTCATTTTGAACTCGGTTTCTCCAATAATACAAACATGTCTAACCCAGAACAAGCCCAACCTAATCCTTCCAGACCTACCCAAAACCTAACCCCAGAATTAGTTGTCTTCGTGACGGAAATAGTAAATAGAGTCTTTCAGAATGAAGGCAGGCAAGTCATTAACTCTATCCTTAACCCAAATGCCGACATTGCAACAGGACGGGATCAGGAAATCCGACCCGAACTGCCAGGGAACCTATCCGATTTGGAAAGGATTCCCGACATAGTAAAAACTCTGAGGGAATTCTCAGGGAACCCGATAGAATTTTCTTCGTGGAAGAAAAGCGTGGATCGGATCCTGCGTATTTACGAACACCTCAGAGGGACCCCTAAATATTACGGGATACTATCGGTGATCCGTAATAAAATAACTGGCAGTGCAGATAATGCACTCGAATCATATAACACACCGCTAGAATGGAAAGCTATATCGCGTTGCTTGACCTTACATTACGCTGATAAGAGAGATCTAGGTACCTTGGAGTACCAAACGACTTCTCTTATACAAGGGCATTCTACCATTCACGAATTTTATCAAGCCGTATACAATCATTTGACGTTAATCCTAAACAAAATTGCGTGTATGGAAGTCTCTCAAGAGTCTACGAACCTTCTCACACAAGTGTATAGGGACAAAGCGCTAGACACATTTGTAAGAGGACTCAGAGGCGATCTGCCTAGATTGTTGGGTATTCGTGAACCAGCAGACCTCCCTCAAGCTTTGCACTTGTGCCTTAAGCTTGAGAACCAAAACTTTCGTGCCGCATATGCTAACAACAATCAAAATTCGGTAAAGAAGCTAATAACGGCTTACCACCTCAGCAGCCAACACGTAAACCCAATCCACACACTCCTATCCAGCAATTTTATCCTCACTTGAAATATCTGCAACCACAATTTTACCAAGTTCCTCAACAAAGACCAACCTGGACAACTCAACCGCAGGGGGACCGAAACCAACAAAATGCACAGTTCCCCCGATACGATTATCAACCACACTTCCCTCAACCAAATGGAGTCCCTCAGATCGTTACGAAACCTCAACCGAAGCCGGAACCTATGGACGCTTCAACGATTAAAACAGCAGCTGCAAATCACCAAAGCAAGCTTTCCGCACCATTTGGATTTGCCACAAAGAGACCTCCTGGACCTCACCCTCAACAGTATATACCAAATAAACACCAACGAAATTATCATATAGATACAGAGCAAATAAACCTTGAAAATTATTTCCAAGCTATGACAATGGAAGACGCAAATTACAACCAAACTCTTAACCAATATTCACCTACAGAAGAAATCCCTAGCTCTACGGAGAACCACACTAACAGCGCTATAGATACCTTGACCGTTCCTGAATATACAGATCTGAATTTTTTAGGTTAACGTACTCTTTGTTACCTTACTTCCGGTGTAGAACGAAGAGTGGCGAGTTTTTAAATTTTCTAATAGACACTGGATCGAGTAAGAACTATATCCAGTCGAACCTGGTGGAAAAACCCATCTTGAATAATTCTTGCTTCTACGCTAAGTCTATTGCGGGAGACGTTAAAGTTAGTCAACACACATTTCTTAACCTCTTTAACAATAATATAAAACTCAAATTTTTCCTTCTACCTACCCTAAAGTCGTTCCATGGCATCCTCGGTAACGACAGCTTAAAAGCTCTATCTGCGGTAATTTACGCAAAAGATAGCTATATGGAAGTCCTTAACAACGTCAAAATCAAAATAAAGCAACTCAAGTCCCCTTCAGTTAATTCTCTTGAAACCAAATTTAACCACATGACAGATCGGCAAAAAGATTCAATAAGAGTACTAACACAAACATTTTCAAATTTATTTTCTGAACCTGACGAACGACTCACCTATACGACCAGGCTCACAGGTGAAATTCGTACTAATACTGATACTCCAGTCTATACAAAATCGTATCCGTACCCTGCATCCCTAAGATCTGAAATTGAAACCCAGATTGAGAAACTCATAACTGATGGCATTATTCGACCGTCCCGGTCGCCCTATAATTCACCGGTATGGGTCGTACCTAAGAAATGCGACTCCCAAAGGAATAAGCAATACAGAATGGTGATTGATTATAGGAAATTAAACACCGTCACAATACCTGATCGATATCCGATACCGGATATTAATGAAGTTCTTTCCCAGTTTGGCAATAGTAAATATTTCACAGTTCTCGACCTTCGCAGCGGATTTCATCAAATACCGCTAAAAGATTCCGACATAGAAAAAACCGCATGTTCTGTTAATAACGGAAAATACGAGTTCACTAGGCTTCCGTTCGGATTGAAGAACGCGCCTTCAATTTTCCAACGAGCCCTAGATGATATACTCAGCGCGTTTATAGGAAGATCATGCTACGTCTATATTGATGATATCATCATCTATAGTGAGAATGAAACGGAACATATCAAACATATCTCCGAAATATTCGAAACCCTTCAGAACGTCAATATGAAACTCCAACTGGACAAATGTAATTTTTTTAAAAAAAGAAGTGGAGTTCCTTGGTTTCGTCGTCTCTTGTCATGGAATTCGGACGAATTCTGATAAAGTAGAGGCAATCGCGAATTTTCCAGTTCCCACAACACTAAAACAACTTCGATCCTTCCTAGGCCTTTCCGGCTACTACAGACGATTTATTAAGGATTATGCGCAACTCGCGAAACCCTTAACTTCCCTACTAAGAGGAGAAGAAGGACGAATCTCGAAAACGGAATCTCAAAAGACATCCATTACTCTGAATTCTGAAGGTTTAGAAGCATTCAAAAAAATTAAAAACACATTAGTATCACAAGATTTAATTCTATCATATCCAAATTTCCAAAAACCATTCGAACTGACAACCGATGCTTCAAATGTAGTTTTAGGCGCTGTCTTATCTCAAGACAATCGGCCAATAACATTCATTTCTCGCACATTGAGTATGACCGAGGAAAATTATGCGGCAAATGAGAAGGAAATGCTCGCCATAATATGGTCCCTCAACACGCTACGTAATTACCTTTATGGTACAGCAAAGGTTCGAATTTTCACTGACCATCAGCCGCTGACTTATGCATTGAGTTCTAAAAACCATAACTCCAAAATGAAGCGCTGGAAAGCTATTCTAGAGGAGTACAACTATGAGCTCCAGTATAAACCCGGACGGAGCAATGTAGTGGCTGATGCGCTTTCAAGAATAACTCAGATTAACTCAATGACACCCACTATACACAGTGATGAAAGTTCATCGCATGAGCTAATACCAGCTGTGGAAGCACCCATAAATGCTTTCAAAAGTCAGATAATGTTATCCACTGGAGATGAAGAAAGTTATAAATTTGAAATCCCTTTCCCGACCTACCATCGTCACACCATCATTAGAAAAAATTACACTGAAGAAGATCTTATCCGTATTTTAAAAAGATATTTAAGCCCTAGTGTTATAAATGGCCTATACGTTTCAGAACCCATCATGGGACAGATTCAAAAAATCTACCCACTCCATTTCAGGTCCTATAAATCTAGGTTTACACAAACATTAGTGAAAGATATTACAGATCCATTAGAACGAGAACAAGAAATATTAAAGGAACACAAAAGAGCTCATCGAAATAGTTTAGAAAATAAAAACCAAATAATCCAACATTTCTACTTCCCGAAAATGAGATCCGAAGTGGATAAGATAGTCCGACAATGTTCAGTTTGTAAGGAATATAAGTATGATCGCCACCCCAATAGGCCAGAATTACAATCTACGCCAATCCCTCAATATGCCGGTCACAGTATCCACATAGATATCTACTCTACCGAGAAGAATTTAGTTCTGACTGCTGTGGATAAATTCTCGAAATATGCCCAAACCCGAATTCTGAAGTCGAAAGCCACAGAGGATGTGAGAGAACCTTTACGACAAATCCTTTTCGCCTTTGGCGTCCCTAAAAAAGTCATTTTTGACAACGAAAAATCTTTCAACTCAGCATCCATCGGATTCCTGCTCCAAGATCAGTTAGGAATAGAGGTCTACACGACTCCCCCTTATACGAGCACAGTCAATGGGCAAGTGGAACGGTTCCACTCAACGCTATCCGAAATCATGCGTTGCCTCAAAACTGATAATATACACAGATCTTTTGAGGAGTTACTCGATCGTTCGGTATACGAGTACAATTATTCAATCCATTCAACTACAAAGAAACGACCGATAGAAGTGTTCTTTGGCCGTACCGTAAGCTTTAACCCTGAAACTTACGAAAAAGCTAGGCAGGAAAACGTTGAACGATTGAAAGCAAAACAAGCTCAAGATCTAACTTTTCACAACAGGAGAAAACAGACAATTAAAACTTACAAGCCCGGTGAGACTATCCACGTCAAGATTAACAAACGTTTAGGAACTAAATTGTCTCCCAGGTTCAAGAAGGAAACCGTTAAGGGGGACAAAACAACAACAGTCCTAACACAATCTGGAAAGGTAATCCACAAAAACCTCATTAAAAGTTAGCATTTATCCTTACAGATTCTTCCTGACTCCATGCCTCGGCAGCATTCAAATTTTGGATTACTCAAATTCGCAGGCAATAACATGGCACATGGGAAACGCACGAATACAGACAGGAACATTCCGATTAATACACGTAGTTGCATTAGATGAATATCAGGAAAAAGTTAATGAAATTAAGGCAACCATAAATTCACGAGTGACCAACAGAGACCCTATTTATCCCTTCCTTATCCATGAACTTTCCCAAATCCAAACCCACCTAAATAGACTCAAACCTAAACAAAAAGCCAAAAGATCCTTGGATTTTATAGGCAAATCGTGGAAATGGATAGCTGGGAATCCAGACCACGATGATCTAATTATCCTAACAGAAAAAATAAATAATGTTCTTGAAAATAACAATTAATTAATATCATTATATTTTTTACAATATCATTTCGAATTTTTTGAGGTAATGAAACAAATAAGAGAGCTAGTTCAATAAACTACTACGCGCACCGATTGATGATTAGACATAATCAGGACAACTTATCCTTTGATATCGTCAGCTGTACCATCAATACGTTGTGGATATGTACGCTAAGATCGAAAGCGAACGTTTGCAATTTATTCGATGCAACCAGGCTAAATTACGGTCGGAGGAGTACATTTACGGGATTCTATTGTCGGAAACATCGATGGAAATTTAAATGCTAATGACATCGTTAATGCATTTATTTTACCTTCCAGCATGTCCACGGAACATGCAGGAATACATACAAGATGCGATGACTTACGTGCGTCATTACGGTCGTCCTAATTTTTTGATTTCATTTACATGTAATCCAAATTGGGAGGAAATTCAAATAATTGATTGATTTATTGATAAACTGTAAAACATTCGGTTTACGGCAACACACGATGTTGGCTGTATTTGATTGAGAGGCAAAAGCGTGGCTTGCTTCACGCTCACATTTTAATTTGGCTTCAAATTGCAGCAGAAACGCTGAGAATGGTGGCCAAACATTCACAATGCGAATACCAAATTCTACAAATCTAATTGAAATTGACAATCAGTGGTTAGTACTACTCACCATTGCTTTCAAAAACGTATAAAGCTCATATTAATGTCGAGCTTTGCAGTTCCGTAAAATCCATAAAGTACATTTGCAAATATGTTAATAAAGGCAGTGACTTGGCCGTATTTGAAGTACATGACATCGATAAAAATGACGAAATAGCACGACAAAAAATTGGTAGATACATAAGCAGCAACGAAGCGATCTGGTATATTCTAAGCTTTCCATACACGAAAGAGACCTTTCTGTCCAACATCTAGAAAACGTCTTGATAACGGTCAACGTGTATATTTCACTGAAGAAAATGTTCTCCAAAGAGCACTTGAGACACCAAAAACTGCACTGACAAAATTTTTGACATTCTGCCAAAAACCTGATGTTTTCGGCCAATTTGCCAAAACATTATTATATACCGATGTTCCACGCCATTTTACATGGAACAAATCAGGTAAAACATGCCAGCCACGCAAACAAGCAGAACCACATCCTTCAATCACAGGTATATTCAAAGCCAAGACATTGGGGCGAATTTACTCAATACATCCAAAACAACGTTAATGCTTTTTTGTGTTTGTTGTTGGCGAATGTTCCCGGACTAACGTCTTTCTAATTTTTGCGATTAGTTAATGGCCGAGTGTTGAATACATATCAAGATGCATGTCGCGAGTTGCAATTGCTGGAAGACGACAATCATTGGGGCCTGACACTTGCTGATGCAGCGTTGACATCCACGCCGAATAGCATTCGTCAAGTATGTGCAATTATTTTGACGACATGCTATCCAACACAATCGTCCACTTTGTGGGAAAAATACAAGAATCATATGACTGAAGGCTGAAGTTAAACAAATATGGATCACACGCCAGAGATGTATGATGAAGCTTTAGTGCTGATCGAGGATTTATGCATTTTAATTTCAAGTTTACCACTCACTCATTATGGTTTGCCGTCACCTGATCGCACGGCCACTGACTTAGTTAACAGTGATTTGCAACGATAAAAACAGTATAACGACGTTGAAGTAGCTACCGTTATTATGAATAATGAGCCATTGCTGACAGCTGAACAAAAAAATATTTATAATCGGATTATGCTGACTGTTGATGCTGAACAAGGCGGCTTTTTTTTCTTCGACGCACCAGGTGGAACTGGTAAGACAAAAAATTGCATTAGCAATTGCATCGTTAGGCATTGCTGCCACTTTGTTAGATGGTGGGCGAATGGTCTATTCAGCATTAAGCTGACATTACACATTCATAACAAACCAAACACAATATTTAACTTTAAATAAAAAAGCGGAATGGCCAGTAAGTTAGTATAAGATTGTTAAGTAATTTTAAGCTGGCATTTAAGCATTTTTTGTTAGTACGAGTATGTAAGAGTTAATGATTAAGTAAATAAAATGCATTTAAAACTAAACTAAAACTAGTATCGATCGACATAATGGATGGATCGACATATTAGTTGGTTGTCAAATGTCAAATATTATGGTTATTTAATTTGTGACAAAACTTAAGATTTATCAATCTACATAAAAATAATCTGAAAGATAGTTAACAACTTTCATATTTATTCACCTTTTAAACCTTCTCTGGACTTCCACAAATAATTCAAAAAATTAGCCAAATCTGTCCAGCCGTTCTCGAGTTTTAGCGAGACTAACGAACAGCAATTCATTTTTATATTATATAGATAGATAGTTTCGTTTATAATTTTAGACAAATATTATAATACTTTTCTCTTTTCCTGGTAGCATTCCCTATTCTGGTTTAGTTTTAGTGTTCGTTTGTCTTTTTGTGTCTCTATGTCTTTAACTAAATTTTCAAGATTCGCAAACATTACTTGTTCATGCGTTTTTTTAACAGTAGAACGGTATACTGTATTATAATATTTTTTTATTGCCCTATGTACTTTTTGGATAAGTGTTACATCTAATTTCCTCATGACTACATGTAACGTAGAATGATATATTGCCTGTATTGTATTGGGTAGTATTGGGTTTAGTAAAGTGAAGTTCGACTTATTGGTCTCATTTTTATAACGATGACTTTCAAAATTTCAGACAAATGTATCGAGTAGGTTTGTTTTGACAGCTATTGAAAATCACCAAGTTCGTGTTTATTTGCAATCATGGAGAAAAAGCAATATCGATCAGTGATTCTTTTTTTTTTTTTTTTGCGATGGGAAGACATGTGAGGAAATAAAAGTGAAGTTGCATGCCTTTTATATGGACCATGCGCCTTCGATGACTACCATCACTGGTTTAATGAATTCAAGCAAGGTAGAACATCCGCTTTTGATGAAGAGCACCCAGGCCGTCCGATTGAGCTGACTACGGAGGATATGGTTAATAAAATCCATGATATCGTGTTAGGAGATCATCGGGTGAAGGTCAGAGAGATTGCTGACGTTGTATACATCTCAATTGAACGCATTCAAAATATCCTACACGAAAAATTGGCAGGAGAAAGCTATCAGCGAGATGGGTGCCGCGTTTGCTAACTGTGGAGCAAAAACGAAAACGCAATCGCCATAGAAAACCTAGTCGGACAAGAATATATGTATATATATTAGTTAGAATATCGCTGGACTAAATATGTCGAGCTGAAAAGAGACTATATTGAGAAATAAATAAATTATTTTTTTAATGCGTTTCTGGCCTCACACAGGTTATCATACAGCCCTCGTAAATAAGGGAAATAGATTTTCATTCTTAAAGTCGTGATACATCTCTATTATACCGTTATGAGCACTTTCATGGGCATAGTATAGAGAGATTTGTTTATGTGTCCCTTCTAATGTCTTAAGTTCCTTTGGTCTTAATGTTAATTCAATAAATTTGATTTGTTTGTCGTGTCCAAAGAGTTATATCAATAATTGCTGTATTTTCATAAAGAGGTCCATATAAATTATTCTAAATCTGTCCAACAGTCTTTTTCTCCTGTCATATTAACATACCAGTATATTAGGCGAAGTTGTGTAGTATCTCTTTTTCTTTGTCCAGTTGTTTTTGCACTTGAGTTTGAATGTGGTCTTGTGTTATTCTTCTTATGAATGTGAAGTGGCATTGTCTCGTACAAATACAATAGATACAATAGTTTTAAAATATGCTGGAATGAAATGCTTTCATAATAAGACGCTTATTCAAAATAAATAAATAAATGAATTTGTTCTTAAATGCTAGCAGGTATATGAAAAGCTAGAGATACATACGAAGATTCGACGCGGATAAATTGAATTTTAAAAGTCCAGCAGCACAGAAAGCTTTACAACAGGCCTAGTCAGCATACCAAATTGCATTTTAATTTCTGAAACGCGTATTTTGCCATCATAACCCGGATATATTTTATGTTAACTATGCGTCCCATGGGTCATTCATTTGGAGGGATTTTTTCCTCTCGAATTACTACGAGATAATTGATGGCACCACCTCTTTACGCATTTTTCCATTTATATCATTTATGCATTTCGCAGGGTTACTCTCGTTTTCACCGAGCGCAAAACTGTTGGTGAAGTAACACTATTTTCTCTCATCGTCGAATGCAGCTAATTGACTTTTCAGGGATTTCATGTTCTGTGGTAGCTACAAGCAGAACACCGCGAAGAAAATGTTTGGACGTTAAATGTAGTGGATCGTTGATGTTTCCGGAAAGCGGGGAGATCGGCCTCGAGTTAAGGCAAGCCTCAATTTTTGCCAAAAGAGCCGTGAACTCCTTGAAAGTAAATTTCAGGTTTCCTGTGACCTTCCGGAAATACACCTTAAAGCTCTTAACTGCATACCGCTTATATGTGGTGCTCCGGGTGGAATGAATTTCCACTGCAGGTTACGATTTTTATACTTTTGTGCAACGTCTGTTAAAGGTTGAGTCTGAAATAAACCCGTTTAATGCAGCGATAAATTATTCAATGGTGAGATCACTAGTCGGTTCAGGGTGTATCGCATAATATACCAAAATACACGAAAACACAAACTTATCGCTTAAGAGGCCCATACATATAACATAACTATTAACACCTGTGTGTTGACGCCAAAAAAATATTTGGCAAACACCTAGCACCAAGTCCGTGAACATTAATTGGTTGCTGACCTTCGAAATAAAAACTATGCGCGAGATGAGTGGAAGTGGATGTGGTATTACATTGTGTCTTCTTATGATTAATACGTGTTTAGAAAATAAAATTTTTTTTAGAAAAAAACACAAAAAAATCGAGTTTGGGCGAAGAATTGGTGTATACATTATCGCACGTGAGAAGAAACTTCCCCTGGAGATTATAAAAATTTTCTAACGATGGATATTGCCACATATCAAGATCTCCCACTTTTATTGGAACCATTAATTAAAAAGCGAAATACGTATATGAGAGACTATTTCACCAAACGAAAGACTTTCAGCCACTTTAAGGTTCCTCGCATCTAGACAAAACTTTGAAGACTTAAAATTTCTAACAGCTGTTTCTCTCCAGTGTTTGGACCGACTAATTATGGAAACCTGTGTAGCTATTATAAAGATATTGAAAAAAAATATATATATAAAAGTATTTTTTTTAATTTAATTTAAATGCTGAATACAATACATCATTGCATAGAAGAAATGTTAAGTGAATAGACGTGTTTTTAATCGTTCTATCCTTACGATAACTATATATTCGATTTCAAACAAATTGTCACTAACTGTCTCTGTAATACAAGTGATAGATTAGTCGCGATACTTTGACTCCTTTAACTGCATCAATTGCAAACGTTTTTGAAGACTAATTTATCTGTGGTCACTAACTTTCAGTTTCTTTCTTGTTCAAATGTGCAGCTTTAACAGTAAAATTTGTGAAGCCATTGCTTTTCTTAACCATACAGTCCAAGAGGTTGAGACTAGCATCCTGGAACTACGCAACTATAACGAGAAATTAAGAGAAGAGGTGCCTGATCTACAACGAAAAGAGCGTCTCAGAGATGTTATTGTTCGTACCATTCCACAAAGACTGGGAGTAAACCCCATCAAACTGGTAAAAAACATAGCTGAGAAACTGCACCATAACATCACCTCTCACTTCGATGCTTTTCGATGGAGTAATACACCAAACAATGGTCACAGCCCGCTACTCATCAGACTCTCGTCTCAGACAGAGCAACGTTCGCTGCTCGCTGCTTTTCGTGAAAACAACGGCCATACGCTCGCTCAGCTGGATAATGAATTGTCTGTTTACCACAACAGCACAACCTCTGCGCACACCACCACCCGTATTTACATTAATGAGAGCGTAAAGAAAGAGAATAGCTCCTTGGTTCGCCATGCTCTCCAAATTCGTCGTGAGGGCCTGCTGCTCTCTGCCAAAACGCGCAATGGCTTTGTGTATGTTAAGAAGAGCAAGAATGACACCAAGATGAGAATTTCGTCAACTACGAATTTTCCTGAATAGGTTTGTTTTTAATCTGAATTGAAATCTTTGAATGTATTAAACTTTGAATTCTTAAATTTTGTATTATTAGTGAATTCTTGATTTATTTTACATTATTTTTTTTAATAATGTTACTAAATGTTGTACTTATATTATTTCGTCTCTCCTCCTTCCTCTCTCTATTTCCCTGTGTGTTTCGCACTTTTCTTTCGAATAGATTACAATGATACCTTATTAGTTATTCCAGTTGGGCTGCTATTTCTTGTTTGTGGTGTTTTTCATACTCATGGCTCATAGTGGATCTATATCTGAAACGCTGAATGGAGTTGGAGTTCACACGCTAGCAAAAATTTTATCAAATGCCTATGAAGGATTTAAAGTCTGTCACTTCAATACTCGTAGTTTTGGCCTATCAAAACTTGACTACGTCCGGCATATTTTTAATGATTCGGAAGTTGAAGTTATTTGTGTAAGCAAAACATGGTTCAAAACTCATGATGATGAAAACGGTTACAACCGTAATTATGGCATTCCCGGGTAATTATGGTTCCTCTGGTACACCAGAGTTACTGTAACTATTGGTGGGGGGATAGCAATTTACCATAAGCAGGTTTGACTTGTAAAATGTTGGAAAAGTCATTGGGAAATGACCCTGAATACATTGTTGTCGAAATTTCCAATGGAAACGTGAAGTGTATTATTAGTTTAGCAATTGCTCTTTCGATTCATTGTTTTCTACTTTACAACTATTTTCCGCATCATACGAATTTATTATACTATGTGGGGATTTTAGTGCGGATTTGTTGAAGATGACAGTAGATCTCGTTCACTCTTGGATGCTATTGCATCGTGTGGTCTTATGGCCGTTAATTCTCATGCGACTCGCTTTGGTCTTGATACCCCTCCAAGTCTTCTTGACGTGGTGGTTGTCTCTGACCATACAAACGTATGGTCCATAAGACCAATTGTCACTGGAAGGATTTTCAGACCATGATCTTTTATTTTCTACATATGACATTGAGTTCTCATCGAATCCTCTTCATAAAAGCTTTCGATTTCGTGATTTCGCAGCAATAAATCATAACATGCTTCACCATCATGCTTCACCTTCTACCATGGCATTCGTGCTACTTTCTCTCAGACATTAATGTTAAAATAGGAATCGTTCAGACCCTAATTATAGATGTTTTTAATATACATGTTCCTGTTAAGACTGTTACAGTGCGCAATAGTAAATGCCCAGGGTTTACCACTGAGGTGGATAATGCTATCAAAACTCGTCGAAAATTATATGTTAAATTTTTTTGTTGAAGCTCAGCATTGACTAACAGTCAAAAAATAAACTTTGGGCAAATTTAAGTTCTATTGGGATAGGAAAGAGTCATATACAAACTAAAATGTCAGATGCAGACGAGTTAATAAATGCCTTTTCCCCTAACCCTTGTTGCAATTCTTCGTTTTCCCCGGAAATTCAACTTTTCTTTGGTTGGTCCTACAGGTTCGTGCTCTCAAATTATTAACTCATTTATATAATTTCTGCATTACCTCTTCAATCTTCCCGGATTGTTGGAAAAACTCTTCAACCTTCCCGGATTGTTGGAAAAAGCAAAGGTCATCCCTGTGCCCAAAAAGAACAACCCCTTATTAGTACCCGATTTCCGTCCAATAAGTATCTTACCTTGTTTGTCTAAAATCTTCGAAAAAATTCTTGCGAAACAGATTTCCCATTACCTCAATCGTTTCAATCTATTATCATCAGTGCAGTCAGGTTTTCGATCTGCACATAGCTGTTCAACAGCTATGATCAAAGTGCTTGACGATATTAGAATTCAATATGACAAGGAATATGTTCCACTGCCCTGGTTACTCGATTTCGACACGATCAGTCATGAGGTTTTTTGCACTAAACTGAAACTTTACTTTAGTATGAGTGATTCTTCAGTGTGTCTGATTAGGAATTATCTTACAAATCGTGTTTAAAGAGTTATTGCTAACTCCAAATGCTCTCAACCCAAAAATTGTTTCTGGAGTTCCCCAAGGTTCAGTTCTTGGCCCAATTCTTTTCTGTCTTTTCACTAATGATTTACCGCAAGTGTGTCGAAATACATATATTGATAGGTATTCCGATGACGCGCAGATATCCCTTTCTCGACCACTTGACCTGGTGGAAGATCTTGTGGATAGATTTAATTCGGACTTGTCTTCCATTGAAAAATGGTCTCAAGACAATGGTCAGATTCTAAATCCAAAAAAGAGTCAGATAATTTTAATTTAAAAAAAAATTTACAATGTCGAAGAGTTATCGCCAATCTTTTCAACTCCACAAGGCTAATCTTCTCTGACACCGTGGTGAGCCTTGGATATAAAATAAATCGGTCTCTTTCTGCAACTGATCACGTAAACTTAATCATAGCGCGTGTATATGCAGGATTGAGAAAGCTCTGCCTGTTTTCTAGTTTTACACCTGTTAGCACCAAACTGAGGTTGATTAAGTCCATTCTATTGCCGACTTTTGACTATGCTGTAGTTATCTACTGAGTACTAGATTCTCTCTGCCAGCACAAACTACTTATCGCTATTAACGATATGGTTCGATATGCCTTTGGAGTAAGAAGATACGACCATATAACCCTTTACCATAAGCATGTCCTTTGGTGTTCATTTTCTGAGTTTTGGACAATAAGAAGCTGTGTGTTTTTACGTAAATTAATACAATATTTGAAAAATTAAAATTTGTTAATTCACCTAGAACTTTCAATCTTATCTCACCCTCTTATAAATATCTGAACTCTTCCTTGTTCATGTTTCCAGACTGTGGAATTAACTGCCTAACCATTAAACAGGAAATAGGAGCTAAACAATTTACACGTGCTTTGCCCTCTTCTTTCCCCCCTATGCTACCACAATTTTCTCTTTCCCTTTCTCAGTATTAGTAACGAATATTCTTTAAGTCAGTTTAAGATTTGATTTTTATTCTTTCACTTAATGTTTTAGTTGGTGAACTGGTGAACTTTAATGTGGTGAACTGCTATGAATGAGCTTTCATGTACTATAAAATACTTCTGTTCTTATTTGTACCTTGCCAAATAAAACCTAGATTTAAAAAAAATAAAAAAATACAAAATTAAAAACTAAAACTAACTTCAAATAAATAGAAAAAAGATAACAATAATAATAATTCAAATAAATAAAGCGCCCGAAGCAAGAAATGGCTTAAAACCTTTTCTACTTATAAGAAGTGTTATTAAATAAGTCTCGGAATGACTGAGGTCTCCCCGAGTTATTACTTCAACATGATTTTCTGTTGTCGATACAAATGGATGACTGTTCGGTGGTGTTGAAGAACTATATTCACTAGCCAACTGGTTTCCAGTCGATATTATAGAATATGGTATAGAAAATCTAGTGACTGTTGAACTAGAGTGAAGAATTGTTTTGCCTCGAAAATTGACAGAATTGATTTCCTAAACTTGCAGTTAAATACGGTAATTTTCTTGCCAAAGTATTTCCTCGATGGGTCTTTTGGCATATATTTTTTGATCATTTTCCAATTTCGCAAAAAGTACAGCCCAAAACTTCGAATAAATATCTGCTTCACCTTTTTCTCCAACTTTTTTCACTTGATCGAAATGATCATTGCTTTTGCGAAGAAGTCTGTCTTCTGACATGACGCGTTTTTTTCTTTTTTAAGTGGTTTGAACTCCAACGTATTTTTTTTTTAATTTGTTGCTTTGTTTTAGATACCAAGAACTGAATAAGATTGGAAGTTGTTTGCTAAAGATTTTGAAAAAAACATGGTATTTCCTCAACTACATTGGAGCCATCAATGACAAACATGTAGAAAGAAAAAAGCAGGATCAGTATCTTACTACTTTAACCAATAAAAAACATTTAGTGTCGTTATGATGGCTATCGTCAACGCGAATTATAACTTCATAGTGGTTGAAGTAGGAACAAATGGAAGAATTTCTGATGCTGGTGTGTTTGCTCATACAAAATTCAAACAAAAATATTATGATGATGAATTCAATATACCAAGCGCTGAAAAGTGCTTTTAAGTGAAGATTCGTTTCCATATGTTTACATTGCAGATGATGAATTTCTTTTATTAGAAAATGAAGCCTTACAGTGTGGCCGTGGCTCAAGTGGTAGTGTATTGGTTTCCCAATCGGACGGTTCGGGGTTCAATACCAGCCGTGACCGGAAGACTTTTTTCAGGCAACTAAAATGTTGTGTGATAAATGGTTGCCTAAATACAACATCAAGTCAATTTACACTAATAATTTAGTCTTCCCATTAAATGTTGGATGCCACCCATGGAGCGAAATTGCCACTAAGCCTGAACATCTTTCTTTCTGTCCCATTTTCCGAAAAACTAGACACATGCTTTGGCATTATAAGTGCAGTCATATCCACTTGAGTGTTAAGTTCTTTAAAAAAAATAAAAACACAGTCGTAAGCAATTGTCTAAAGAAGAAGACGTATTCAACTATAGGCTATCATGAGCTAGAAGAATTGTGGAAAATGATTTGGGAATATTGTCTAGCCGATTCAGAACACTTATAAGTACAATAAATTTACCACCAGATAAATCATCTACAATTGCTGTTATCTGCACTACTTTTTAAAGCATCCCACCAACTATTTAAAAGTTGATATGGAAAATACTTTCACGGGAGAAATACGTAACTGATTATGGCGATCAGATACCTTCACGAATTGCAGCCATAAATTGGTAGTAACCCTACGGTAAATTCTAAAGAAACTCGCGACAAGTTTTACAATTATTTTAACTCAGTAGGAGCGGTTTCATGGCAGAATAATAGCTTCATTAAGCCGTTTTTATATACTTACTGCTTCTTCTCCTATTAATATTCTATCATTTACATCTAAGTCAATTGTTGAAATCGCCTCTATTTGCGATTCCTGGTTTTCACAGATCCTAATTCATCAAAGTACCACAGCATTGGTGCTTACCGTCGTCCACGCCAGCTCCCGATTCTTAACTTTTTTTTTATTTTCTGCAGCTCTCGCCTATATGACAACCGCATGGTAATTATTTTCCGTTTTACTATATCCACCGTTGCGCTTGAATCCAATTCATTATATTTAGCCACTAGATTCTCCCAGGCCTTATTTTTCCTATGGTGAATTTTATAGCTCCTACGATGGTCCCTGGATTGTCTCGGTAAATTTCAAGAAAATCATTCAAAATTACAGTTCTTTCAACCGGTAAGGCCGCAATTAATTGAGTCTTAAGTTGTGTTTTGTTCATAGCAGGGAAGAGGAGGGTAAGACGGATTACTTAACACTTGAAGCGTAATAAAAATGAAACTATTCTACATCCGTAATATTTTTTAGTACGATTATCATCTTTGGCAATCAGTCTTTGTAATTATATTCTTTTCAGCACATGCGTTAAAAAATAAAGTTTTCAAGACAAAAAAAGTAAAACAAGTCCCACTACCTCATCTTGCGCCCATAGCCTAAGCCAATTATTCTGTGGTCATAACATCTTCATCTATAGACCGGAACAGCCGCAATGAATCCGTTTGCCAGAACAAGACGCTTGGTGTCAAGATTGCAGAATTGACAGTAAATGTTCCCACAGTTGCAATTGTGGTGTTTGCTGTCATAGAGTAGTTAGCGACAAACTCTTAATTGAGGGAGTATTTGTTGTCAATGAAGGAGCAAAGTCTCATTCAGAGAAGACTGATGAACCCCACATTTCTTAAAAGCGTTTGCAGCTGTTGCAATGAAAGATGCCTGTATGAAGGTATTTCACAAGTTTTCTTCAACTGCCGTATTTAACTACATTTCCTTGATTATTACGGAGCCAAGCTCGATCTAATTTAATTAAGTAACAAACAAAGTGGCAGCAGAAATTTATTAGTTACCAGAATATTTTCGTCCCCAAAAAAGTTCTTACCTGTTGGGGACTTATCGCAACTGACACGTTCGAACTAAACTTGGATCTCACGGAAATTTACCAAAATCAGTTTTATTTTTTTTATAAAACAAAGACGTGGTTTCGGTTATATGCCACTATTCACACTGATAGACCTACTACCCCGCCTTTCCCGCCATCCGGTCTTACCCTGCCTTACCCAACAAGTTTTACATAAGCGAATGTGTTTTTTTACTAGGTCTTTAATTCGCGGCATCCGGAATCCACTACTGGTTAACACCGCGAATTGAAAGTGAATGATAAAACTTTGTAAGAAGTGAAGCGATATACGAGTTGTTGGGTAATATAATCGGAAACTCTTCGCAATATGTTTTACACTTAGTTGAAGTATAAAATGAAAAACAAGAGATAAAAGACGTTAAAATTTATTATTCTTCCGATTCAAATGACTGGCGATTAGTGTCGAGGAAACTTGTCTCATGAGATGAACAAACCTCGGTGTCTAACAGCTGTTATGCTTTACTCTTATATACATGTGTCAATGAACTCTTTTAAATATTCATGTAATATGTAATGACACTTATGTGTTTGTACATTATGTTTATACCAATTAAATTTGATAATGCCCCATATATAAATTATGAAGTTAGAGCTGTGACTATTAACCTTATGGTGTATGCTTTCTCTCTCTTTAAGTTGGCCATTAGTATAAGGTTTTGACTTAGCATGACTAGCGACACTAGATGTGTCATATTGGTTTTGGGCGATGCTAGAGAGAGAAAGCATGCATCTTAACAATCTGGCCTTGCCCATTTGACAGTTCAGGTGTTTTAGTTAGTTATTGTCTATTATTTTGGTTGTGGTTTTATCTATGCGCTTACAATTTGTGTTTTCATGTTCGTCGAAACTAGTCGTAGAAGATATCAAAGTTGCATTTGCAACCAGCATTCTAGTTATATCTCGACGACCAGTCCAACGCGCAGGAAACCCTTTCATCTTTTCACCGCCTCAAGTTTCAAATGTGCGCGGCCTTACAATAGGTGCATTTTCGAATGCAAGATACGAGTGTATTTAAATTTTTATGATTTGTGCTGTTTTGTTGGGAACCAACACTATATGAAAGCGTAGAACAAGCTAATTTTCCGCGGGACCATATTATTCCATGAGAATCTGTCATTGGTTTGAGAATAAGAAGGAAACTTAGATATTGTATCTTTATATCCTGTTTTGATAGTGAGTACTTCACGATGAGGGCAAACAAATTGCTTAAAAATTTGTTACAACAGGTAGCAAAAGATAAGGAAAATTTAGCGAAAGAGTTGATGAAGGATAGATCGTGGAATTATCTAAAATTATTTAAAAATCTAAACTACAAAGCTTGTTCGGAGTGCAACATTGCCAGTACTTGAGCTGTTCAAACAAACAATTCCGCATCGGAAGAAGAGATTCAAGAATTATTCCAAATATCAAGGAAATTTACATTGAATACCATACGGACCTAGACTAGACAACCATGGGCAAGATCAAAACACAATCCGGAGCTCCGTAAGTTCTGTGAAAACAAATGTAACATGAGATAAAAATATTATACGGTTACCAAAAATAAATGTACCTACGTTTTCGGGAAATACGAGAGCTGGAAGTCTTTCCATGAATTTGTTTCATCACACATTCGTAATAATAAGTCGCTTCCCAGAAATTGAAAAAATGCACACAAATTATTTTTCGGACAACTGGTTTTGCAAAACCAGAGCGCAACGGGGTAAGAAATCTTTGAACACATCTACTGATTGTCGCCGTGCATTCCAAAACCCAGCGCTGTCTATTGAACACAGGGATTCCATCCTGATTTATTGTATTTTGTAGAAACTTCCCGCAATCACTCAGCAACTGTGGGAAGAAAAATTAGGTTCGTCAAAAAACACGAGACATTTGCCTACCTTTAAGGAGTTTGCCGAGTTTTTAGAAGCTAGATTCCGTTCCTTAAAGGTCGTAAATCAGCAAGGTCAAAGGGTTCAAGCGGTAGGAATTCGTAATAGCATTCAGAAGGTCAAGGGCCGACTAAATCAAACCCTTTCCTCTTAAGTTCGAAGAATAGAGATGAATATAGCTGCAAGGTGTGGCACAGGGGACGAACATTCTCTGCGAAAATGTAAACGCTTTTTAAAAACGGTGTAGGTGCACTTCTAGGGAGTGTAAGAAAGATAGGGGTTTACAAAAATTGTCTCGCGTACAGCCACTCCACATCCCATTGTCCTAATAGGATCCGTTGTTATTTTTGCCAGCAGCCTCATCATTCTCTGATCCACCATCATAACTCACATAATACAACAGTAAATCTCATACAAACACAAATGCACATCCACAGCCCATAGCCCATAGCTCACACATCTAACTACAATTCACACAATTCACATAACTCAGTACAGTCCATTCAAACCCACACAACACTATTCAAAGCAATCGGTCTCCATACAATTCAAAGCAATACACCCAAGCTTCCACTCAACCCACAAACCTCTTAAATTAAGTCCAATCCTATCAAGTTTCAGCAGTTGACTCAAACGTTCCCAAATTCATACCAACCGGCCGTCAACAAACCAGCACCAATACCAAGTCATCGGTGAACACATTTCATAATCGCCATCAATCCAACACAAAGGTGCTTCTGGCGACAACATTGGTAAAGGTCAAGACATCAACAGGAGGAGACACGCACCTAAGAGCCTTAATAGATCCAGGGTCGAAAGTGACGTTCAGCACAGAAGAAGCGGTGCAGCTGCTCAATATCAGTACACGGCAAACATTTGTCGAAGTCTCTGGGTTGGGGAAGGTCAGAAGCGGAGCATGCCAGAACCTGGCAAATATCACCCTCGGATCACTCAACTCGAACTTTGAGTACCACATCCAAACACTCGTTTTCAAGTCCCTCACTGGCCTTCCTCCGGCCCACCAATTGACTGTAGACAAATGGAACCACCTTAGGGGTTTAAAACTATCAGATCCCTTCCTCTACAGACCGGGGAAAATAGATCTCCTCTTAGGTACCGATGTTTATTCCGAAATCGTGTTGCCCCACATATCTAAAGACGAAGAGATGAACTTACAAGTTGCTAAGAAAACAGAGCTTGGCTGGATACTGCGAAGATTTTGAGAAATTGAGGAGGCTCCATTCGCAGAACACAACTGAATGAAATGAATGTTGAACGAAAATGATAATTGAGTACGTCTTATTACGACGGCGGATGGAATTCGACTCCGTTTCCGAAACCCAGTTGGCTTAGTTCGCCCAACTCTTGTGAATTTCATTGCCGTGGGCATAATTAGAGTCCACAATGTCGTGGATTCTTGCGAAGGGCATAGGGTGATCCCACATGTATATATTTTAAGTAAGTTTGTTGTGATGAACTGGTATGTGGAGCATTCACATTGAATGAAGAAAATGTTTGATCAACTTGTACTTGAATGGGATTATGCAAATCCACAGCTTGCATGTAAATTGACTTTGGCGATAGTTCTCTTTATCTTTGGAGCTTTTGCAATCGGATTCTTCATATCAGACATCGATTCTAAGATTTGGTATTGTTGGGTTTACAGAAGATTCATATAATACATTGTTCCCAACTGAAGGGTGTCTGTTCGGGTAGGTGATTAGAACACAGAAGCACCAAAATTGGGTCCAAAATTTCGCATCAACCTAATAGGCTTTGAGGATCGAGGGAAAATCATTAATTTCACTCAGAAGTTTCTTAAGATTTTTTTGCCTGATTCTTCACTGCGGACCGGATATTGAAAAGTGGTTTAGCTGACGATTTACCAAAATTCATTGATTTTCATAACGTTCTAACAAGGCATTCCAAGCCAGATCGAAATTATGAGTTGTAAGGTCAAATCTGCAAACGATGCCATGTGTTTCGTTTTTGGTTTTAGAGCGTGGGTGAAATCATTTTTCAACAGCACATACTCGTAACTTTGGGTGATTTATGTAGATAGTCGTGAATAAATCACGAAATTATGGCCAAAGCCAAATAATCACAGTCAAACATTTCATTATCGCCCGGGCGTATTTTCACACACAACATATTTCACTTTTCACCACTGTATCCTTTGGCTGACAATAGTTTACTCATTCATCCTCTAAATCGGAATCTATTAATTTTAATTTTCAAATTGTATCTATGATTTCACTTAAACACGTCACGTAACGAGTATATGAGAATTTGTATTTACCTTTATGGCTTGTATATCTTATTCGGAAGGAAAGTCGAATGCTTGTAAACAAAAGCAATATGACCTAGCGATTTTCTACCATAACTCATTTAACTAAGCTTTAGAAGTCTGTAAGGAGGTTGTTGTTGTACAGGTTAGAATTTCTTCTCCATACGCATTTGCGAAACTCAATTAATTGATCGGTATCACCTACAAACTCATCTAATCAGATCATTATACTAAGTTAATTTTTTTATCAGATGCACAATCCCTTATATTGCTTTCCAATGTGATTCAAACCAATCAGCCTTGTTAACTATTCAATAAGATAAGATTTACCACGTCTGAAAGACCTAACTCTTTGATTATTTTTTTTTCTTTTGATGTACACTTATGGTTAGAAAATTGCACAAGTTTATTTGGAGATATACATACATGTACGTAGAGATTATAATAATGTATATATAAATAACCATTATTAAATATTATATTACCTTAATCTTTTTTTTATTAGCTTTAATCTAAATCTAAATTTGTATTGAACATATTAATGCTTCACTAGTTTATAAAATAATTTATGTCCTAATGTGATTACAAAATAAAACTAAATTAGACTTAAAAACTTGAAACTTAAACAATAAATGTGTTATATTGCCAAAGTTTTTTTTTTTTTTTAACTTTCAGTTTTGACTAAAAATTCCAGTTTAAAATAACTTCCCGGTGTTAAATTAAAAATATTTCTTTTTGGGATTTGTGTATAGCATAGTCAGAAATGGGAGTTATTTTAAAAGGACAGTGACAAAATGCAATACCAAATTTAAATTTCTAAAATTTTTTTTAATATGTTTTTTTCAAATTCATTTTATTCATTCTGTCCAATGTTCAAAAACAAATAATTTTTTATGAAAAAATTATGAAAACAAATATCTTATCTGTGATGTGCCAAAAAACAATATTTTGGGTGTAATGTGATATCGCATTTTCGAAAGATAAGGTTGAATTTTTTATGGCAGCGAATGCAACGCATTTGGTTTATCTTGTATTGCACTAAGTGGTCGTGTTTTTTTCTTTCTTTGGCTGCCTTAACGTGGCAGAAAATCTTAAGAGTCAGACATCCTGAGGTACTGAAAAGAACTCAGGTGAGACTTCGAACTAAGCACCAAAGACGTCAAAACTGTACGTAAAACGGTTAACAGTATGGAGGTGACCCCACAGGATTATACTTCAGTTCATTATACTCACTGCCCCAGCAGCGACGGAGAAGAGGAACTTGTCGGAGGAAGTTACACCCACTGAAACCGACCAACCTCACGGATCTGAAACTGCGCCCTATCTTTCAATCCTGAATAGGGCCAAGAGGGAGAAAATGTCCGGCACTCCCGTCAATGGATCTCTCCACGCCCTATGCTCGCATGAAACCGGTCCTGCAACCAGCAAAGACTGCAACTCAAGTGCACGATAATCGCATGAAGCAGTCAAACCTGCACACGACATGCACACGAAGCCAGTGCTAAAATCAGCGAAGGTCGTAGCTCTGATCGACGGAAGTCGGCCAAAGCGGTGAAGTCCTAGACCATCCAGTTTGCCATTGGCAGTTAGTTGAATCATGAAGAATGGTAGCTTCCACTTCACCCTTTTGGCTCTAGCTGTCGCGAAAGGCTTAGATCCCACAAGATTGAGCTCGTCGCACTCGTTCTCTTTCAGCAGTGCAAGGGGCTCTTTTGGATCAGTTATGGTTCTGGCCCCTCAGCAGCAATGTTTGCAGCTTTTCACACTTCGGTGTGAAAAAGAAGGAGAAGAATCGCGTACCTATCTATACTTAATCTCTTTATTAAGAAATTACAAGCTATAGCCGACTTATATAGCTCTATTGCATCCCTCAATTCGACTTTATATGTGTTGACTGGATATCAACAGATCTGTCTGTTATTTTATGCTCTTGTTGTTATTGCTGTTTATGCTTTTGTTGTGGCTTCTTTTTTCTTAGTTTCTGTGCCGTGGTCTGTATTTTTTGTTGTTGTTGTTTGTGTTTGTATTTGTGTTTATGTTTCTGTAGCAGTACGCAAAATCATTCACGACGGCAATACCGGCATTCATATTTTTTCCACATCATTCGAGCAATCACGCCACGTTAACCGTACAAGTTTCACTTATAAATAAATATATATACATACATCCGTTAGCGTTGGTAACGGCATTAGAAAGTTAAGCATCCACATGTTTATCGTCGTAGCAGTCTTTCTCTGGACATTATCGCGATCGCACGCAGCACACAACATTTATTCTAAAAAACTTAAATATATCGAGTATACATTATATGTACGTATGTACCTTCAGTACATTCGCTTTTTTCTAATTGCTTATACTTACTAAAATATTAGTGAATAAGAATACATTTCACATAAAAAACGGTCGTTTTTTTTATTTCACAAAACTGGTGACCCCGAATTAAATAATTTCACGTTTTAGCCGAAGTAATGACGGAAACCGGTGTGAAATATAATAGTGACCAAAATCTATCGACCGAGGATGGTAGTGCTCAACAAGCCAGTACATATATAAGTACATAATAGTAGCGGAGAAGGTGAGGACATTTTTTTGCAACCCACCAACTTCAGGGAAATACGTAGCTATTAAGCAGAAGCTAATTCAGGAATTCACACCGAGCGATCAGGGTAGAATCAAGAAGTTGGGTCGCAGATGGAACTGGGCGATAAAAAGCCATCACGATTGCTGGAAGAGATGCGAAACCCCGCTGGCGAGACGGCTGATGCCAAATTTCTCGCAGCGCTGTAGCTGGGATGTTTGCCAATGACACTCCAACAAATTTTGTCCCCTTGCAGTGAAGAATCACTTGACAAACTTGCAAAAATGGTTGACGGTATAATTGAAACAACCAATTTAGGCTCTGTGTCAGCTACGTGTTCATCACCAAGCAACAAGTCTCGTCCAGCAAATAAATCTGTGCTTGAAAAACTGACTGCACAAATGGATGACATCTGTAGGCGTTTCCAACAGTTGGAAAGTCGAGGCCTCCTAAATCATTTAACATCAAGGACAGTAACCCGACAAAGAGTTGGCCCAAACGACGGACCAATTCGAAGGAGGAATGCTGGTACCATGCAAAGTTTGTAGAAAAGCAACAAAATGTTCCATTAAGTTCGTTCCAGGCGGAAAACTAAAACGCCGAACCCATACTAAGGCGACTGAGCTTGGCGCTTTTTGTGCTCGCCTGTTTAGCAACTGGACGTAATTTCGTTATAGACACTGGTGCAGACCTCTCTCTCATTCCACCTACAAAGCGTGCGTTCTGCTCCTTTAATACGAAATGAAATCGCCTCAAACTGTACACATCCTAGACGTACGTACGTACGTTGATCCTAGATCAACGATTATGGGCAGGAACGATTTATTCTACCGCTTGGTCTCCGACGAAATTATCCATGGCATTTCACCGTTGCTGATGTTCAGGTTTCTATAGTCGGCGCAGATTTCCTGAATTTTTACAGCTTGTCGGTTGGTCTGCGTAGCTGAAAACTCATCGATAAGTCTACTGAAGTATCCCGGACTGGAAAAATTCACTCGTCTGATGTACCAAAGGTAACAATCATAGATAAAAATAACCATTTCTCATCTATTTTAAGGAAATTCAAATTCATTTTTGACCATCCCCAAATCGATTTAGTTGGGCCATTGCCGCCATCAAATGGTTTTACCTACCTGCTTACCATCGTCGATAGGGCAACTCGTTGGCCAGAATCCCCATTAGTGATATCACCGCGGAGAGCGTAGCAAAAGCATTTGTAGTCGGCTGGATACCAAGTTTCGGTGTCCCATCCCGTGTCACTTCAGACAGAGGGCGGCAGTTTGACTCAAACTTGTTCCAACAGCTTAACAAAATGATGGGTGTTCGATGTTCGGTGAACAACCGCCTACCACCCCTAAGCAAACAGAATGGCATAACGGTTGCATCGTTCCGTAAAAGCCGCGATTAAAACGAAGATACCAGCCAGCTGGTCAGAGGAATTGCCACTTACATATATTGCTTGGCCTTTGAGTGGCCTGTAAAGAAGATTTCAACGCAAATGCCGAAATGTTGTACGGTAAGACGCTTAAAATACCTGGCCAATTTTTTGTATTTCGACAGGAAAACATCTCCGATAACGACCTCATCCGACAGTTGTCTATGTCTTTGAAGAAGTTTCAGCTCAGAGATAACATTCATCACAGCTCAGCGAAAACATTCTTTTCAACCTGCGTTAGCTACGTGTACCCACCCACGTTTTCGTACGGATGGATGCAGTCCGCAAACCACTGCAACCGCCTTTGAATAGAAAGTATAGAGCCGAGAAGCGTCATCAGAAATGTTACAGGCTCAACATTAATGGCAGTGTACAAAACGTTTCTGTCGATCGTCTCAAGGCAGCTTATATCGCAGCTGAAGATACTACAACTGCGCCTAGAATTCGTTAACCACAAAAGTTTGACTGACAAATAAATATATGTGCATTTGCTGCAGATTGCTTTGCATCCGTTGGCGTTGGTAACGGCATTGGCAAGTTAAGATTCCACATGTTTATCGTCGTAGCAGTCTTTGTCTGGTCATCATCGCGATCGCACGCATCACACAACATTTATTGTAAAAAACTTAAATACATATATCGAGTAACATATATATATATATTGAGACAGCACGCAGAGTCAGCATTTTGAGTAACATTTTTGGTAAAAAATGGGAATTGTTGCTGATACCATTTCCCACGGGCAAAAAACAGCAATCATAGCAGATTGCAGCTATAAAAACTTACAGTAGAATGACTCAGTGAGTTAATTTCGATAGCAACCTTACATGAGATAAAAATAAAACCTTGAATACACCTAAAATTTGTTGTGCGTTTAAATTACTTTATTTTTGTGAATAGTCGTCACTTGTTCGTTCGTTTTGGTTTCGCTTTTGAACTTTTCCTTTCATGTTGTTTTGGTAGTGCTCAACTGCACTATCATTTTTCCAATACCAAATGCACAAAGGTAAAGCTGATGGAAAAAACCCTTCCCATACAATCAGCCCGCGTGTGAGTTAAGGTACAATTTCAAAAGAACTATGCCAGATCAGGCATAACATTTTTGGTGGCAGCGGTGGGATATGCAAGTGTCTCTAATAAAGTACTTCTTTAACAAAGAGAAGAGTGAAAAGTGAAAGAAAAAAGAGAGAAAAAAAAACAAACCATAAAGACAGTGAAACAATTTATTCATAAGTGAAACATTGTGTGAGATCCAGTGTGAAATCCTGAATCCAAATCCAGAAATATAGAAAATGAACCAGAATATTTTTGCACTTTTGATGTAAGTTTATTGACAATAATATTGTGACTATAATTGGTTCTTAAGTAAGAGAAATATTGAATGAACTCCACATCTTCAAATAGATGTTTAAAATAAAACTCCCTTCAGGAGAGGAAGTAGAAAGAAGTTTAACTTGGATAGAAAATACGGAAGGCAGGTATAGAATTTTACTATCTAATTGGGTGACTAGGCAGGCCTTTATGTCAGTCAGTGGTAGTGATAGTGACATAAATAGCGGCACAGAATTTAGTGTAGAACAGGGTAGTATAAGTGAGTTAAGAGAACATTCGCGAAACATAAAAATGTCGCAAATCCTAATAAACGTACTCGTATTAACATCCTTCATTCCTACTTTTAATAGTAGTAGTGAAGAGGTGTTCAGTTTTGTCGATACGTGAAACGACGCAATCGAGTTAGCCTCAGTAAGCCAAAAAGTTATCCTTTTTAAATTCATTAAAACTAGGATTCGTGGCAATGCTACGACCATTCTAATCAATAAGGAAATAATGGATTGGGAATCTCTTAAGAAGGAATTAGTTTAGTTAGTTAGTTATAAGTGACTTTTATTTCATTTTAAGTAGTTTACAAAAACAGTAATTTCTAAGTCTCTTTTTTGGCATGGCTGATAGCCATCTACCAGATTGACAATTATTTGTATATCAATAGACCGGATATATAAAATTAGTACAAAAATAAAAACATAAAGAAAAAATAAACTACATTATGTAAATATAATTTAAAAGCCCTCCTCGATAATACGTCTTCTATAGCGAAGGGCATTCAGTGCAAAATTGTACAATAAATCCCATCCTTGCTGTCGATTCAAAATGCGGATTGCTTCTTCTTCATCTATGATGCTTGCACCAAAGAATTGTAAACGGAATTCCCTTAAAATGGGACAGATGGCAAGAAAATGAAAAATATCTTCTCTTACTTTTAGGTTGCACATATTGCACAGGATTGGTAGTTCTGGGCGGTGTGGTATAAAATTCAGACTTATCAGCTCTCCTCTCAATTTAAATATTGTGCTTATTTTATCTGCTGAGTAGGAATTTAAAAAATATGTACTTTCATGCAGATGATACTTTAATTTACTATAATACATCCTGTGCTGAGATGATTGGGATTCATTCGCAAATTTGTCATACGAGTATTTAGCATTTTCTTTAAGTAAGGATGAAAATTGAGTTCTTATTAAATTAGGCTCCAAATTTTCTGTAATTTCAAGGCTAAGGCCACACTCTGACGCTAGATTCCGCCACTCATTCACGAAAATAGCTCCTGTTGCAATAATGTGTGTAAGGACGATTTTCGGCAACCTATTTCCATCCATTGACATTACTTTGACTACATAGTCAAAGTGTAATTTAAGAGTCTCTAAGAATAAAGGGGGCATTCCAGTTTCCAAATATAGCATATAGTTTGGTGTATTACACGGTAAGCGAAATATTCGCTTCAAGAAGTATCGAAAGAAGATCTCTACTGCTGGGAAAGGACGGTATCCCCAAACTTGAGCTCCATATAACAGTATTGACGTAGCGGTTGCACGAAACAGTTTATATTTTGAACTATGAAACACATAGTTATTCGAAATGCACCGCCCCCAGACGGAAGAAATTGCTCGTTTAGCATCTGATAACTTTGCCTCCAAGTGTTTGTTTAGATTTAAATTGCTTGTTACCAGAACCCCAAGGTATTTATACCAGCGCACATTTTCAATTATCTCGCCGCAGTACGTCCATCTTTCATAGACAATGTCATCCGCATACATCAGCGCCGGGATCTTCGTTTGTCAAAAATTAATTCCTCCGCCTACAGCATCTGTTATGTCGTTGATGAACAATATAAAAAGTAATGCGCTCAAAATACACCCTTGTCTCACACCCATTGTTGATGTAAATTCTTCAGATATGGATTCTCCATCCCACACAAACGCAACATTGTTTTCATACATTGCTCTTAGAGTATGAATGACTTTACTCGAGATCCCAATTTTGTACAGTTTGTAAAATAGTGCTTCACGTGGTATGGAGTCAAATGCCGCTCGGAAGTCAACAAAGAACGCGTACAACTTTTTATCGTTCTTTTTATAAATTTTTGCAAAATTAGTAAGAACAAATATTTGGTCGACACTGGAATAGCTTTCTCTGAAACCTGCCTGAAATTCTGACAAAATCTCGTTACTTTTAATCCACTGAGCTAGTCTGTTATATACTAGGGCAGCAAAAAGCTTAGCTGACGTGTTCAAAAAAGATATTCCTCTATAATTATTTGGATCGTTGAAGTTTCCTTTTTTATGTAGTGGATATATTATTGCTTTTTTAAAACTTTCCGGTATATTTGCCGACTCATATATTCGATTGTATTCTGACGTGAGCGCATATACGAATTCAGGAGTACAGTTTTGATAAAACTCATAGGGAATACGGTCTTCTCCTGGTGCTTTTCTACTTTTTGAGTTATCGATTACTTTCTGTACTTCTTGAATTGAAAATGGTGCATCCAGAAAATCGTTTGTAAAGAGAGGAGCTGCATACTGGAATAAAGCGGAACTTTGTGTGGTGTTGAGAAGGCTGCGAAAGTGTTCTCTCAAAAGTGAGGCTTTTAGCGTGGTAGCGATTGTATTTGTTTGTCCATTTACGTATGTACTTTACCGCTCTCCAAAACTCAGCGGATGATCTTGAGTTATTTACAACAGCAATCTTTTGTTGTTCATAAGCTACCTTTTTTGAGTAACACAAGTGTTTAAAGTCCTTGTTTGCTTCACTGTACATAGCTCTAAAAATTTCGGTGTTCTGTTCTCGGTACAATTTTAAAAAGCCAAAAGACCTGCATCTAGCATTATTACACTCTATGTCGAACCATCTTTGCTTGTAGGGGCTTTTAATATCCTGCGGTTTGAACGGTGGGACTGCAGTTTTAATAACATTCGTTAAGGCCTCAATATTTAACGGAGTGTTTGAGTCGTATAAACGCTCTAGGTGGAGATTTATGTTATTCTGGAAGCTACTACGCATTTTTTCGTTCCAAACCAGTTTTGGTAATAATTTTAGTTGGGTGGTGTTGGTTTCATTTGATGAACCGGTTACGATGCATTTAATTTCGAGGGGCATGTGGTCCGAAAAGTGTTCCACACCTACTCGGAAATCGGCCACAAGTTGTTTCCAAGTTCCGGAGATAAAACAGTAGTCAATTACAGATGCGGCTGTTCCCCGAATAAAAGTATACTCGCCATCACAGTCACATTCGCAGCATCCATTCAAAACGTTACAATCGAAGGCATCAACCAGCTCAAGTAGTTTTGTACCCTTATTGTCACAAACTTCGTCTTTCGATCTACGACTCACATGTATGATTGGAGCATTATATCCGCTTACAAAGTTGTTCTGAGACACACCAATCCGTCCATTGAAATCCCCTATAAGCATAAGATTTACTATGTCTATATTGTGTAACGAATATTAACGAATAGAAGGAATTATATGGTGTCTTCAGGGAACCACATAATAGCCTTTAATTGAATAGAGAACTAATAAGTATTAGGCAAAAGAAAGATGAAACAGTAACACAAAGAGTAGGAACATTAGAACGAAGGTTAATGCAAAGCAAACTGCATGACGTTAAAGAAGAGGACTCAAAAGGACAGTTAAAATACATTAAAGATGAGTCTCTCACAGTATTTATAAATGAATTACACGAACAATTAGTTGCGTATGTAGTAACGCAAAGGCCCAAAACTTTAGCGGAGGCCAGACGATGTGCTCAAGAAGAAGAGCAGAGACTCAATTTATTTAAAACTAACATTGCCGGCTTCCAAGAAAACAAAAAGAGAATCATAGTTCTAGGGATCATAATACAAGTACTGACTCAGCTTCTAGTTCAAATGCAAACCACAAGACAAGCAAAAAAGATTTCAAGAACGAGCCAAATGTAAGAACAATAAAATATTATGCAGTATTAAACGAGTTAGGTAACTCAGAAAGTCCACACATAAATGCGTTAATAAACGGGAATATACAAAAATTAATCATCGATACAGGGGCGGAAATATCCATAATTTGTGCGAATAGTGTTTATAAGCGTAAAGTTGACACAAGTAGAATAATAAAATTTAAAGGTCTAGGAGGTAAACCCAAGGAAACCTTAGGTGAAATTGTTAAAGATATTAAACTATTCACAAATAAAAAAGGTAAATTAAAACCAACCACAGTTTTTATCCAAGTAATAGAGAACGATTTACTTGGCAACTATGATGGAATTTTAGGCAGCCATTTTGAGAAATAGAAACGAAGAAATAAATCTCAGGTATTTGAGTGAGGAAAAATTCGTTCAGGCTAGAAGTGAAAATGTTAGGATTATCAAACTAAAAGATAATATCGATCTAAATGAAGAAACAGTTATTCCAAAACAAGAAATATAACAGGGAATTATTATCCCAGATTATATAACAAGGAATAATAGTGGTGAATGTCAATATTAAATACCACAGAAGAAAGTTTAGATATCAGCAACATTAGGATTGTAGGAAAAAATTTAGACGAGTACGAAGTCATATCGCATAAAGAAGATAGAAAAATTGAAGTCACGGGAAATATTAGAACAGATCACATGAACAGTGAAGAAAAAGAGAGTCTTATTTCAATAATTAGAACGTATTGTGACGTGTTTAGTATCAAAGACGAAAAATTATGCAATACAGACGTGACAAAACACCAAATTAGAACAACAGAAAGCTATTCTCCAGTCTTCACTAAGACGTACAAATACCCAAAGATTCATGAGGAGGAAGTACGCTGTCAGGTAGAAAAACTTAAGGAAGACGGAATAATAAGAGACAGCAAGTCACCATGGAGCTCACCTTTTTGGATCGTTCCAAAGAAGGCTGATGCGAGTGGAGGAGGGTAATTGACTATCGTAAGCTCAATGAGTTAACGATATCCGATAATTACCCTCTTCCTAATATAAATGAGATTCTAGATCAGTTAGGAAAAGCCAGGTATTTTACAACATTAGATTTAACTTTCGGTTTTCATCAAATCGCAGTTGATGAAAAGGACAGAGAAAAGACCGCCTTTAGCACTCCTTATGGGCATTTCGAATTTACTCGTATGCCATTTGGATTGAAAAATGCTCCGGCATGCTTTCAACGCTTAATGAACACAGTATTATCAGGGCTACAGGGCATTAAATGCTTTGTTTACATTGATGATGTGGTTGTATATGGACAGAGTCTTAAGGAACATAATGATAAGTTAATACAGGTACTTGATCAAATAAGAGCCGCAAATCTTAAGTTACAACCGGATTAGTGCGAATTTCTTCGCAAGGAAGTTCAATATTTAGGACATATAATAACTGACAAAGGGGTAAAACCTGACCCTAACAAGATAGATAGTATTGTAAAGATGCAACCACCATGTAATCAAAAAGAAGTTAAATCATTTTTAGGAATGATAGGTTATTATCGAAAATTTGTCCAAAATTTTAGTAAGATAGCAGAACCATTAAATAGACTATTAAAAAAAGATACAGAATTCACTTGGGGAGAAGAACAACAAGAATCTTTTAAGAAACTTAAAGATGCTATAACAAAGTTTCCAATTCTGCAATGTCCATACTATAAAAGGAATTTCATTATAGCAAAAGATGCATCGAACAAAGGTGTAGGAGCTGTTCTTAGCCAACAGCATGGCACATTAGATTTGCCAATACAATTTGTTAGTAGAACTCTTAACAAAGCAGAACAAAATTACAGCACTACTGAAAAAGAGTGCTTGGCAATAGTTTGGGCGACAAAGCAATTTAGACCGTACATATACGGAAGAAAATTCATAGTTCAGACTGATCACAGATCACTTACTTGGCTCTTCAATGTTAAAGATCCAGGTTCTAGATTAATCAGATGGAGACTTAAATTAGAAGAGTTTGAATATAAGATAAAATACAAAAAGAGTAGTGAAAATGTTGTTGCAGATGAATTATCAAGAAATGTGAGAATACGAGACTAGTAAACAATGTGATCAAAGAGAGGTCAATGATTTAGACGAAAGACGAAACATTTTAGCGGAAAACCATAATGGTCTATTGGGAGGTCACATAGGATAAAGAGCGTTATATGAGAAACTAAAGAAAAAGTTTTATTGGAAAGGTATGCAAAAAGACGTTGAAAAATTTATCAGAAATTACGAACATAGTCAAATGGAAAAGGTGATTAGAAAACCAACCCGGAATCCTATGAAAATAGTTACAACGGCTGAAAAAGCTTTAGAAAAAATATCGATGGATTTAATTGGTCCACTCAAAGTAACTAGCAATGGATTTAAATTTGGTCTTAAAATCCAGGATGATTTATCAAAATTTACAAAATTCATACCACTTAAGACAAAGGAAATGGGAGTAGTAGCGAAATCAATTATTAACGAATGGGTTTTTAATTTTGATCTACCAAAAATTATTTTAACCGATAATGGTAATGAATCTTGCAATGAATTATTTAAAAATATGTGTGAGATATTAAACCTCAAACATATAACGAGGAGCATTGCCTATCCTCAAGCAAACGGTGTTGTTGAAATGGCACATTGTCGATTAACTGAATATTTAAAAACCACGGGAAGAGAATTAAATAACATGGAAGATTGGGATGACAGAATGCCTTACGCTAGTTTCTGTTATAATACAACCAGACATTATACCACAGGGTATACACCTTATGAATTAGTTTTTGGGAATATAGGCAACCAACCTAGCCAAATTGAAGACCTAGGCGAAAAAAAGATGTTTGATTATCTAGACGAATTACAAGCAAAGTTAATGCAAGCGAGTTCTAAAGCAGTAGAGAATACATTGAAATCAAAGGAAAAATCTAAGGTAAGGTATGACCAACATATTGGCAAACAAGTAGAATACACAGTAGGTCAAAAGATACTAGTTAAAAATGTAGTTAAAGGAAAATTAGAAAGTGCATTCAAAGGTCCCTTTAAAATTTTAGAAGTTCACGATGATTTTATTATTGCTAAAATAAAAAACAAAAAGCAAAAATATAATAAATCTAACATTAAACCCTATTTTACAGAGTCACATGTTGCTTCAAGTTCACGGCAGGAAGCATCGAAGTAAGAAAATTAAAGAAAATAGCGGACTTTATTTTAATCATAAAGGTCAAGCTAGAGAAATAGGAAGTAAGTTAACCTTATTAAACAAGATTGATATAGGAGAGTTAAACGACTACGTAGAAAATATTAGAAATATCATAAATACAGTAAACGAAGCATGTTTAAGTCATATAACCAATTGCAAAAAATACCAAGAAGTAGTACATAATAATTTAACTAAGATCGAACACAAAGTTCATATAGTATACAATATAGTAGGTAAACAGATTAGATCACGAAGGGGATTGATTAATATAGTAGGTACAGGTTTTAAAACATTGTTTGGCATAATGGGCAACGAAGATGCCGAATACTATTCGGAAACCATTAGCACAATTAAAGGTAACGAAATCAGAATTAAAAATGGTATTGAAGAAAATATTAAGCTAATGTCAAAATTAGGAAAACAAGTTATTGATGTAGGCATAATAAAAAATACAACCGCAAGTAAAATTAATGAAATTATCCATTCAATAAACTTAATAAAAGCCGAGGAAAAAGATATTGAAAGTAGCAATTCCGTTTAATCATATTTTAATGAAATAACGAATAAGGTCAATTTTAAATAATAGATAGTTTATGTTTATTCAAAACGGGGTTCTACATCCAAGAATCATTGAACAAATGCAACTATTAGAAGAATTAAATAATTTACACCTTAAAAATTCTCTTGTTTTTGAACCAAGTATAGAAAACTATGCCTTAATAAAGAAAGAATTAGAAACACAAGCTTATGCGAAAGATAATTACATTATTGTATTACTAGAAATACCCCTTGTAACAGAAGAACAGTTTGATATATGAAATAATTTCTGTGCCAAAGGTTATAACAAATGGCGTTGTTTTAATTGATATTACTAATAAGTTTATAATGATAAGTAAAGATAAAGAATTGTATAACCTTAAGAAAACTATTGAAGATTGTAATGAAATTAATGGAACTTTCGTTTGTCAATCTCAAATATTTAAGAGTACGTTAGATTACAATAATTGTGAAATTAATGTATTTATGCGAAATAGGGGTAATAATTGTAAATTGAAAACTGTTAATTCAAAAATTGAAATGTTTCATAAAATAAAAGAAAATATATTTTTATTTACTACTGAAGAAATAACATTTAAATGCAATTCTGTAAAGAAAAAGAAAAAGGTACTTTAACTAATGTGGGAATTCTAATTTTAAGCGAAAATTGTAAATTTGAGACAATGGAAACAAGTATAAGGACATTTGTAAAACCAAAAGAAATAAACCACAAAGACAGATACACATTAAAGATTTAGAAGATTGTTGTATTAACGTAAAATTAAACAAAGTTCAGTTGGATGTAAAACCTATTAATAAGATTAAGACACAAGATATCAAAGAGCTTAATGATTTATCAATCGACATCCAAAACCAAAAACACGTCTGGGAGAATATTTTGGACTCAATTCCACAAAAATCAAGAAGCTTAATTGCAAGTGTTAGAAGTGTTATAATGATCATCATAGGATTCATCCTAGCCTATAAGTGCGGATGTAATTCAGGAGGACGAACCACACTTTTGATCTTTAATAGATGCTTTAATAAAAAAAATAAAAAATACGTCAAGAAGTTTCCGGAGATCGAGAGAGCATCATCGATTTCATACGAAGAGATTATAATGCGGAGTACTGAGCCCAGTTTAAGGGTAAGATAACCATAAACGTGTATTAAGGAAGGAGGTATTACGCAGAGCCAGCACGCAGAGTCAGCATTTTGAGTCAACATTTTTGGTATAAAATGGGAGTTGTTGCTGATACCATTTCCCACGGACAAAAAAAAATTACAGTAGAATGACTCTGTGAGTTCATTTCGATAGCAACTTGAATACACCTAAAATTTGTTGTGCGTTTAAATACTTAATTTTTGTGAATCGACGTCACTTGTTCGTTCGTTTTGGTTGATCGTCGTCATTTGTTCGTTCGTTTTGGTTTCGCTTTTGAACTTTTTCTTTCGTGTTGTTTTGCTAGTGCTCAACTGCACTATCATTTTTCCAATTCCAAATACGCAAAGGTAAAGCTGATGGAAAAAACCCATCCCATACAATCAGCCCGCGCGTGAGTTAAGGTACAATTTTAAAAGAACTATGCCAGATCAGGCATAACAATATACGTATGTACCTTCAGTACACTCGCCTTCTTTTATTTGTTTATACTTCCTAAAATATTAGTGAATAAGAATATATTTCACATAAAACGATCACTAAATTTTTATTGTTACGGTAGCTCGACGTTTATGTTTGATTGATACTGGTGCTTGAATTGTTATTATTTCCCAATCTCCATCCTTGTCCCTTTTTTATTAAAGGGCGCTCGCTCAAGGGGTTCAGGCACTCTTGAAATGTTTCCACACAGCGCGGGAGAAGGCAAATTAAGGAGGAAATTAAGATAGGTACCGAGTACGTTGGTTTTAAATGTTTGAATGACTAGGAAATAGGAATGACTAGGAATGCAGGGCATTCCACAAGAGAGTTGTTCGGCTTAGGAACGAATCACGATGTTTCAGAGTATGTCCGCATAGGGGCTCCTGCCGAATAAGATTAAAAGGTCTAATACGCCGACGTGAAGGTATCTTCGATGAGCATTTATTGATATTAGTTCTGTAAAAATATGAATTTTGGGTAATATAATTGGATGTTTGTTACTAGCGGTACCAATTCTTCCACCTACTCAGAGCAAACTAGCATCATCAATAAAGTGAAAGTAGTTTAGAGCTTTTCGCCAGTATTTGTCCAGCCTCGAGAGCATTTATTGCATCACAAAACTCCTGTTGGGATCACAGCAGACAGATTTTCTTACTAAGTTGAGTATCTTCTAAAGAAAGGATGTCAGTTAAATGATTTCGAATAGAACATTTTCAGTTCTGAGTTTCTAAAAAATGATCTGTTGTACCTAACAGATGTTTCGGCTGAGAAGGCCTAGTTCCAACAAGACCGAGGTAAGATACTCAATATTTCTGACGTCCTATTTGCTACAAAAGTATTCCATCTATGCGGAGAAGAGGAGAGCCATGATAAAACAATTTGAGAATCACAAAATGTGAAGATTCGAGTAGAATTAGCGTCTAAAGATGATCGTATAAGTTCAATTAAATGAGAACGAGCTCCGCAGAGCTTAAGTCGGGGAATTGTTACCTGTTTAACTGGTGCCGCTCGCGTTTTAGCTGCGTCAAGTTGAATGGTAGGGCTTCCTTGATTCAAAAAGTTTCGAGCGTAGACTACAGCAGATAAATCCTTTTCTGACGCATCTAAAAATCTGATAAGTTCAAAACTGTTTCCCGTTTGCATTTTTAGCCAGATTGTTTCAGATAGCGGATCGGATCCCGTGATTATATCATCTCTATACATGTCATGCGCAATCGCATGAGACGCCTGAAGATACCAAATTTTATAGTCAAGAGCCGAAAAATTGACGAAGGTCTCTCATCGCTAAGAAAGGCGCATGGGTTCCATATGTCACCGCACGGAGACGAAAATGCGAAATTTTATCCCACGGGGATTCCCTCAAGAGAATCCGTTTGTTTGGATGTTTGGACCCAAATTTGTCGAAACATTTTAATAATGTCCACAGGAAAAACATATTTATGGAATCTAAACCAAATACAAACATTGATTAAGTTTCTTTGAAGGAGGGTCCATATATGTAACATTTCATTCAGATTTAAATAAATGGCAATTCGACCATATACTAGTTACCAGAAAAATGAAGATCTGCCTCGTCTAATCCATATGCTACCGAATTCTTATTGTTAATTTCATCAATCTCCCAAAACGATTTCAAAAGAACATCGAGATCCACCCCTGCATACAAAACAACCACCTGTCTATCTGGTATATTACCAGTAACAACCTATCCAAATAATGTTTCATGTGCAACGATATTTCCTTGGTCATAAGTCTCATGTCGATTTCGAAGAATATTCCACGATTTATCTGCTTGTAGCAAACCATCTAGGTATGGGTCCAGGAATATTAAATTCGGGATCAGCTAGCTGCAAGTGTTTGAAAGAGGAGATATCCGGACAATGAAAAGGGGTCGAAGGGGGTTGGGATGTAATTTTTTGCAAAATGTGTGCCTCAATATTAATTTTACCTGAGTCAAAACGAGAATGCAATGTTAAGATTACTGCACCATTGGTCACTCCAGCTTCTACTGATGATATTCCCGAAATGGTTAAGCGTTCATGGCAACGACAAATGAAACCTGGGATCCGGTGTTGAGAAGAACACGAGTAAGCCAAGATCTTCCTAAAGCATCGAATACAGTTTCTGTTGCCGTAGGTAAGATTCCAGTAGAATGAATATGATTCTGCATGTGATTGCTTATGATAGGTGCGGACGCATTTATATTACCATTAGTTTCAAGTGGTGAAAACGATGAATCTGACACTCGGTTCTAAGTGTAAATGCACTAAGTTATGGTGACGAGTGTTACAGAAAGAATAACGACTTTTGACCCGACATCGCACGGATGTGTGTTTCATCTCGAGACAATTGTAACTCAAGCCCAAGATATGCTCATGAAAAAAATGAAGCACATTGGAAGAGTAAATGCTCTTCTTTACATTTCGGGCACGAGGCTTTCTGACAGCGAAACTTTTTACATTTGAAACTACACGAGAGTTCTTATTCCCACGATTTTTGGAATCACTTGATTCAAGCGCATTCTTGAAAGGTCGAATTTTCCGAATTTTTGCTTTCTAAAGCCCAAGCCTTTCGAGTTTCGGGATCTGTTATTTAGCAATTTCCGTAGGTTGCCTCCGTCTGCCGGAGCTGGAGAGAGTTTTTAAAAAACTCTCAACATGTGCGTTTATTATATAGAAACGCTTATTATAACGGCGCTCCAGTTTTTCCCACGCTTAAGCACAATTCGAATCGCAAATAGTCAAATGATTAAACAACTTTGCCGCATCCTCGCGTATGGAGCATCTTAAAAATTTGCTGTTGCAATGTATTTTTGCAACATACTCGTACATATCCCGGAACCACGCCCAATCCCAATAATCGCCCGTAAACGTTGGCAATTTTATAGCTGGAAGTTCAACGTCAGAATCCGTTTTCAGATTTGAACTATTGGAAGCAGCCTTACTTAATTCCTGTTTCTTAGCTAAACTGATTTTCTCTTTGCAGTTACAAATGCACTTTTGGCTGAAATATATTTTAACTCGACTGCTTTGAAATCGGACTTGGGATCTGAATATCCTTCTGCAGTACAAAATTCAAAAAGGTCGGTTTGATTTTTAAAAAGTCTTTGCCACGTCTTCGAGACGTTCTAACCAGACTTCCAAAAACGCCGTGTCTATACCTGATGGGATATTTTGCGCGAAATTATGCAAACGCGTAATTGCACCAATTGCATACCACCATGCTTTTTATATATTTGAAAATATGTTCTACCGAATCCTCAAAATGTATATAACTCCTATAGAATGAATCCTAACAGCAATCATCTTAAGCATTTAGCAACCACCAAATCTTGAAATTACTCGTAATAATACATTTAAAATTTTTCTTCTGAACGCGAACTTATCTCCGAGGAAAAACCAACTTGATCTTGATTGCAATGAATAAGTTTTTATAGAAAAAAAAACAACTAACAAAACGTTATAAATTTTATATGACTGAATGTTTCAGATCAGATCATTCGAGTGCAAAGCATCGCTAATTTATCCAAAGTTCTTAGGAACCGTCTGATCAGGGAAGATCGAGCACCAACATTTCTTTTACCATCTGTTTGCACAATAAAAAAAACTGAGCAATAGGATGTTTTCATGAATAATTTTTTTATTCATTTCTTTCATTAAGTTCAGACGTGTTTAAATTTCGCTCTGCTAATTTATTTCCATTTAATTTTTTTTTCTGCCTAATTGCAATAATTCGCACAACCTATTTCTCGTCATCGCTTTTTGTTGTGTTTTGCTGACTCGATTTGTTTATTAAAGTGAAATTAACAACTAACCCAATTCTCATTCACCGCCTTTTGTGTTTTAAAATTTCTCAACTGACCTACCCTAACTCAATCATCGTCATCATGTCTGAACTATGTGGAAGTGTGAATTGCTCCCTAACAAGTGACCTAAATGCTGTTATGGTGATCTGCAGTGGTCTTTGTAGCAAGTCATTCCATGCCCTTTGCATTGGCTTGAGTAAAAGATCCATCGCGTACCTAAAAGATTTTAAAAACAACTTTTTGTTTTATTGTGATGAGTGCAAGGACATCACTCCGTCCCACATATTACTTGCTATTAAGTGTCTCAGTGATTCGGTCAGTAACTTTGCGGCAGAAAACAATCATGCATTGAAATCAATGCAAAACCAATTTACAAAATATGATGACCTTCTGAAATCAGTTGAAGATTTGTCAATTTCACTCAAGCAATCTGCAATCTATAACAAGACCCAATTCAGAAACTTATCCATGCAGTTGGCTCAAAACAGTGACTTAATAAAACGAAATGACAAACATGACTTTAGTGAAGATTCCAAAAATCAATAATAAAATCTTACATCCCCACAATAACAGACTCTTTAAGTTCTCTACGGTCTTCCCTCGATTTTCATCTTCAAAGCACATCCAGAAGCAGTAAAATCGAAGATATACCGGTGCAATCCCGACTGCATCATACAACACCTCGCTTCTCACTGAGATGCTTGAATCTGCAATTATGGAACCACCAGTAACTCCTGGATCATCTTCTCCTCCACCACAACCCTCTTCGGTAAACGATGCTACTACACCAACTCCTGAACCCACAATCTCAAGATTCGGAATCTTATGGACACTTTCAGAGTGGAACACGAGAATAAAAAAGTTGAACAATTTGAACAAAGCTGTGTCAGTTGCCTTTTTAATAAGAGGTACTCTCCTCGATCGAAACAGGCTAACTAGTCTCTTCAAATCTAAATTTAAAATAGATGTCAACAACTGTCTTAAGATCTCCACCAACACCTTCAAGGTAAGCATCCCGTCAAAATATGAATCAATCCTATTTAAATGAACGACTTTACTATGTTCTATTTAGGTCCATGGTTTCTGACCCAATTAAAGCCTCCTCTGGTGTACCCCAAGGCAGCCACCTTGGTCCCTTATTATTTATTCTAACCATTAATGATGTTGCTTGTATCATTAAAAATTCATACATATCTGTTTACGCAGATGAAATGAAAATATTTAGATATATATCATCTTCCTCAGACAGCCTACTTCTGCAGCAAGATCTAGACAGGTTTTGTACTTGGTGTCAGAAGAATTTTCTTGAGCTTAACGTCAATAAGTGTCAGGCTATAACATATATCCGTAAACGCCTCCCTACTTCACCTCGTTGCTATCTAATCTTTAATCTGCCTGTTCCCTTAGTGAATGAGTTGCGTGATTTAGGTGTTATCTGCGACAAGGAACTCAATTTCCGTTCTCACATTGATAGTATAATAAAAAAAGCCAACTCTGCCCTTGGTTTTATCAAGCGCTGGTCTAAGCAGTTTTCCAATCCTTATGTTACCAAATCTCTTTACATAACCTTTGTTAGGCCTCTTCTGGAATATGCCAGCCAATTTTGGTCACCCTACTACAGAACTCACATCCTCCGGATAGAAGCTGTTCAACGCAGGTTTTTACGGTTTGCTTTACGTGGTCTTCCCTGGGATGATAGCCAAAACTTACCACCTTACACTGACCGGCTGAAACTTATAAATTTACAACCCCTTTCTATACGCCGAAACGTTGCCGACATTCTCTTTATTCATCAAATTTTAGTAGGTAATATCGACTGTCCTTCCCTACTTCAAATTATTTCTTTTAACACCAATCCCCGCAATCTTAGGCCTGTGCCACTTTTCCGGCTCAATCTTCACAGAACGAATTACGGACACCTAGAGCCAATGTCTAGGATGCTTCGCGAAGATAAAGATGTTCTGCCTCTCTTCGACTACCATCTCAGCAAACTCTCCCTCAAGAACATACTTATTTCCACCTATGCCTCTCGTCCTAACTTTCTTTAACCGCTCCCACCCTTTAGTTTTTAAGTGAAAATGTTAGTTTTAAGTATATGTTTGCTTGCAATATGCTTAATAAATCTGTCCGGGATTGACCCGGGCCGCAAAATCAAAATCAAAATACAATAGCGCATTATACGATAGACACTGGTTTCGATAAATGATAACAACACCTAGCACGGATTTATATTTGATAATATCATATCATAGGGTAAATTAGGATTTAGTTGTCTAAGTTACATAAAGGTTTCGAAAAAATTAATAAATAGCAATTTCAAATTTTACTCATTTAGTTTAGAATGAATTCTATACAGATTTTTAAATTCGAATTTACACAATTAGTTTGATAAGTATTTAAGTAACAGAATAATAGCATAACAAAATTCACCATTCTAATAATCTTATTGCAAACCTTAACAACCTTTGCGCAAAGTTCATTAAAACGGTTTTTTAAGTTGCTATTCAATGGATGTTCCCAACATTTTTATCTTAATTTCTGTTTGAGATTTATCATTTTTGAATTATCCAAGGTTTAGTGCAAATAGATGAAGTTATGTAATTTTTCAAGATCCTGAAAAATATATTATATGCTAAAAAAGCATTTTTCAACATAAACACCGTCCCAATATTCATAACGTAGACAATTGTTCAATTCATGAAAGTTAATTTTATCAAAAGTGACTTGAGATGATACTCGTACGTTTGGTTTACTACATTTCATATTTTCAAAAAAGATCCCCGTCATGCAATGATCAGCTATTGTGTATGGAGGTTCAAGTTAATACCAGTGAGGAGATATACAGCAATATTTACAAAACGGGCGAAAACATGGTCGAGGCAGGTACCTTACTGAAATTGGTCTGGTAGGTTCAACAAAAAAAAGTACAAACCCGTGTTCAGCCATGAGCGCTTGATAAGAATCAGAAACGGAATTACAGCCTAAAATGTCTAGACTAAAGTCATCTGTGACGCAGGTTATCGGAGGCACACCTAGAGTACCTCAGATTAGTTTGTATGACCTTTAGCATTATTCGCTTTTTCAGCGATCACCAGGTCTTATAATAACTTGTCGGTTTCAACAGGTCTTTAGGGTGCAATGCTAGGAAAACCTTATAATTGACGTGTTTGATGCCACACCTAGGTTTATGGTCTGCTTTCTCTGGTGTAACCAGGCACTCGTTATTGATGAGGAGCAGGAAGACATGTTGTTGCTATATGATTCCTCAGCTTCTATGACTGCCTAGTCATCCATTGGAACTGCCGGGAGTTTAAGACATTTGAGGAACCTTCCCCATCTACATATCTTCATATTGGGTAACCAAATGCGGGCTCTGAGTCTCCTTGGGGTGTAATTAGCTGGGATAAAATAGAGCTTCAAGCCATCCAAGGTTAGCGCTTAGAAATGCATTCACTAAAGAAGTACTTGCGAAATTCGTTTTAGTATTTTATTACCCGATATTCTCTAACCGTGTCGGTGGAGACAGGTCCCCCTTGGTTGTTGATGACGTGATCCATCACCAGATCGGTAAGCTTGGCATCAATTCTTCCCCTCGCCTCGGCTATGGCTTTCCTGTTTGTGGAGAACTCGTCCACTAATGCGACCTGATGATAATCTCTGGCGACCTCGGTGAAGGGGCAATTTTGAACAGCACTGGGCAACAAGGTGGTTGGTTTACGGCAACATTATTTTTCTTCGAGGCTGAGCATTGTGGGGTTTCATCTAAAGACCTGTTGCGCTTCGCGTCCTGTCTTGGCTTATTCTTCAGGTACTTGTTGTACTCGTCAACGATTACCTGATATTTCACATTGTCTACCTGATCCTATTCGTTGACCTTTCCAGCCGCCTGTGGACTTATGTTTTTCCTGCTGCTGCTCTGGTATCGTTGGCTGGTTAGTGATCGCGGCGCTAGCCTTAGCACTCACGTAGCTTAGTGAGCAGATGATTGTCTCCTGAACGAAGGCCCGAAATTCGTCCTCTGATGAGGTGTCAACCTCAGCAGGCCTTTTGTTAATTTTTTTGTTCTCTTTCTATTCTATCCATATTTTTCTTTGTTATTAAAAATTTTCTTTCAACGAGTGAGAACTGTAGGAGTTCCATCCTAGCAGAGACATTGATACAACCGACCTTGCCTAGGCATTGGAGGGAACTGTTTGCGACCAGTTTGGTTTATCCACTTACTGGCTATGCAACCGTTAGTACGGGTGCCTCCACACTTTAGCTTATAAATGGGGTTTTGAACGGGGTTTACTCCACACCCCTTAATTTAGAGGTTGGGATGCTCTTAGTTTCGTTTTAGGGGAAATTGAGTGACTTTAGGCATTCAGGGTCTTCATCTTAGTATGTCGCATACATATTTACGTGCGTAATTTGTGTAGTAAACTCCATTCCACTGATAAATGGAAATGATAAGTGCTAAGTGAGTGTGTGTGCTATAAAATAGCTAAGAAATCGAGTTGGCGCGACGTTGGATTTGGGTGAGTTATTTTTATTAATAAGTTTTTGTTGTTTACTCAATTATATATGTGCATTGTTATTTTTCTTAGTTGATATTCATTATATATGTATATATATATATATATGTGGATGTGTTTTTTTTATTTATTTTTTATTGATTGTGCGAAGTGCACGTTTGAGTGTGTTTCGCGAAATAAAGTTTTTCGCGAAATGGCGAGAATGAGTACGCTTGAGTGGAAGATTATTTTCTTGTGTGTAGTAAATGTTTGCCCCTTTTTCGCATGTGTCTCGTGCGATAATTTTATCATGTCGTATGTGTGTAATGTAAGATGTAACGTGCAAATTATTTGTAGAAGATTGCGTAGGTATTTTGTACGTAATCGATATTAAATGATATTTGTAAATGTAAATAAGTGTGATTGATCATTGAAATTGAATTTGATAATTGATTTAAATTTTGAGTGTTTAATTCAACTTTGTTATGTGTTGTGTATTCAATATACATTTGTTTGTTTTGTATACCATTTGATTTTATGTGAAGTGTAGATTATATTTTCAGTTCCATGAATATTCCCAGATGTTTTTGTTGCGTTCGGTGTCCATCGATGTTTTAGGATGTTGTTCTGTTTAAATTATTGTTTCGTGTGCATGTGTTTCGTTGCTAGGAAGCTGACAAATTTTAGTAATCGGTGTTTTTATTTCTCGCGTTTTGGATCCTGTTGATATTTTGACTGTGACTACTCGTACTAAGCTGTCGGTTCCGTAGTGTAGTTGAGTGATTCGTGCAAGACTCCACTTACCCGGCGGAAGTCTTTCGTCGCGTAGCAGCACCTAATCCCCTTCTTTGACGCCTTCTGCTTCTTGTTTGGTCCATTTCGGACGCTGTTGAAGTCTTGTGAGGTATTCGGTGCACCATCCTTTCCAGAACGATTGGCTTAAACCTTGTACTCGTTTCCATCTGTCAAGGTAAGAGAGCTTTTCGATTTCGTATTCCGGTTGCGGCGGTGTTATTAGCGGTGCTCGGATTAGGAAGTGACTTGGAGTTAGCGCTTGCAGATCGTTGATGTCTTCCGATACAGGACACCAGGATCTCTTTAGACACGCTTCAATTTGTGTCAGAAGCGTGCTGAGCTCCTCATAGGTAAGTACCTGGTTACCAGCGACTCTTTTTAAGTGGAACTTAATCAACTTGACACCAGCTTAACACCCATAGACCTCCAAAATGAGGGGAAGCGGGTAGATTAAAGTTCCATTTCTTACCTTCACTTGCTAAAGCTTCTGCACAAGTCTTCCAATCGAACTGCGCCGATTTCAAGAACTTCTGCAGCTCCGTATTCGCACCTACAAAATTCGTGCCGCTATCGCTATACATAGCCACACATAAACCTCTTCGTGCTGTAAATCTCCGGAATGCTGCGAGAAACGCCTGGGTCGTTAAGTTGCTTACGACTTCGATATGTACCGCCTGGGTTGCCATACACACGAAAATTGCGAAGTATCCTTTGAGTGTTTTCGCGTTTCGTCCTCTCCAACACCTAACATCAATCGGGCCAGCATAATCAACCCCTGAATGACTGAACGGTCTCGAAATCCTAACACGAGGCGCAGGTAGATTCCCCATCAGTTGCGCCATTGTTTTTGGTTTGAACCTGAAGCATATATTGCAGCTACGTATATGCCTTTTGACGGCGTTTTTGATGCTGAAGATCCAAAATCTTTGAGGCAGATACGAAACCATCTTCTGAACTCCTCCATGCAGTGTTTTTTCGTGCGCGTCTTTTATAATTAACTTTGTGAAATGATGTGTTGGGTGTAATAGCATAGGATGCTGTTGATCGAAGTCGAGATCTGAGTTCTGTAGTCTGCCACCCACTCTTATAATCCCCTGCTCATCGCTGGTTGGGTTGAGGGACTTAAAACTTAATTTTGTGAAAGTTGTTCTTCATCTCAGTGGGAAACATCTTCTGCTGTACAGTACGAACTGCTGTTCGTACAGCTGCTCGTAGTTCCATCGGTGAAAGTGGGCCCTTCTCTCTCTCTTTCCTGACGAACCTTCTGCAGTACGCAATTGTTCTCCGCAATTTGTCTAGGTTTGAGCATCTTTCAATAAGGTTTTCCACAGAGTCCTTCTCGCCTATCGCATAGTGTACCTTTACTGACCGTTTGCCTTCTTCAGTTTCCAGCGTGTCGGTTGCCAAATTCCCAAGAATCGCGTAAGAATGACGGTCCATTCCACCAAAGGTCATTTTGTAGCAGACGTGATTGGAGAATTCCACGTGATGCCATGTCTGCTGTTCCGATAGTATGTGCCTCCAAGTGTCGCTGCTAGTTTGTCTCTGGATTTCAACGACTCGATTGTGCACGAAGGCTTCCCATTTTGATGGCGGAGCCTTTATCCAACATAGCGTGATCTCAGAGTCTGTCCATGCGTACGTTGCACAGTTCTCCAACCTCATAGCTCTAACTGTTTCATGCAGAAGTTTTGCCAACAGAAGTGCTCCACATAGTTCCAACCGTGGAAGAGTGACAGGATTTACTGGAGCTACATTAGTCTTTGACATGACCAGGTGCATCTGAACTTTGTTGTTTTCCCCGAGTACATGTAGGTAGGTCGTCGCTGCGTAGACCTTTTCCGACGCGTCACTAAAACCATGTACTTCTAGGCTGCTGTCATCCATCGCGGAATGCACAGTTTTTCGATCACAGGACGCTCTTGCCGAAACAGAAACCATTCGCGTCGCAACTCCTCAGGGATGGGTGTGTCCCATTCCAGCTTTTCTGCCCATAGATCATGCATTAACATCTTGGCTTTGATGATACATGGAGAGATCGAACAACCTCGCAATTGATGACAACACCGTTCTTTTCGTGACGTCCTTCTCCTCCGATTGAGCTACTTGATATGAGAACGAGTCGCCTAGTGGGAGCCATCTCATCCCGAGTGTTTTCACGTAGTTAGCTTCATCGAAAGGCAAAGAGAAGTCTACTTCACGATCTGCAGCTGGAATACCGAGCAAGAGTTCCTGGCTGTTGCTGGTCCACTTTCGTAGGCAGAAACCTGCCGATGCGAGAACCTTCTTGATCTCATCTCTCTTCCTTAAGGCTTGTTCAACCGTGTCTGCTCCAGTAATTACATCGTCCACATATGTGTCGTTGCGCAGGATAAATGCAGCCAGATGGTAATCATCTTCTTCATCGTCAGCCAGTTTTTGAACGATTGGAATTGCGAGGTATGGAACTGACGCTGTCCCAAACGTAACGGTCTGCAAGCGATATGTCCTCACTTGCTCCTTGGCATGGTTTCTCCAGAAGATGAGTTGATAGTCAGAATCCTTAGGATTGACCCTTACTTGGCGATACATCTTTTCCATATCCGCAGTAAACATGAAACGGTGTTTTCTCCAACGCAGAATTATGTCTATAACATTGTTTTGTATTTTCGGTCCCACCATCAGGTGATCATTCAACGAAGAGCCAGAAGATGTTTTGAAAGCCGCATCAAAAACGACTCTCAACTTTGTGGTGGAACTGGATTCTTTGAAGACCGCATGATGGGGGATGACATAATGATATGGTGTTGCTTTAACCTCACAGGTATTGTTGACCTCCGTTGCATGACCTAGCTTGATGTATTCCATCATACATTTTTTGTACCCATCGTGTAGTGTCAGGTTTAGATAGATCTCCTTTCCAATTGATAGAATCTTCGTAGTGCTCCTTGAGACGTTGAACCTAAGGCTGGATATTCAAAGCCTTTGAACGGGAGTCTGACCTGATATCTGCCATCAGGTAGGCGCTTAGTGTTCATAGTGAAGTGTTGTTCACAAGCTCTATCTTCTTCTGACTCGTACTTTTCGAACAGCTGATCTTCGATCTCCCAGAATTTCCGAAGTTGCGCACCAAAGATCACGAAACTGAATGAAGCTTCGTACCTTTGCTGGGGGTTCGACTGCCGCCTTGCCGAACAAGATCCATCCCAATTGATTCTTCTGGACGATCGGTGCTATACAATTTTGCACTCTTACGATATCGCATAGACATCACTCCTCAAAAGAATGTCTACAGCTGCAGGAGAGTGGTAGCTCGGATTTGCTAAGGTGAGCCCATTTATATGCTTCCATTTATTGAAATCTATCTTATGGACTGGAAGAAGCCCAGTCAGGCATTTAGAAACGAATCCTCGGGTGTGTCCTTCGTACCCTGAATGCAACTATCCAAAAAATAAGTCAACGTAGTTGTGACATGCTCCACTGCTGACCTTCCCCAGCCCCGATACTTCAATAAATGTTTTTTTTCGAAGGTTAAGCAGCTGAACTGCTGCTCCTGTAATGAAAGTTGCTTCCGAACCTGGATCAATTAATGCTCGTAGATTGATGAAGCTTCCCGAAGCTGCTTTTACCTTCACTATTGCAATTGCCAGAAGAACTTGTGTATTGGTGTTGTGTTGTGTATAAAAATTGTTGAGTGTTGAGCTTGTTGAAGGTTGCTGTTCAATAACAGGGTGATACGGTGGTGCGTTAGGGTTTATTGTTGAGTTTTGATAAGAGTTGTTGTATGTGTTGGGTTGCGTGGAAGACTGATAGGTTTGTGTATGTGTGGGGTTGTTGAGAGTGTGTATGTGGGTTGTGTGAGGTGCTGTTATGGGGTATGTAAGTGGAGTGTATGTGATTGTGTTGTGTTGAATGTGCAGACATATTGGTGGATGGTGAGTTCTGAGGGTGACTTTTGTGTAGCAAAGGGTAGTGTCTTTGATTGCAGAAGTAGCAGCAAACACGACTTAGGCATTCTTGCGGCTGATGGCTATATGCCAAACAGTTTTCGCATATACCTAACCAGAGTTCTAAACCTAGCTTCCAAGAAGACAGCGAACTCATCAAATGTCGGAAGCTCTTTTTGCGATCCCAATTTTTCCTCCCATAATTGCTGAGTAATAGCTGGAAGTTTTTTCAGCATGACATATATCACAACTATATCCCAATGTTTGATGTTTACTCCTAGATTTGTCAGTGCATGGAGGCACTCAGTAGAGACGTCCAGCAGGTGTTTCAGATTGGCGGACTTTTCAACACTGATGACAGGTTGTCCAAAGAACAGCTGCATTTGTTAACCAAAACACGTCAGCTTTTCTATGTCGGATAGTGCGCGGTCGCTATGGACAAGAGAATGGAAAATATCGTGAAATGATCGCCAGTTTTCGTAACTACCGGAAAAAGAGGGTAAATTAATTTTAGGAAGTCGAAGCTCATGTTTTTTTTCTGCAGAAGATCCATTCCCCGAGCTATTAGAAATAGCAGAAAAACCGGGAACCTTATCAAGGGCCTCTAAAACAGACGCTCGGTATGTCAAATACAATTCCTTGATTTGGTCAAAAACAAGTTACATTTTTTCACTTTCAGCGTCTGTGGTTGCATTCGTGATGCCAGTTATGTTAACCTCGCTGCTCGCTTTGAAGTCGGATTCAAGAATGGAAAGTCGACCTTCAAGCTAATGACAATTCCCCTTGACCTCCTTGTTCGCTTTCTTGAAATTGGCTTCATCTTTGGTAATTTGCCCCAACAAATTCTTTAGAACTTTGTAGCTCATTTTAATTTTTATTTATTTATTTTTTTATTTTATTTTAGATATAGCCAACTACTCTACTCACTCACCTGGATTATGAATTGTAATTGATTATCTATATTATCTGATTATAATATATATATATATGTATTTTCGCGGCGCGGAAAATTTTCGATTAGCAGTAAACTCCCTACTGAATGCCTTTATTATAAATATCTTTTATTTTAAATTTTGTTTTCTTTGCACAATTCGGTTTGAAAGGACCAGTGTTTCTTTTGTTTTCTTATACACACTCTATTAAAAATAAAAAAGGGTAAAAGCAAAGAAAAAACGTATTTTTACTTTTGTTATACAAATTTTATATTCAGTTTTTGCGCCAAAAAAAAAAAACATTATGTCAAGTGACATTAACTTACAAAAACAAAACAAATTATCTTACATTGAGTGTTAAAACATTGTTAGGAATAGTATTCACTATATTCTATTTACGAGTATATTCCTTATCAGGCCCATGCTTGTATTTGGATGTCCCGTTTGGTTCAACGTGAGAGCAAGTTTATTGGAAAAGATTCGGGTGTTTGAGAGGGCTTGTCTTAGGACTTGTCTTCGCTTATACAGAACACCAGAGTCTCAGTACATAAAATTCTATCACAGTGAGGCCTTATACAATAGGGCCAACCTAATAAGTGTGGACAATTTCGTTATTAAGTTAACTCGAAGGTACGTTGCAAGAGCAATGACCTCATCCCAAAACCTGATCTCCGGGGCTTACTACCCCAATTATATGTATCATGAGACAGTTCGCTTTGACGGCTTTATTCCTCCAGAAGTTCCTCTATCTAGATAGCAAGGGTCTGATCCAGAACAGATTGGCGGTGCCACTAATCTTCCACGTTGCTCGAACAGCTGCGGACAGGCGACTCAACTACGACAGAGACGTCGCACATGGCATTGCGGAGCGTCTCCGGTTCAGTAGGGTGGTAGGGAGTCGCGATATGAGGGATGTTGCTCAACAGCACCAAAACTTTTGGTGGCTTGTTGAAGGGGAGGATGCTTCGTCGTCGAACTCCTTCGGTAATATGTAGCTTCATGTGAGCACTTTGCTTCACATGCGAGCCTAATTTTTTTTTCTTTGTTTAGCCATGGCCGGCTTACATAGTTATAGGTAGGTTTAAGTTAGATTTTAAGAAAAAAAATATATATAAAAATCAAAAAAAAAAATATATATATATATACATGTATTTATATATTATGTATATACATATTATGTATATATATATTTATGTATGTCTATGTTTGTGTTAGATGTAAGTAGGTTAGGTTAGGTTAGGTTAGGTAAGAGTGGCTGTTGGAAATACCAACCCACTTAGGCCTATTGGCCCATTGTGATGCCACGTGGATCTATGATCTTCTTACTACTGGAACCAGTTTGAGCTTATAATAAAACGTAGGAGATTGTTAACGTCTATTTTTTCTAGATCGTTTAGGTCGTTGTAGAAGAAAGCTCCTAGATGAAGCATCATTCTCTGAGAGAGAGCAGGGCATGTGCAGAGTAGGTGGGGGATTGTCTCCTCCTCTTCCTCGTCCATGCAGCTTCTACAGAAATCGTTAGTAAAAGCGCCAAGCTTTCTTGCGTGCTTGCCTATGAGGCAGTGTCCAGTAATGACACCTATTATGGCGCTGAGATGTTTCCTATCTAAAAGGATCAGACACTTAGATCGAATCAGACCCAGCCTTGGCCAGATCTGTTTGGTCGCTAGACATGTTTGTCCAGCAGTCCAAATAAGATCTGTTCTTTTATTGGCATCTAGCTTTAGTGTTAGTTTGCACGTAGCGATTGGTATACCTATACTACCTTTGTCCGGTAGGATAGGTAGAGTGGTTCCAATTTTGGCGAGTTCATCGGCTCTGCAGTTCCCTGGAATGTCTCTGTGGCCTGGCACGCAACAAAGGTGAATGTTGAACTGCTCTGCCATCTCCATGAGAGATGATCGTCATTCAAGGGCGGTTTTAGAATATAATGAGACCAAGTCCAGGGACTTGATGGCGGCCTGACTATCCGAAAATATACGGATATCCTTTGCAGATATCACGTTTTTCTTCAGCCAGGACAGAGCTTCTTTAATCGCCAAAATTTTCGCCTGGAACACGCTACAGTGATTTGGAAGGCGGAAAGAGAGGTTTAGATTTAGCTTATCTGAGAAAACACCGCCACCAACTCCGCTATCGGTTTTAGATCCATCCGTGTAGAGATGGATTGACTTGTTCTCCATGAAAGCATCCTCCTCCCAGAATGATCTAGAGGGGAAGCTTACATGGAAGTTTTTGTCAAACCAAAGTTCAGGTATGGTGTAATCGGTGTTCTCTGTAAGGATTCCTAATGTATTAAGAATATTGGAGTGGCCAAATGAATTATTTGTCCACTGTTTAGTCGCTTTAAGGCGAATAGATGCAGTCGCAGCTACTTGCTTGCTAAAAATGTCGAGGGGTGTCAAGTGAAGCAGAATATCTAATGCCGCAGAGGGGGTAGACCGCAAGGCTCCGCTTGGGCATAGACATGCTGTTCTTTGGACTCTGCTTAGTTTGATGCGGTTGACTGCATTCTCTAAGGCCGTCCACCAGACAACCACCCCGTAAGTAAGTATCGGTCTTATGACCGAGGTGTATAGCCAGTGGGTTATGCGAGGTTGAAGGCCCCATTTGTTCCCAATGGCTTTTTTGCAAGATAATAAAGCTATTGTACGAGGGGCGTTCAACATATTCTCGGTATCGGGGTGAAGCTGTGGTTGTATATATAAATTGACTTATTTATCAAGTAATACTATTATTTTAGTGCATTCATGTAAAATTTCATATAAATGTGATTATTAATTCGCGTTTTATCTCTAGTTAAACAGAATCATAATGGCAACTGAGACGATGATGGTGAAAATTGAGCATCGCGCTGTAATTAAATTTCTCACTAAGCAAGGAAAAAGTCAAAAAACTATTCATGAAGAGATGGTGGCTGTTTACCAGGGTTCCGCACCTTCATTATCAACTGTGCAAAAGTTATCAAGTGAGTTCAAGAGAGGCAGAGAGAGCATTGAAGACGACCCCCGCTCCGGCGCCCCGGCTACTGCTTGTACGGGAGAAAGCATCAAAGAAGTCGAAAAACTTGTTCCTGAGGATGCCCGAATAAAGGTGAAAGTGATGGCAGAGGTCACCAAGCTTTCAATTGGTACCATTCACACCATTCTTCATGACCATCTTAACCTTTCAAAGGTCAGTGCAAGGTGGGTGCCACGAATGCTCACAGCGCCTCAGAAAAAAGTGAGAATCGCATGCTGTAGAGAGCTTTTGGAGATGTGTAGTGAGAACGCGGACGGTGTTATGGATCGAATTGTTACTGGGGACGAAACATGGGTCCACCACTATGACCGTGAAAGCAAACAAGAGTCCATGCAGTGGCATAAAAAAGGAACAGACCCCCCGAAGAAGTTCAAAGTCACTCCGTCTGCCGGGAAGCTCATAGCCACAGTTTTTTGGGACTCAAAGGGAATCTTGCTCATTGAGTACAAAAAAAAGGTGAAACCATCAACGCCACATCCTACGCTTCCACTTTGCATAATTTGCTGGAGGAAATTAAAAAGAAAAGACGGGGTAAACTCGCAGCGGGTGTGTTGCTTCTTCATGACAACGCTCCTGTTCACACGGCGCGAGTTTCCAAGGCTGCTGCACGAGATTGTGGTTTCGAAGAAATCCAACACCAACCCTATAGTCCAGACCTTGCCCCTAGTGATTATTTCCTGTTTCCGGATTTGAAAAAATGTCTTCGTGGAAAAAGATTGACGGATGATGAAGAACTCAAGTCGGCAATAAATGGGTATTTTGCAGAGAAAGAGGAAATTTATTTTTTTGAGGGTTTAAAAAAGCTTATCTCAAGATGTAACAAATGCATTGATGTTAGGGGAGATTATATTGAAAAATAAAAACAATTTAAATTGAATTCGCATTTTCCTTCATATCGATACCGAGAATATATTGAACGCCCTCGTAGCTTTATTGACTCTTTCTTGAATGTTAGGTTTCCAGTTTAGTTTCCTATCAAAAATGAGACCCAGATATTTTGCTGTATCGGAGAAAACTAAACTGGCACCGATTATTGGAGGAGGGTATATGATTGGAATTTTATATTTCCCAGAAAAGACGACAAGATCGGTTTAAGGGGGTTTGTTCCCAATCCACAGCGATCTGCCCAGCGGGTTAATCTGTTGAGATTTACTTGGAGGAGTTCTTTAATGGTATTTAGATGTTTTCCTGAGACGGCTAAGTAGATTAAGATTTATTTTTAGGTAGTTTGAAGGCTTTTAGTTTTAAGTTTTATAAAAAATTAAAAAATGTCCATATACTAAGTTTTTTGATTAAAATGTATTTTCTTAGTTTTAATATTAATAAATGTAAAAATAGAAATAAAAATAGAATGTAAGATTCGTCGAAAGATATAGTTTAAGTGTTAGGTTTAACTTAGAGTGCCCGCATGGGGCCAGTAAGTTAGAATAAGATTATTTGTAAGTAATTTAAGCTGATTGTTAATCGTTTTTTGTTTAGCATATAAGAGTAATTTAAGTTAAAAAATAAAAATGCGTAAAAAACAAAAAAAAAACCGAAATTCTATTTACATTTTAAATTTACATTTACATTACAATTAAATTTTATAAAATTTTAACCCCCAACAACACGAGTTGAAGGATATCCAAATGTATTTGATTCAGACGCTCTGGATCGCATCTACACAGTACATCCAAATAACGATGAATGTTATTATTTGCGGTTGTTGAATGTTCATGGTCCGACATCGTTCAAACAACTGAGAACAGTTATTGGACAGATGTGTGCGACTTACCGTGAATCAACTCAACTATTACATTTACTCGAGTACTATTCGCACTGGGATGATACGCTCAAGGATTCCGTAATATCTTCATCGCCGCATCAAATTCGTACATTGTTTACGATTATCATATACAAGTTTCTCCTCAAATCCAAAAGATTTGTGGGTTAAATATAGAGATGACATGTCTGAGGATGTTTTGCATCGTCTACGCCGACAAACTTTGAATCCTACACTACAAATGACTGCAGAAATTTACAATGAGATATTGATCATGATAGAAGATATGTGTTTATTGATGGCAAATAAAGTATTGTCGTGTTTGGGAATGACAGCACCCAATCATTGTATGCACGATGCATTAAACCACGAGCTGCAAAGAGAACAAGAGTACGACATTGAAGCATTGGCCGAAACAGTTCGTATAAATGTTCAACAATTAAATCAACAACAAAGAATTGCGTACGACACTTTGATAGAAGCTGTGAGCAGTGGATATGGTGGAATTTATTTCTTTGATTCTCCCGAAGGAACCGGAAAAATGTTCTTAATTTCATTGCTTTTGGCGAGGACCAGATCGCGAAATGATGTAGCTCTAGCGTTCGCTTCATCTGGAATAGCTGCGACTCTGCTAGAAGGCGGGCGAACTGCACATTCTGCCTTGAAATTATCATTAAACATGCAAATAAACGAAACACCAATTTGCAACATCGCCAAAAATAGCGCAATGGCCAAGATCCTAAAGGTATGCAAATTGATTGTTTGGGATGAATACACAATGGCCCATAAGAGGTCACTGGAGGCACTGAATAGAATGTTGAACGATCTTCGTGACAACCAAAATATTTTTGGTGGGGCCATGATTCGGTTGTCAGGTGATTTTCGTCAGACTCTTGCAGTTATTCCCCGATCAACTGTTGCTGATGAACTAAACGCATGCCTAAAATCATCAAATTTGTGGCGGTACGTAAAGACACTCCAATTAACAACTAACATGTGAGTATTTTTGCAACAAGATGAAACTGCAAATGTGTTTGCGAAGCAGTTGTTAGACATTGGAAATAATAAAGTCAAAGTGGACACCTCGACCAGATTCATCACATTACCCACAGATTTCTGTCACATCACAGACTCAAAAGAGGAGCTTATTCAGCGTGTTTTCCCAGATATAGCGCAACAGCTCAATAACCATAATTGGCTGGGTGAACGAGCAATAATGGCTGCGAAAAATAAAGATGTCGAGGATCTCAATGCGACCATTCTGAATTTTTTTCCGGGACAGTTGGTTTCCTTCAAATCAGTCGACACCGTTATGAACCAGGATGACGTAGTCAACTATCTCATGGAGTTTTGAAATTCACTGGAATTGCTTGGATTTTCATCTCACAATTTGCAGTTAAAAGTAGGATCAGTTGTCATCATGCTTCGTAACATTAATCAACCTCGACTGTGCAATGGAACAAGACTGGCTGTGAAAAAGGTGATGAATAACGTCATCGAGGCAACAATCATAAAAGGAAAATACAAAGCAGATAGTGTCTTGATCCCGCATATACCGATGATTCCAACGGATTTACCATTCAATTTTAAACGTTTACAATTTCCAGTACGTCTGGCCTTTGCGATGACCATAAATAAATCGCAAGGTCAGTCGTTGGAAGTTTGCGGAATCAACTTGGAGTTTCCCTGTTTCGCGCATGGACAATTATACGTCGCGTGTTCGCGCGTCGGAAAACCGTCATCTTTGTTTATTTACGCACCACAAAACAAAACAAAAAACATAGTTTATCAGAAAGCTTTAAATTGATTAACAGACTTTATCATAACTGTGTGTCTGTCTATCTCAAATTGAAGCCTTATAAATAGCCAGTATTTCAGGAAAACTCTGTTTTGTAAGTAAGCAACATCATGTGTAATTAATCGAAAATAATAATAAAACTTCATTCATACCGAGCATTTTTTTTTATTAATTATGGATTCCTTTTGTTTGATTTAAGTTTATTTTATACAAAAGTTTAGGTCTTTTATTTATCGATTGAGGCAGTACGAAGTCTGCCGGGTCAGCTAGATTGCAATAAAAATAAATCTAGATATAGGCTAAAACAAATGGATACACAATTAACACAAGAATACCCGGTATGTTTGCAGTGATCTTAAAAACGTTATATAAAAACATCGAATGTAATTAGGACAAAGATATGGCAATCCAATGAAAACCGAATTATATTGAAGCAGCTGAAAACAGATTAAATACTAAAATTAAAAATCTTAGAAGTAAAAATTTACCACTTGACCAGACCATTGGTAAAGCAGGGGTAGGAAGTAGGAATATTAAAATACGTAAAATACGACAGAGACAGACTTATTATCGCATTAAAAATTCAACATTTATATAAGTTTGTATAGATTATCGATTATCAACTAATTAGCGTTAGCGTTGATTGATAAAACATATCTGACGGTTGAATATTACTCAGAATATTACATAGGCTTTGGAGTATTACATTGACTTTTAATGAATAAGACTTTTATTGGGCGGCTGTGTCGCAAGTGATAGTGTATTGGCTTCTCAATCGTACGGCCCGGCGTTACTTTTTTTTTTTTTAAACTAAGCACTTAAGTGGGCATGACTACACTTATGATGACGAAGTACGTATAAAGTTTTTCAAAATATGGGTCAGAGAGTGAAAGAAAGATGTTTGCGCTCAGTGGCTATTTCGCTCGATGGGTGGCATCCAACATTTAATGTGAAGACTAAATTATTAGTGTCAATGACTTTGTGTTGTATTTAGGCAACCATTCATCTCACGAGATTTTAGTTGCCTGTAAAAAAGGCTTTCGGACACGGCTAGCATTGAACCCCGAACGGTCCGATTGGGAAGCCAATGCACTACTACTTGAGCCACGGCCACCCGTGTTAGAAGGAATCAGCGGAATTCAAGAGCTGAAAACATTCTATCCACGGCCACATCTATTTAAGATTGTGTGTGGTACACAGCTACGCATACCTATTTATGCATACATACATCTACATTCAAATTTTCAAAATAATTTTATTTTCAAATGTTTCTTTAATTGTAACTCCGTCTCTATTCAACCGATCTTAATGAATGACAAAACTTTGGAAAAAATTGGTTTGGATACAGACTTTACATGCATACGATATAAACCATATGTGTTTTTTTTTAAATGTCTTCAATGTATAAACGCTCCTTCATTACAATTTTATAATAGTAGAGATTATACAAATTATGGAAATAATACTAGGCCGCCAATATATTGCAGAAATCAATATGTATAATAATAAAATTCAATGCGAAGATGAAAACCACTAAGTGGGGTAAGACTTCCCATCCACTGTTTTCCAAATAGTTCTTAACCGGAATAGCAACGTGGGGCCGAGCGTTGTCATGATGGAAAATTATTGCCTCGTGTCTGGTCGCATATACCGGGCATTTTTCGGCTACTGCTCTCTTCAAACGGATTAACGGTTGTGTTGTCCATTGATGGTTTCACCCGGTTTTAGCAGCTCATAATACAGCACACCCATCTGATCCCACCAAATACAGAGCATTACCTTCGCGCCATGGATATTCGGCTTTGCCGTTGATTTGGCTGGTTGGCCGGGTTTCACATATGATTTTTTGCAATTGGGGTTGTCGTAATGGATCCATTATTCATCACCAGTAACAATCCGATGCAAAAATGACTTCCTTTTGTGCCGTTCTAGCAGCATTTCGGACATGCAAAACCACCTTTCGACGTCTCTCGGCTTGAATTCATGTGGAACCCAATTTCCTTGCTTTTAAATATATCTAGCTGCTTTTAAACATTTTGAAATGGCTGCTTGTGTGACACCCAAAGATTTTGTGAGCTCTTCTTGTGTTTGGCAACAATCTTCATAGAGTACTGATTCTAGTTCTTCATCTTCAAACTTTTTTGGCTGCCCAGGACGTTCATCGTCTTCTAAGCCAAAATCACCACTTTTAAATCAGCTAGCGCATGTTAACCATAAACTTCAACCAAAATACGATGACTTTCGTCAGCAGTTTTCTTCATATTAAAGTAATAGAGAAGAACTCCCCGCAAAAACACTTTTTCAGGCACAAAGGTCGACATATTTGAGTGAAAAAAAATTATTGTTGTTTACGCTTCAAATGAATGGCATATACTGAAATGATGTAAAATGACAATAGCTTTCCAACGCATGTTCCAGTGGAATAATACAAGTTACGCCATCTCTTAGCAAACCGCACGAATTAAGTTATAGACCCAATATATAAATATAATAATAAAATTCAATGCGAAGATGAAAACCAATAAGCAGAAAATAATTGTAAACTCAAAGAAAATAGAATTATTGAAAGTAAGACATTATACGATAATATGTAAAATTTTGCAAAATAATAAACCAATGTGACGGTAGAAATTTAAAATTAAATAAAAACTATTTGATAAATATTATAATATTGGTACAATTGAAATATTAAATGAAAAATTTAATAACAGCAATTTGGAATTTACCGATGGACTTCTTTATACTGAAGATGTAACCTATAATTTTACAAGCCAGTTAAATTTCGAAGACATTGTAATTAAAAATTAAGTAATTTTAAGCTAGCATTTAAGCATTTCTTGTTAGTATGTAAGAGTTAATGATTAAGTAAATAAAATGCATTTAAAACTAAAACTAAAACTCATAACAATCATAAAAAGATGATTCCAACGAATTTATCATTCGATTTTAAAGGTTTACAATTTCCAGTACGTCTGGCCTTTGCGCTGACCATAAATAAATCGCAAGGTCAGTCGTTGGAAGTTTGCGGAATCAACTTGGAGTTTCCCTGTTTCGCGCATGGACAATTATACGTCGGAAAACTGTCATCTTGATTTATTTACGCACCACAAAACAAAACAAAAAATATAGTTTATCAGAAAACTTTAAATTGATTAACAGACTGTATCATAACTGTGTGTGTCTGTCAATATCAAATTGAAACCTTATAAATAGCCAGTATTTCAGGAAAACTCTGGTTTGTAAGTAAGCAACATCATGTGTAATTAATCGAATATACTCGTAATAATAAAACTTCCTTCATAAGGAGAATTTTTTTTTTATTAATTATGGATTCCTTTTGTTTGATTTAAGTTTATTTTATACAAAAGTTTAGGTCTTTTATTTATCGATTGAGGCAGTACGAAGTCTGCCGGGTCAGCTAGTTCAAATATAAAACTCTTTTTTATACTTCAATTAAGTTTAAAGTTCAAGTTCTATTTATTCATCTAAGTATAAAACAAAAGGTGATGGACTTTAAAGTCTGAGGTCCTTTGCGGCAACATGAGAACATTTTCCGATTTTGCGAATGGAAACTACAAAGGAATATGGGTCATTTCTACGTAATTCCACATGATATTCACTAGCGTTGGCAGGACGTTTGTAGTTCTGCAGGAATAATCTCACCCGGCCTAGCAGACTTGTATGGTCTGAAGCTTTGCAACGCGCAGAGCGGCTTGTTCTTATAATAAGACCGTGAATTCAAGTCGCGGCAGTAGTAGTAACATTGTTATTGACCGTGAATAGGGAGCTATATGGAAACTGGGTGTTTCATCACTTGAGGTTGTCCAAGTGCTATTTTTCTTAGCCACGGTATCCTAAAGGTTTCTGTTATTTTATCACAAATTGACCACCAGGATTTCCGCTTTGCCTTCCTCAGTTCTTTTTTATATATTTTGAGAGATTCGTTATTCTCCGTCTGTCATCTTTCTTGTGCATTTTGCTTGGTTGAAAAATTTAGTGCGAAGTTTTCTTAGCGATTTTAGGGCTAATGTCCACAGTGCGATTTTTCCTTGTCTCCATGTTGAATAAAAGGCTTTGAAGCAGTCAATACCTGATTGAGAGAAAGAGAGGTAGAATCCTTAACTTTCACGTCAAGCTCACTGGTGTTACATTGGGGACTAAAGAGTTCAGAGGAGAGTAGAGTTCCTCTGTATTTTGGCCAGTTTTTCGATAATTCCGGAATGCTGGTTGGCGGGGAGGAGCATCATTCAAATTGAATTGGATCGTGATCTGAAGAAGAGTGTTCAGACGATACCATCCTGTATGTTGTGGGAGACAAAGGTGATATCTAGCACTTCTTGTCGGTTTTTATTTTTAAGAGTTGGCTCTTTGGCAATATTGCGGTTAGTCTACATATTATAATATTAGGTGTGTTTTTTTGGTATTCTATATAGGCTTAAAAAAGTACTTTCCAATAAAACGTCTATCCAGGATAAGCAATTTCAGCACATTAGTTTGGCAGCACCGCGAAATAACATTTCTGTTTACTTATTTGGTTTTGTTTTGTGATTTGTAAATTTTTCTGTTGGCTTTTAAATGTACAGTGGCGAACAAAACTAGATACATATTTGGTCAAATCATAATTTTTAACGAATAAAAGATTTTCTTCTAAATCAAACACTTTAAGAGTTTGAAATTCAATTTTCTTAAAAATTAACAAATAATAATTAGCATAAGCCTTAATTCTTCCAAAATGTTGTATAACTCCATGTATCGACTTTTGCACGTTTTGATAATAGTCCATTTTTATTCATTTTGATATTTGGTCCATAAACCTTTATCCTTGATGACACTTTTTATTCGCTTTGGCATACTTTCAACCAATTTTTCAATGATATCATTAGGAATATTTACTCTTTCGGTCCCTACTCTGACCCACATCTAAGAAAGATTGAATATTAACGGTAAACTAGAAGAAAAACAAACTTAAGTACAAACGGGCAAAAGTGGATACATGGAGTTGTACAACATTTTGGAAGAATTAAGACTTATGTTAATTATTATTTGTTAATTTTTTTGTAATCATTTTTTAAATAATAATAGGAAAACTGAATTTCAAACTCCTAAAGTATTTGATTTAGAAGAAAATGTTTTATTCGTTAAAAATTATGAATGACCAATTGTGTATCTAGTTTTGCTCGCCACTGTACATAGGAAAATGATTTTTCTTGTAACTGACGTCTCTCAGTTGTGTCACTTTTGACATATTCGATAGCATTTTTCGATAACAATCGGGGAAAAATGGTTTGGTAGCACAGTTTTTATCGAGGCTAAGGAAATAAGGCTCCAGTTATCCAGATTTCGTTATTCTATATAGGCTAATTTGTTAGTGTAATTTACATGGAAAATATTTGTTAAGCCTATATAGATTACCAAACAAACACGCCTATTATTATAATACGAGTATAATGAAGTAACTCTCCTCCACTGTTAGTGTCGGTACTGCCCCATACCATGTGATGTGCGTTGGCATCGCACCCGATGAGGCCAGTGTGTTGCCTTACAGCTTCCAAGACCACACTTTCTAGGTTGCCACCAGGCAAGTATTCAGGTGTCTCAAATCCACGAATAACGCGTTGGACAATCCTCGGTTCCTTGACTAGGATGATGTGTTCTGCGTCTTTGGATTGACCCAGAATGTATGCAGCCGAGGCCTTTTTGGAGTGATGGTGGTTAACGTAACATTAACTTTTACTTTATAAAAGACAGACGAGTTTAAAACGGGTGAAAGTTGGTTAATTAATCAAAAAAAAGAAAAAATGTGGAAATACATATAATTATATGACAACCGTACTAACTCAAACAGAGTGATCATGAGTATGTGTTATAGTGTATGTGCGAAAACTAGCCGTTATCTAACGTGTAAAGGTGGATGTGGTAGTGTTTTTTATCCGAAATGCATTGGTTTGACGGACTGGAATATTAAAGCAGTGGCTCTGATACAACTGACACTGTGAGAGAAATGCAAAGAGAAATTTTTTTCTCTATAATGTAGAGAGTATAAAAAAAATGAAAATAAATGTGCTTGGTTTAAGCGAAAGATTCATAAAAATTATGGAGACTGACAGAAAGAGGAGCGACAAAAAAATAATAGAAGAGCTTAAGAAAACAGTAGGAGAAAAAAAACAACATACGCCAAAAAAATTAGTTATTAAACTAAAAAGTAAACTAAGTGCCGATAAAACCGAAAATGAAGTAAAATTCAACATTAACCCTGGTGATTCTGGTATCAAAGTGGCAGGTACTCGTATAAGAAAACATAAGAAAGGGGCAATAATTGCTTCATGTAATGACAAAAAATCAAGCCATAAATCATAAATCATAATGACAAAAAAGAAAACCAGGGAAAAAACTATCATGTAGACATTGTTAAAAAAGGCAACCCAACATTAAAAGCTTGCTTCTATTCTGAAGAAAATTCAGAGTCGAATTTATAAATACAATAGTTTAATAAACCAAAATGAGCTACTGAAAGATGTCAATATTAGATATATGCAAAACAACCTGGACAAACAAAACAGGGACCTTTCCAGAGTTATGGAATTTGACATAGTTTGGTACCAAGCTCTTTTGTCGAAAAGGCGTGTTTTTGGGATCGACTAGTCTCTTTTTCAGTGGATTAGAAATTACCTATCGGAACGTTCAATTAAAGTTTTTTTTTATGGTTTCAAGTCTAATATTGACAAAATAAATGCTGGTGTGCTCCAGGGCTCCCTTCTGTCTCTGACACTCTTTTTAATTTTCATCAACGATCTGCTACTTGAAATCCAATGTTTTCGTTCGCTGACTACAGTTATATTCGTTACCAGACTCACGTCCCTGCTCTTGGGCTGTAGATAATGACAACTTATATTGGAGTGGCCACATATTCGATGTCGTCAAAAATGATGCATAATGTCTAGCAATTTAAGAAATACTTCGCCCCCTCTGATCTGGTCTCAATATATCGCTCATTAAAAAGAACAACGCCATAACTCAAAAATTATCAAATTTGACCTACTGATGCATTTGAACTACATTGGTATTAAACTTTATTCTGGAAGAACCACATATCTGTAACTTACAAATTGACTGCTAAATCAAAGTTAATGTCAATAACGTCACAAGTAAAAATGTTAACTGGTTTGTTATATTTGTTAAGTCTTACCGTCACAAAAATAAAACCCCAATAACCTTAAAAATAATGATACTTGATAGTTCTACCAAGGAAAAAATACAAAATCTGCCATAAGATAAAATGGTTATAAAGTAAAACAATAAAACGTGCTCTAAAATATCGTAATTCATATGGAATGCCCTGGTGAGCTCGCTATTTCCTGGTCCTTATAACTTGCAAACATTTAAGAACAATATACATCGGTACCTCTCTTTTCTTCCTACATAAATTGCTTTCGCCCACTCTGTGAGCAAGACTTTTAAGGGTACTGAAATCCCTTGAGCTCGCACAAATTATAAACAAAAATAAAAAAGAAGATAATAAGACATACAATGATGTAATGAGAGCAAGTGTGCATAAATGTTCAGTAGAAGAAGTGGTTGATGTTAGATGATGCTTAAAATGTTTGGGATATAATAATTCAAGTAAAAATTGCAATGTTCAATCTGAATGTCAAGCTGAATGTTTTAATTGTGTGAAGGTTAATAAAGAATTAAACTTAAGTCTGAATGTCAATCATAATGCATTTGATCGTAAATGTGAAGTGTATAAACGATAAATTGCAGTGTTCAATCTGAATGTCAAGCTGAATGTTTTAATTGTGTGAATTGTGTGAAGGTTAATAAAGAAGTAAACTTAAATCTGAATTTCAATCACAATGCATTTGATCGTAAATGTGAAGTGTATAATCGAAGACTCAATGCGAAATAAATATATGTAGCAACTAAGAACAAAATACAATAAATTAAAGTCGTACTATTTCAATATATATATATAGATCTGGTATTATTCAAAATAATAAACCAATCTCTAAGTTCTGGTATATTTCCCAATGTGTGGAATGAAAAAATAGTAGTGCCAGTAGAAAACGAAAATAATACAGTAAAATGGAAGGAGTTTCGTCCAATAAATACCCTTCCTACAATACTTGCTAAGAGCTGTTGTAGCTGTTTTATTTCGAAAAAAAAATACTTAGTTAAATACTTAGCTATTAAAGAATAGCCGGATTTAGAAACGGACATTCATGTGAAAGGGCACCAAATTACATAGTATTGGAATGGAAAAAACAGATGGACGACGGAAACTCGGTTATACTTGTTTTCCTGATTTTAAAAGGCGCTTTTGAGATAATAGACCGATCAATGCTCCTGGAAAAACTAAAGTTATATGGCATGACTGGGGAAGAAAATAGATTATTCAAGTCTTACTTATTATTTTCTCTTGTTCAGTGAAATCTGAGTCAGGAGTACCTCAAGGATTAGTATTGGGAGTGTTAATTTTTTTTGTTACATATATATAAATGATATAAAAATGTGCTTAAGATATTGTAAAGTGGTTTTGTTTGCGGATGACACGTTATTGTATATTTGTGGAAAAAATGCAAAACTTATGTGTGAGCAATTAGACAAAGATTTAAAAGCTATAAATAACTGCCTAAAGATGAACAAGCTAAACAAAACTGTGTATGAAGTTTCGCATAAATAGTCAAATTAATGTAATTATTGTATTAACGACGAAGGAATTGAGTGTGTAAAAAGTATTAAATATATTGGTGTAATATTTGATGAGAAACTTAATTCTAAAGATCAGCTATATATAGTCAAATTAAAAAAAATAAGTTTCTTAAAACGAATTAGAAACTCATTGTCAATCGAATTGTCTCGTTTCAATTACTACCCAACAATTTTGTAAATGTCCAACCAGGAAACTAAAAATCGACTCCAGAAACTAATACAAAAAAGGCGATGCAGACAATTCTAAGGCCTAACATTTATAGTTCAAGAATGCATATGATTGAGTATTTAGAATGGATGTCAAGGAAAGGTTGACACACAATGCAATGGTGGTGCCGTGAAATAAGACCAACTTTTAAAAATTCGCCTTATTTTACATTTGAAAAGAGAAATAAGAAGAACTTTTGAAAGTTTTCCTTATAATCTTTAGCAAAGTGAAATAACGCCCACTTATTTTGAGAAATAAAGCCAACTTTAATATTGAATAGAAAGCATGCAATTCCCAACTTTACATACAAAAAACCTCGCTTTCAAAAAGTTGGCCTTATTTCACGGCACCGTTTCTGATGTCCAGCCGTATTACTTAAGAAATAACGACAACATAAGAACATGCAAATAGATAAGTGCATAGCAATCAATTTTTTATTGAGTAATAATAGTTTTTAACAAATTGCCATTTAACATGAAACACGAAACAAGATTACCAGGATTTAAAAAAAAATTGTAAATTTATAAGACACCATCTAACGAACTTTTATAATTTTTAACTTTTTTGTACAAATTATTCGTTGTGCGGATGTTTAAAATTTATTTTTAACTAATCAAATTATCTATTGTATCTATCTGGAGAAACCGTAGCATCACTGCTAGAACCAATCAGAGAAGCCTCCACCACGGTGTCATTTGAGTCCTCCGATTCTGAAAATATGCCCGAAATCTCATCTTCATTCTCTGATCATAAAGGAAACTTTTTTGGTTCCCACAGGGTATCAGAGGTGGATACCCATAGGATACGACAACGGAACTTCAAAAATTGGCAAAAAAATCAAAATTTATGCTTTCATTTACTATATATTTAAAAAAGACTACGTATCTATAAAGGTAACAAACATTTATTTATTTATTTATTTATTTATTTTCTCAGGTTCAAAAATAAGACGCTTTGCTTTTTTGTTAGATTGAAAATCAGAAAAAACATATTCAAAAACGCCTGGTTCTGGCTAACCCTAGCGAGATATATTATAAGTTCAAAGAAGTTCATAATAATGTTAAGATTGGATTTTCCAAATTCGCGTCGTTAAGAATAAAAAACTGCATTTTGGCTAGGGCATCAGGAACTCATTCCGTGTGTGTTTGCACCATCCAATAAAATATCAAACTCATGTTTGAGGGTAGCAGTATATCAAGGCTGATAGAAAACGAAGATAAGCATCTCAATGACAGCAGAGCCTGCTTAGCTTTGGCAATTTGTAACCCTTCTGATATAAAATGTTACTTGGGCAAGTGCCTTAATTGCCCAAACTATTCTAAATTAAGTAGAATCTTTGACACTGCTTTTAGTAATCACTTCACAGAAGACGTAACATACTATCAGTAGACCCACACAGACTGATCAAAATTGGAAGTGAGAATTGAAAACTCTGAGTATTTCATTCAGAGCTTTTTGAAACGGCTTGGTGCTTTCATTCCTCAAGTTTTTATAACTGATCAACAAAACAGGTACATAAAGGAAGTTAAACTCCCTAAACGAAAACGCACATACTTGTTTTATTGGATTTTTCCGAAAATTATGGTTTTGTCGTGCAAGATGCAGTGCAGGGATACCACTGGACTAACGTACAGGCGTTTCATAGTATATTACCGGAACCAGATGGATGATATGAAAAATGAAAGTTTTGTTGTAATCAGTGACTGCTTAAAGCATGACACTATAGCAGTATACTTATTTCAGCGTCGTCTCTTAGAGATCCTGCACAAGAAATGCCAACATTTTAAGACAATTATTTATTTTTCCGATGGATCTACTGCACAGTACAAAACCAAAAAGAATTTTTTTAATTTAACATTGCATGAGCAGTATTTTGGAGTGAATGCTGAATGGAGCTTCTTTGCGACCTCTCATGTTAAGAGCGATGGACTTGCAGGTATAATAAAAAGCCAGAGCTAGCCTACAAAGACCGTATAGGGAATACAAAACAACTCCCTTACAGTTATATAACTGGCAACACAGGAGTATAATGCAGAAAAATTATTGATGGAATCGGGATTTTCTAATTTAAGAATTGTGCCGGAAACAAGAAAACTTTATCATATTTCATCTGTTTCACAAGGAGTAATTAAAGGAAAATATTTTTCCTTTTCATCGGAAGAATATATATATACTCTTAAAAGATAATAAATAATGATTTTTTTTAGTTTTTAAGGCCTTGGGATACAAAGGCCCCAGTGTGACTTTTTTTTTAATGAAAATATTTATTATAGAATATTTAACCGCCTATAAAACATTATTTTGGCCGAACCCATAGAGATCCCAACTTGAAATTTGAAATGGAAATAGAGGACGAATCTATCTATAATATATAGAAATAAATACCATTTTTTGAGTTATTGCAGGAATATTATTGAAGGAATGATATTCTGGAATACCCTTCGTTCTTGAAAATAACAATTATTCCAAATGTTTGAAAGTTCACCTTTTCCTGAATTCAACAAGGTATATTCTATCAAATTCTATATCAAATATATCAAACTATATCAAATTCTGCAAAACTTTTTTTGCCTTATGATTCATACCACTCCAATGAGTATTTCTACCACTTTTCGGCCAAATCGGAGGGATGTCGTTCAGAACGTCGGTCGATCCTTCATGGAATGACCTACCTAATAATAATTTTTGACGAAGCGTTGTTAGAATTGACTAAGGTGGTAGAAGAACTTTCGGGTAAATCCATTTCGGATTTTGAACTGCCGATGCCTATAAATAAAACGAGCCCTGAATTAACTAACGCCGAATACGCAAGAGAAACTTCCTACGATCAATCTCAACTGTTACTAATTGCAGCTCAAGAAGACACATCGATCAAAAAAAAGTATACGATGCGTGACAGAAACGAATGAAAGTTATATTTTCTTTATGCTCCTGGAGGTACAGTAAAAATGTTTCTTATCAAGTTTCTCCTTGCAAAAGTGAGATCTACTGGCAAGTACATCCGTAATTGCAGTTACACTTTTGGAAGGAGGCCGAAGCGCTCATGCACATGCAAACTTCCACTAAAAATTGCTACTAATGATACTAGCACTGTTGGTAGCATTTCACAACAAAGCAATACTGGAAAATTAATACGTGACCGCTCATTAATAGTTTGAGGCGAAGCTACCATGTCGAACAAGTTTTCAACTGAGGCATTAGACAGAACAAAGCGCGATTTGCGCTCTACGGATTCACCTGTCAGTGGATGTGGTGACTTTCGTCAGAGGGGCACGTGCTGATGAAATCAATGCTTCATTGAAAGGATCTTTTCTCTGGCCAAGTTTGAATAAATTATATCTCAAAACTCAGGTTTCACAAAACAATGGGAGAGCTAATCTAGATAATCAAAACCTTTGCATTTTAGTAAATGATCTTCAAGAATTAGTCAATAACGTTTATACTGAAATTAATAATATAAGTTCCAAGACTATAACGTGGTTCAAGGAGAGAGAGAGCGAGGGGTGGCCGTGGTGTAGTGGTACTAGCAAACGCTTCTCGGTTCAGCTAAGTCCCAACGCAAACTGGATGGTCTAAAGAGCATCAAAGTCCTAGACTACCAGGTTGTACACTTTGAAAAATTAAAGAGGAGCGAAAAAATTTTACAATGTGATCGTTTCCAAAGGTTCGGGCACGCCGCGTCGAACTGCGAAATGCAGCCTCGATGCGTGAAGTGCGGAAAAAACCAAAGGCTGAGGAATGCGCTCTAGGCAAGGACGGAGCGTCAGAAAAAAGCGAACTGTCTTGCGCGTTATGTAGATGTAGGAACACGGGACACACCGCAAATTATCGGGGTTGTCCCAAATTCCAATATATCAAAAGAGTAAATCTGGCTCGGCAGCAGAAAGTGGAAATTAAATGTCCATTCGTGCAGACACAAACAGCAGCCGTAACTCCCCACATTACCTACGCCCAAATGGCGGCAGGTAGGGGAAATACGGTACAACAACCAAAGGTAGCTTTTCAGGCCACATCGCCTAGAGCACCGGAACCTGTACCTGACATGCTGGCTATCTTGCTCTCTATTCAGGGGCAGATGGCTCAGCTTCAGCGTCAAATACAGGAACAGGCTAAGCGGGTAGATCACATATACGCGCTGCTGCCGGGCCTAACGCACCTCCAGTCGTAATGGGTACGTACATGGCGGAGCAAACCCTGAAGGTCCTTGCAGTGAATATCAATTCACTGATTAGGTTCGAACGACGAGCCGCACTATTTAAGTTGCTTAAAGACCAAGCCCCTGATGTGCTTTTGGTTAGCGAAACTAAGCTTACCAAAGGACACAAAATGAGGCACAGAAGATACAAAATAGTACGGAGAAACCGACCCAACTCCATTCAGGGAGGAGGCGTTGCGATTTTCGTACGAAAAGGTATACGTTTTAAAAGAGTATACAGTCGTGTAGTACGTAGGTTCCAGGTGCTGGAAGCATGCATCGTGTATATCCCCCTCCGTAGTGGAAAGCGGTTGTACATGGTGTCTGTCTATGCACCTAAGGCTACTCAATCCACCTTATTTATCTCAGAGCTCGAGACACTTTTCCAATTTCTGAGGCTGGAATTGGAAGACAACTATTTTATTATCGGCGGAGATTTCAACGCCAAACATAATGATTGGGGAAATAATACACCAAATACTAGAGGGAACCTACTATTCAATTGGTGGGGTCAGCACAGTATAATGTATCGACTTGGGCTTAAGGCGACGGATAGTCCGCCGTTTCCCAGACATGGGTCCTATTTCGATCTTCTGCTGTTCGACTCACGAATACAACTGACATCCACTAACCAACAAACTACAAACTGCCTACGCACTTTCGTGTATGACAGTGACCATTTCGGTCTCAGCACCGAAATAACTGTTCCCAACGAAATTGCGGAATTGGGTGAGTTAGTTCAAAGGCATTCCTACAATTATAGTAGGATGCGTTGGAAACACTTCACCAGAACACTGGCTAGAGCACTCTCCTCGAATTCGCTCTACCCACCGTCCAACAGAAATCTGTCAAACGAGGAGATTGACAGGTATCTAAGCCTAATGAACGAGACAATCAAACGAACAATGGGCTAAACGATACCTCGGTATCAATACACTGACAACGAAGACTTATTCCGCAACACAACCATTGACGCACTGCACCGGCATAAAAGTAGGCTGCTGTCAAGACTAAAAACCTTGTACAGACAGTTTACTGACAGACATAACCCGGAGACTATGACGCTAAAGTCGTCGAACAAAAACCTCCAAGTATTAATAAAAGAAAATTACATAGCATCTGTAATTTTGTATTGGAACAACAAAATTCAAACTGTAAGCACCAGCAACCCGAATATGTTTCCGCAAATAAATAAAATATTTCGGAGAAAAGTTCAAAACGACCTTTCGTGTCGCCGGAACGACGGACAACGGGTACATACTTATAGCAGCAAGCATAGATACAAATGAGGCTGTTGATGATGACAACTTATTTGTGATCGAGGATCCGCAGGAGAAGGTAGAGGCTATAGAAGCGACTTTCCAGGAAGTATATAAGGCGAATGACATCATTGGCCTGAACCACGACCTGGAAAATCGAGTCCTTGTGCACAATTTCTACCTTCGAAATGAAATAATGAATTCGCGATTCGAGAGCTCGGGTTTCGCCCAGTTCAGTGACGAGAATATGGCAAATAATGTTGTCACCAATGAAATGGTACTATCACCGTTCATTTCGAGGGCAGAGCTCCAAACCATCTTCGAATCGGTTAGAAGTAAGAAATCAGTGGGAATCGATGAAATTCCGAACATTGTGCTTCGACATCTCCCACTAAAAGCGGTGTACATTTATTCCACCCTGTTTAATAATGCAATGAATAATGCATATAATCCAGCACATTGGAAAACAGCGGTGGTACACCCCATCCCCAAAAATGATAAAGACACATCCACACATTTCAACATTTACAAACATCAGTAAGGTTTTCGAGAAGGCGATCAAAAGAGTCCTGACTAAGTGGGTTGAGAACAAACATATAGTTCCGGATAATCAATTCGGTTTCAAGGCGGGGCATGATGTTATCCATGCTGCGTCTAAACTGGTTTCTGATATCCAATGGAACAAAGGCAAGAATCAGTGCACTGGTGCCTGCCTGATTGACTTGGAGAAGGCCTTCGATACCGTATGGTATCTTTTTCAAGCTGGACAGATTGGGCATCAGTAAACCACTGTTGTATATTCTTTTCTATGCTCAGTAGACAGTTTATCGTGAAGAATGGCGATGTGACTTCTGCTGGAACATTTAACATTAAAAGCGGTTTGTAACAAGGTTCGGTCAATTCGCCGATCCTACTCAACGTTAACACAAGTGATGTGATAGGTTCACTCATCGAACAACCTGATCTCCCAGGCTTACTTTTCTAATTATATGTATCATGAGAGAGTTCGCTTCCTCTATTTAGATAGCAAAGGTCTGATTCAGGATAGATTGATGCGGACAGGCGACTCAAATACGACAGAGACGTCGCACATGCATTGCGGAGCGTCTCCGGTTCAGTAGGGCGGTAGGGAGTCGCGACATGAGGGATGTTGCTCGGCAGCACCAACAATTTTGGTGGCTTATGGCAGGAGAGGAAGTTTCTTCGACGAATTCCTCTAGTATAATATAGCTTCATTCGGGAGCAAAGTCGGTTATTTAGTCATGGCCGGCTTACATAGATTTAAGTAGGACTAAGTAGGCAAAAAAAATTTATTAAGAACTAAGATGGGTAACAACTTCTCTAAAAGAAGGGGTAACACATCTAGAAAAAAAAAATAATAATAATAAAAATAAAAATTGTATGATATATACAATAAGCTAGTTTAAGCAGGTTAAGATTTATTTATATGTAGATAGTTTTTAAGATTTTATAAAAAAAAAGTCCGTATGCTAAGTTTTTTGCATAAAATAAAATTGTTTTCTTAGTTTTAGTTTAAATAAATATAGAAAAAAAAATTAAAAAATTGTAATCGTACGAAACGTCGAAAGACATTAATTAAGTATTATGTTTAATTTAGAGTGCCCGCATGGGGCCAGTAAGTTAGAATAAGATAATCTTAAGTTAATTAAGCTAATTTTTAAGCGTTTTTTTGTATAGCGAATAAGTGTTAATTAATTGAAAAAAATAAAAATGCATTTAAAATGAAAAAAAATTAATTGAGTAATCGCTTCTCACCCGGAGGGTCCAGGTTCGAATCCTGCACATGACAAGCCAGTTTTTCACTTGTTTAATTGGAACTCAGACAGTGACACGTAGATTTGGCTGTTGTAGAGTTTCAACCACAAAAAACTAGTGCGAATTATAACTTCGAATCACTCTGAGTGAAGAAAAACCTCTCTATCCTAGTCAGACTCCCACCCCTGGGGAGCGAATATCGAAACTTGCCATGGCGCATGGCAACAGTAAGAGAGTATTTAACCCCTTAGGCGCCCGGAAAAAAAAATAAACATTACATATATTATATCAACTTTCCATATGAATTTCATCTTTTTATTTCATTTCATCTTTTTATTTCCGCCAGCGCCATGGCAACAGTAAAAGAGTATCTAAACCCTTAGGCGCGCGTAAATTAAGAAAAAAAACATTACATATAAAGGGTCCGCCATCTAACGTTTTTTTTTCAACTAGTGCTTACTTCGTGAATGGTAACACTTAATTAGTTTTTTAATTAGATAATTAATTAGATACTTAGTTTTAACCTTCCGGTTAATAATAGAAAATAACTTCATTTAAATGGCTGCCTCGGCTGGCTATGCAGTAGCCTACACGATCGGTCCAATTTTTAAGCACACTATCGATTGTGTGCAGCTGTATTTCACCAATGGCTTCACGAATATTGTCCTTTAAAGCATCAATTGTCTCTGGCTTGTCGGAGTAACACTTATCTTTTACGGCACCCCACACATAATAGTCCAACGGTGTCAAATCGCAGCTCCGAGGTGGCCAAACGACATCAGCTCTGCGGCTGATAATGCGATGACATCAGCTCTGCGGCTGATAATGCGATCTTCAAAAACAGGGCGCAAAACATCGAGTATAGCTTCGGCTGTGTGGCACGTAGCGCCGTCATGTTGAAACCAAATGTTGCCAATATCCTCCTCTTCAATTTTTGTAAACAAAAATTCGTTCAACATGGCCCGATAACGATCGCCATTGACTGTAACGGCCAAAAAAAGGAAAATGGCCCAATTATGCCTCTGCACCAAACAGTGACTCGCTTTGGATGTATCGGTTTTTCAATGTATGCGACAAATGCGACAATTTTGCTTGTTTACATACCCGCCAAGATCAAAATGAGCTTCATCTGAAAAGATGATTTTTTTGGCAAAATCGGCATCTTCTCTAAGTCGATCGCAGGCCCACTTAGCGAAGCGTTGTTCAAGCGTATACACAACCATATTCGTTCAGCGGAAGGATAAAACTAATTATCTGTCAAATCAGACATGAGCTATGTGTTACCATTCACATACCATACCAAGCACTAGTTGAAAAAAAAAAACGTTAGATGGCGGACCCTTTATTATTTCATCTTTCCATATGAATTTCATCTTTTTATTTCATTTCATCTTTTTATTTGTTTTGCACCCTTTATTATATTTTTTTTGATTTATTTATTTATTTCTCGTTTACATCTCGTTTAAAAAGGTAACATGTTTTATCCGCAAAGCAAAGTGCTTATCTGCAGGTGGTTGTTAGTACAAGATTTCATTATTTTAGGGTGATTTCAAGCTATTATTTCAAAACTTATAATTCCATAAATTAATTATAAATGATAATTTAAATTAAGATTAACAAATGAAATATTTTTTGAAATGTTGTATGTTTCTTATTTCTTCAGGTATTGTGATTATTATAACGAAGTTCTCTTTTTCCATATGCGTTGTTAGTATCTGGAATCTCTAGCATTCTCTGGGTTTCAAAAAACGTTGGTCACACATATAGGTTTTAAGCGATATCATCTGGAAAATTTGCTCGAACATCTAGAACTTTGAAAGATGTGTTAAAAAGTCTCAGGATTTTAAGAAGACTATGCTCTATGCACGACATTTTATCCAGATGAGTGTTTGCCGCATTTCCTCATGCCAAAATTCTATACCTTATGCGCGACTCTGCTAGAGAATAATATACCTGTTTCATTACCTCAATACTTGAAAATTTTTTTTAGGTAAACCATAGCAAACAATGAACTTTTCAAATGAAGACGCAGGGCATTTATATGATCAGCCCAAAGAAAATGTTCATCTATTGTAACTCCAAGATACTTTATCCGACTAACAACTTTAATTTTTCGTTTGCCTGCCGATAAAGGATATAGTGCATTTTGATGAAATATGTTAATTTCATCACTCCGCTTTGATAGTGTACGTATATGCATAACTTTAGTTTTATTAACGTTTATTATAAGTCTATTATCATGACACCATTTTGTGACAGCATCAAAATCACTTTGTAGTATTTTAAGAGCAGAGCTCAAATCTTTATGCTTTAAAACTACAGCTATGTCATCCGCATAAGCATTACTATTTTTGAAAATTCGCAGAAGTTCGTTTGTAAACAGTATAAATAAAATCGGGACCAGTTGGAACCTTGTGGCACGCCATATCTAATTTTTTTTTCTTGGCTTATTTTTGTTGATAGCTTTTGAGCCAATTTGATAAAATTCCCCTCACACCGATTCTGCTTAAGCTTTCAATAAGTTCGTCGTGACATAAAGTATCAAATGCCTTGGTGAAATCAATAAAGAGTAGTAGTACGTTGTGATTTTTATTTAGACCTGCATTGATTACGTTGGTAAACTGGTCTAGCAATTTGTCAGTACTTTTTTCTTTCTGGAAGCCATACTGGTTTGGATGTGAAACTGCATGTCTATTTATAAAGCTGTTAAGTCTATTGACAATGACCTGTTCTAAACACTTTTCAATAGTAGGTAAGATTGAGATAGGTCTGTAGTTTTGAAAATTATTTTTCATACCTGCTTTGTATATTGGACGAACAATAGCAGTTTTCATTAGTTGTGGTACATGTCCTTGTGTAATACTTTTATTTATTATTGTTTGTATTACCCGGCAAAGTTTTCGCGCATTAAGTTTAAGATCTATCGGTCTTATTTTGTCTGCTCCAGGTCCTGTTTTGGTGTTTAAGTTACCCAACATTTGAAAGATTTCTTCCTCTGTGGCTTCTTCAACATAAATACTCTCTTGTAGCTGCATATGCTCGTGATTCGACGTTTTGAAGTTACATAAGTGCATGATCGCTGATATATGATTGGAAAATTGATCAGCGAAATGTTCTACAATGTCATTTAAATCATTACTATTCGTGGTAAAATTATTGAGGATAGTGTCATCTATTGAGAGCTTCTTTCTACCAATAGTTCATTAATTATGCTCCGTGTTTTCCTAGAATCATTTCGATTATTAATGAATTGCTGTTTATAATAGTTAGCTTTGGTGGATTGAATCTTTATGTTGACAGCATTTCGGAAATGTTTGTATTCTTGTTCTTAACTTTGACTATTTCGATTGTTTCTCCATATCCTATATAGCACATCTCTCCTCTTGCACATTTGAACTATTTCTGCCGTAATCCATGGTTTTTGTTTTCTTGGTTTTTTTATTGTTTTGGTTTTGCTAGCTTCAGTATATATCCTATTGATTTTTTCGACGAATTTGATGTATACACTTTCAACATTATTTTCCTCTAATATATTTTCCCAATTTGTTCCTTCTATTAACATATTTACTTTTTCTTGATTTATATGTACAACGTTCGATTTAGTTGTTAATTGACTTTTAATAGGGTTTTTTGTTGCGTATAAGATCGCATAGTGATCAGAGAGATCTGTTTCGATGATGGCTGAGTATATATTTAGCTTTGAAAGCGAGACATATATATGGTCAATGAGCGTAATAAAAAAAAATTATTTGACAAATAATTAAGTAGTTACACCTATTCCATCCAACTAACATTTTCTCCGAAATCTTGATTTTGTAAATCCGTTCTCTTCTTTTTATAAATACTAAACTAAAATTTATTTTGTCCAAAATGGGCGAGGGTGACGAACAACAAACACCCCAAAGTGGTTCTTCTAACCTACAATAGCTCGACCCAAGCGGTCAAACAAACAGTGTAATCGAAGCTGTGGCTGTTAAACTACCAGATTTCTGGAAAGCAATGCCAGCTGTATGGTTCTTTCGAGTAGAGTCTCAGTTTTCAACTAGGAACATAGTAACTGAACAACAAAATCTCATTATGTTATTCAGGCGTTACCCCAAGATGAGGCTGCAAGCGTGTATGACATTATCATACAAGAATCGCTGACACTCATTCATTCTCATACTCTAATGTAAAAAAGCCTAATAGACAGACCCTCTATGAGTGAAGAGAAACGTATCGAAGTCCTACTGTCAGGTGAGGAGATGGGTGATATGAAAGTATCTGTATCCGTAGTTAAATCAAGTCCGAAAACCCAAATCGATTAACTCATTCACGTGGCAGATGAAATATTTGAAGTATTTCAACAACAAAGTACTTCAGCATTTTCGATCACATCTCAAGCAGAAAGAACAATCAACGAACTTACCTGCATTAATCGAAATCTTTAAACCGAAATTAATGAAATTAAATCAATGCTCTCAAATTTAAACTTCAGCAATCGCTCTTAGTAATATGTCCATTTAGCATAATTACAAAATAATAGGAACACACGCAATAGGTCACGTTCTTCTTCAAGACAAAATAGTTTCCAAAGGCAAAGCAATTTTAATAGTTCCCAAACACCTAATCAGAATAGTGTTCATATGAACAGACGAGATGGCTTGGTACCATGGTGCAAATGGTGCAAATGCACAAAAGTGCAAACAACCCTGCAGTTTAAAAAAAAAATATAGGCGCAGACTTTCTACGAAAAACAGGATTAGTTATTGACATGAAAAATTCGCAACTAATCATATCCTTACAAAAGGAGCTTTACCGTATACGTATGCTAGACGTTTAAACACAAAAAATATAACATCGCCAAAGCGGAATTCGACTACATGATCCAAATAGGGACTTGCAAACCATCTTCGTCACCATGCTCGTCTCCTTTGCATATGGCATATCGCCGTGCGGCGATTACAGGCTCTTAAACTCGATTACTACGAGTATACCAGATAGCTACCCCGTATCACAACTCCAGAATTGTTCGGTTAACCTCGACGGTTGTATCTTTCTTTTCGAAAATCGATATTGTACGCGCTTTCCACCATATTCCTGTGGCACTAGAAGATGTGCACAAAACAGCCGTGATTACCCTCTTTGGACTTATGGAATTCAACCGCATGCCTTTCGGCTTAAAAAACGCTGCACAAACCTTTCAACGGTTCGCACACCAAGTCACGAGGGGGCTAGATTTCGTTTTCGTTTACATAGACGATTTTCTCGTGTTTAGTAAGTCGTAAGAGGAACATGAACAACATCTTAGAATCCTTTTCCAACGTTTGTTGAAGTACGATCTTCGAATTGAAACCTCGAAATGGGTATTTGGAGTCCCAAAGCTACAGTTTTTTGGGATTCTATATATCGAAAGATGGAATACAACCGTCACACGACAAAGTCGAGGTAATCGAAAAATTTCCAGATCCACAATCGTTAAAAACTGCTCAAAGATTCGTAGGAATGGTGAGCTACTACCACCGCTTCATACCTAACTTGGCTAAGATTTTCGCACCAATTTACAATCACCTATCAAAATTCGCTAAAACAAATGATTTCACTTGGCCCACAGAATGCCAAAAAGCGTTTATAAAGGCTAAGCAAGAATTTGTCAAAGCAACTCTTCTGACACACCCTAAGCCTGACGCCAGAATGAGTATTAAGACAGATGCATCAGACAAAGCTGTCGGTGCAGTCATTCAGCAGCAAAGAGGTGATGTTTGGGAGACGTTGGCATTTTTTAGCAAAAAGCTTTCGGCTGCACAAACAAGATACTCGGCCTTTGATAGGGAACTTTTAGCGATATACCTGGCCATAAAACATTTTCGCAATTTTGTCGAAGGACAGGACTTCTGTGTCTTCAACGACCAAAAACCACTCACCACCGGAAATGTTTTTACGAAAGCCAACCGTTCTCCGAGACAGGAACGACATCTCGACTTTATATCACAAATCACCACTGAAATACGACACATACAGGAATCGTTAAATGTCGTAGCTGACACCTTATCGCCACCGAACGCAGACGCACTGGAGATTACCTATCCAGGAATCGAAGATTTAGCCAAAGCGCAAGAGAGTGATGAAGAACTTTCCACACTTGTTCGAAATCTCCCGCGTAAATCAAACGTGAAACTAGAGTTCATTTCGATACCTGCCTATAAAATTTCCCTGTGGTGCGAGACGTCCACAGATACCAATCGGCCATACCAACCTTCAGTCAAGCGGAAACTGATTTTCCAAACAATTCACTCCCTCTCTCTTCCGAGAATTCGAGCTTCACGCAAGCAAATTAGCAAAATCTACTTCTGGGCCAAAATGAATAAAGACATAAATTCTTGGGCGAAGAACTATCCATCATGTCAGATAGAAAAACTCAGAAACATACGAAACTACAGCCTGATCAAATTTTTGACCATAGTGGATAGATTTTCAAGGTGGCCCGAAGCCTACCCCATTCGAGACATACAAGCCGAGTCGATAGCAAAAACATATGTATGGGAACGTGTTTCAAGATTCGGTGTACCCCAAACTATCACCACAGATCAAGGATCTCAATTTGAATCCAAGTTATTTAGGGAACTATTGAAATATTTGGGGACGACCCGTATCCGCACGACTGCTTACAACCCACAGGCCAACGGCATGGTCGAAAGGTTCCATCGCCAACTTTTTTTTTTATAATTTACGCGCGCCTAAGGGGTTAGATACCCTTTTACTGTTGCCTGGGCGCGGGCGGAATGGTAGAAGGAGGAGAAAGGAAAAATTATTTTTGTAGTGGTTTGAAACTCAGGTGTATTTGGTTTCGATATTCGCTATCAAGGGGTGGGAGTCCGAATAGGACGGAGTGTTTTTTTTCACTCAGAGTGATTCGAAGTTATAATTCGCACTAGCTTTTTGTGGTTGAAACTCTACAACAGCCAAATTTACGTGTCAGTGTTATGCCTTCACACACAGAATTTTTCTGTCTGAGTTCCAATTACACAAATGAAAAACTGACTTGTCATGACCCTCCGAGTGAGAAGCGATTTCTAGTACTACTACACAACGGCCACGGCCACGGCCACTTAAGACATCCATACGTACATCGGGAAATAAAGTTAACTGGACCGAACAACTGCCTTTGATCTTGTTACGGCTCCGAACAGCCATCAAAGAAGATGTAAAACACACACCTTCCGAACTCCTGTACGGAGAAAACGTAAAGGTTCCCTTCGATTTGTCATTAACACCACCTTGTGACTTCACGGAAGCGAATTTTTGGAGTCATCTTAAAGATTTTTTTTAATAGAATACCGAGCACAGCACTTCAGACAAGAAAAACAGAAGTAAACACCCAAATGCTCTTCACACATGCAGCCACGTTTTGATCAGGAACGACAAAGTAAAAAGAAGTTTGGATTCTGCTTTTGAGGGTCCGGACCATACGAAGTAGTAAGAAAACTAAGAAAACAATCCGTAATTAAAAAACATAACAAAACAATATCAGTGTCAACCGACAGAATTTAACCATTTTTCAATGACAGCTGATGTAATTATTTGACAGGACAACTTAGTTTACGCATTACGCTGGAAGGGGGGTGATGTAGAGGCCACTGGAAGATAGCATTTGTAAATAGTTGTTTGTAATATGACTCATAGAGGTCTCTCGTGATTCAGTGAAGAAAAAGGAATAGAATTGGATATTGAAGGAGAAGATGGAATAAAGTGTTTTAGTGGTAAGTTAGCCGTCCTACTGTACGTTTTCGCTCCGATACAACTTGTTCAATAAATACTCTCGTTCGATTAATATTAAAATTGTGTTTTATTTTTAACGTCAAAACGAGGCACAATACATTTAATCCTTTAATCCCTTGAGCGCGCGGCAATTACAAACGAAAAAGAAGTCTATATTATTAAAATATATATATTTTTTGCTTATAAGTAATTGTTGCCTGGCGAACCACTCCTAAATGCATACGCAATATTACTGCTGAGTCAAAAAAAAATATTATCTGCGTATTAATAGCAAAGGCTCTGATATGGTATTTATGTGTATTAAAAATAATATTAGTCCCAAAACTAATCCTAGCGGGTGGCATCGCATTAGCTTCTATTGAATATGTAAAATTAAAATCATCATATATTGTGCCTCTCAGTCCGACCTTGTATAATTTCCAAGAGTATAAGTTAATAAAAGCTAAAGTCAAATGCTTAGAAAAAAATATTTTTTCCCATGCCTGTCCTTTATTAAACTTTATCAACTTAAGACTAAATGCAAATAATCACTTCAAATGTATTGTATTTATGTTTTCAATTTTGGTTATTAAGCTTTTTGCATTTCTGAGCTGAACGTTGAAGTATTTCTTAGAATTTGTTGCATAGGTGCAATGTGCTGCCGTGGGAATGAACTTCTTGTACAGGTTTTTCAGTTTTCAATGCATTTTATTTACTTAATCACTAACTCTTACATACTAACAAAAAATGCTTAAATGCTAGCTTACAATTACTTAACAATCTTATACTAACTTACTGGCCCCACACAGGTACTCTAAGCTAATCTTAATTCTTATATCTATGTCTTTCGACTTCATTTACTATAAATGTTTATTTTGTATACTTAGGGCTAAGAAACTTCTTGTACAGGTGTATGGTATCAAGTTCATTCTAATTGATTCTTAGAACTCATCAATGTGAAATTAAGTTGTATTATAATTTGCTACATCGACACTTTAGCACTTTTGTGCATCACTATCTAAGCTAAAACCCTTTAATTCCGAACAATGAAATATATTCGTTATTTGGAAAATGATTGCTTATAGTATATTCATTATTTGTTTGTGCAGCGTTTTACGAAAAGTCGAGGAAAAGGAAACTATATTAAATGTTGTTCGTTTACACATAACTCGTTTGAGCCTTGCGAAGGGAAGGAAAAAAATTTAAACCCTTTACCGTGTTCAGCCTAAGAAAAAGTAATGACATTAAACGTGGAAATTATAATATTAAAAGTAGGTAAGGCAATCCAAGCTTTTCAACTTTTTTTAATACCCGTATATATCAGAAATAGCATCAAGAAAAACGAATTCTCTGATTTTGCTTATGTTAAACAATAAATTTAATATTGTATATTAAGAAAACCTTTGAGTTAAAAATCATCATTCGTCAATGACGAAAACAAAACTAACGGAAACCTATCATCCTTCAAAGTTGTGTAAATTAAACCACACATTTTCTTCCAGATAGCGTAGGAATGAGGCCGTCATGGCATTCTACTTATTTAAGTAAATTTGGTACGCATTTAATTTTGCAGGTTTATATGTATATACCCTTATAAACACAAGAGTCATATGCCACTCTATTTCGTGACCAGAACGACATGAATAAATGTGATATATTTGAAACAGGAACACAAAACATTTTTCTCCACTTAAGTGCATGTCTTATCTATGTAAAACTTGAAACAAAAGAGGTGAAAATTTGATCCGGCCAACTGCCTTCGTTGTTTTTCTTTTACTGAGCTTCCTTATGTGAAAGGGCCTTGATGGTACCAGCTGATGTGTTATCTTAAACGGATACAGAAAATATAAATACGCTTGTCGTCTTCCTAGATATTCTACTTACATTTTTCATTTTGGTTTATGAACCCTGTTGCAATTAATTGCAAAGTCGGCCTCTTGCAACTAAACCATAAGCTCTCATTTTATGACATCAGCCATACAAAAAAAGGCGAAACTAAACCAACAACAACAATATTGTGCGCAAGTTTCAACATTATGGGCATTATGTTTTTGCAGCTCCACCAACGAAAATACATTACCCTTAGCTTTTGTTCACTTCTTTCGACTCATCATTTTGGGATAACAGGAGAAGTACTTAAGAAAGTTGGTCGTTGGAAATGAGCAAGCTTCAATTGCTTTAACAAATATTTAAAAAAAGAAACTCTTTTGATATTCCTCTTAAATTCACCCACAAACATGTGTATGGCATAACAAAAAAATAAAATACGGGCAATTGTTTGACCGTATTGAAAACTAGGTCAAGATTCCAAAAATGCTTCCTAATACTATACTCTAATATCACACTTCTTTTAATATTTATGTATGTAAAAAAGAAAAGAATTTGATTGCAAATAACATACATATGGTGCTAAATACTTTTGTACGTTAACATGCAAGAAGAGCAAATTTAGCTTTTTTTGTTTCTATTGCATATAGGTCCATAAATACTAACTAACAACGTTCGTTTTAACAAAAATGAAAATATTTAAGCTAAATAGTTAAAATATATTTTCTTTCATTTCCGTCATCGGTTATACGAGTACACTACATGTCCTTTAAATATGTAGGTCATGGGTTTAGAAAAATAGTTCGATATGTTGTTTTTAGATATTTGAATAATACTCGTATATATATAATATGTATATTAATATACATAATATATATAATTTTTATAAGCATATTTATACTTAAAGAGGAACATGTTCCTTTTTTATAAGTTGAATTGTTTTCGCGTGAATTTAACTATAACAGGCAGACGCGTCTACTCTTTGTCGTATTTTGTTATCACTTGAATTATACCTAATACCTTGAAATACCTTGATATAGCAATTTATAATTTGAATTTAATTAAGCGCTAATCGGTGTGCAATATTTTTTGTTAACTTGTTTTTGCTAACACAAATAGATTCGATGGTTTTCCCACACGTGAGCATGCCCATGCTCCCATGGATTTTCCAAGTCCAATCGGCAAATGGGCATTGTTTGGCCTTGAGACTTGTTTATAGTCATCGCGAAAGCCAAGCGAATAGGTAATAGCCTTTTGAATGGTATTGGAGATTCTGACGGTATCATGTGAATACGTGGCAACAGGACGTCTTTTCCTTTAAACTTTCCAGCCAAAATGGTTGCTTCAATGACATTTCCGGTGATCCTTTTGGTGACCAAACGTGTACCGTTGCATAATCTATGTAGATTCAAATTACGCAGAAGAATAATCGGTGAACCAATCTTCAACCGAAGATTGTGTGGTGGCATTCCTGGCATATCCAGGGAATTTAAAATTCAGTTGGATAATTTAGGGCCTCGTTTTCATCAACAATTGATGGCGTCGATTGATTTAAAAGACATCAGATCACCTGGCAGCAACTGTTGTATTTGAAAGTTAATTTTGTCAATATTGACATTTTTTGCTGCCAAAATAGCACGATTACTGGAGCAATTATGATCCAAATAATTATTGAGTATATCCGGGAAGACACTCTCAATTAGTTAATTTTTTGTCTGAACTACAGTGCAGAAATCGTCTGTCAATTTGATGCATTTCGTATTTGGATGCAGTTCTATTTCACCGTTTCCAATAGCCAGTAATTATTCAGAAAATATTTGTGCCGATATGGTCAATCGAAGTGCTTCGACATTTTGACATATAAAAGATGCAATTGCTAATGCAATTTTTTGTCTTACCAGTTCCACCTGGTGCGTCGAAGAAAAAAAAGCCGCCTTGTTCAGCATCAATAGTCAGCATAATCCGATTATAAATATTTTTTTGTTCAGCTGTCAGCAATGGCTCATTATTCATAATAACGGTAGCTACTTCAACGTCGTTATACTGTTTTTATCGTTGCAAATCACTGTTAACTAAGTCAGTGGCCGTGCGATCAGGTGACGGCAAACCATAATGAGTGAGTGGTAAACTTGAAATTAAAATGCATAAATCCTCGATCAGCACTAAAGCTTCATCATACATCTCTGGCGTGTGATCCATATTTGTTTAACTTCAGCCTTCAGTCATATGATTCTTGTATTTTTCCCACAAAGTGGACGATTGTGTTGGATAGCATGTCGTCAAAATAATTGCACATACTTGACGAATGCTATTCGGCGTGGATGTCAACGCTGCATCAGCAAGTGTCAGGCCCCAATGATTGTCGTCTTCCAGCAGTTGCAACTCGCGACATGCATCTTGATATGTATTCAACACTCGGCCATTAACTAATCGCAAAAATTAGAAAGACGTTAGTCCGGGAACATTCGCCAACAACAAACACAAAAAAGCATTAACGTTGTTTTGGATGTATTGAGTAAAGTCGCCCCAATGTCTTGGCTTTGAATATACCTGTGATTGAAGGATGTGGTTCTGCTTGTTTGCGTGGCTGGCATGTTTTACCTGATTTGTTCCATGTAAAATGGCGTGGAACATCGGTATATAATAATGTTTTGGCAAATTGGCCGAAAATATCAGGTTTTTGGCAGAATGTCAAAAATTTAGTCAGTGCAGTTTTTGGTGTCTCAAGTGCTCTTTGGAGAACATTTTCTTCAGTGAAATATACACGTTGACCGTTTTCATGACGTTTTCTAGATGTTGGACAGAAAGGTCTCTTTCGTGTATGGAAAGCTTAGAATATACCAGATCGCTTCGTTGCTGCTTATGTATCTACCAATTTTTTGTCGTGCTATTTCGTCATTTTTATCGATGTCATGTACTTCAAATACGGCCAAGTCACTGCCTTTATTAACATATTTGCAAATGTACTTTATGGATTTTACGGAACTGCAAAGCTCGACATTAATATGAGCTTTATACGTTTTTGAAAGCAATGGTGAGTAGTACCAACCACTGATTGTCAATTTCAATTAGATTTGTAGAATTTGGTATTCGCATTGTGAATGTTTGGCCACCATTCTCAGCGTTTCTGCTGCAATTTGAAGCCAAATTAAAATGTGAGCGTGAAGCAAGCCACGCTTTTGCCTCTCAATCAAATACAGCCAACATCGTGTGTTGCCGTAAACCGAATGTTTTACAGTTTATCAATAAATTAATCAATTATTTGAATTTCCTCCCAATTTGGATTACATGTAAATGAAATCAAAAAATTAGGACGACCGTAATGACGCACGTAAGTCATCGCATCTTGTATGTATTCCTGCATGTTCCGTGGACATGCTGGAAGGTAAAATAAATTCATTAACGATGTCATTAGCGTTTAAATTTCCATCGATGTTTCCGACAATAGAATCCCGTAAATGTACTCCTCCGACCGTAATTTAGCCTGGTTGCATCGAATAAATCGCAAACGTTCGCTTTTGATCCAAGCGTACATATTCACAACGTATTGATGGTACAGCTGACGATAACGAAGGATAAGTTGTCCTGATTATGTCTAATCATCAATCGGTGCGCGTAGTAGTTCATTGAACTAACTCGCTTATTTGTTTCATCACCTCAAAAAATTCGAAATGATATTGTAAAAAAAATAATGATATTAATTAATAAATTAAGAAATTGAATAGTTAATTATCAAATTTACCAGTAACTCTATCACGCTGTTTGATATTGATGTGATATCCATCCTGTCCTTGCCAGAATATCAGTGGATATTGGAATGCGTCGTACTTACAGTGCTGTTTCGACGTGTAATTTTGATGGCTCTGTTGTCAACTGGATCAGCGACCATAATAATAGCAACTTCATCTACGGAGTGCGCGTTGGACCTGCCAGCATATTCTCCTGATGGTACTTTTTCAGCTTTGATGATGATTTGATATTTATAATTTATTACTTGCGGCAACACTCTTTTAAACAATTGAATAAGTTGATTACGATTTTCCAATAAAATTTCTAACAATATCACAACTGCTCTCTCTTCCGATTGTTCGATGAAGTTATGCTGGCACCGAGTTGAGGCACGTTCTTCACAACTGCCCATAAAATAGATTTGGAGAAACTTCGGATCATCATTAGGCATTGGCATCAACGTTCCAATCCTATGGTACACCTGGCCGTGTATTTTAAATGTAGTTTCAAAATTACGTCCATCGGATGTGAGATCGCTAATTTTGGTTGGTTGACGTCATTGAATTTTCAAGAATTGAATTTTCGTGTCTCGCGAATTAATTAACCTCTTGTTAACCATAATTTTATAGTCTTTGATGGTAGTGTTTAGTTATTTGAATAACTAATCACTGTACAATTTCACTGCACAACTTTAAATACAGATTCACCGCACAATTTTGAATAAAAAAATACAATTTACTTTTATAATTTTGTAATCTTCTCGGCTACACATCTGGCATTAGACACTTGTTTTTAATTCTATTCTGTTTTAATACTACTTTCTTATCAGTCTACTTATAAGTAATATTTCGTCTTATCTCTATTGGTACTTACATATATTCTAATCTGAGTATTGACATAGGCATATACTCATACATATATTCTAATCTGAATGTCAATATAAATGAATTATTTATTTTCCTAATCTTAATGTGTACATATTTTTCTTACATCTTAACTCTCCTCATCTTCAAATAAAAGTGTCCCCACTATTTCTTATTTGTTTAAATAAACTTTACTATTATACAAATGATCTGCATTCTCATCTTTTAGAACTTGAAAGTACACTTTATCTAATTTTTGATTTTTTTTTGATTGGAAGAAAGGTAAACATAATAATTTAAATAATTGTTAACATAGTTTACAAAGTTGTAGTTAAGCTTTTTCTTCTATTGGAATTAAAAGTTTACTTATAAATTTAATATTTTAAAATGCATATTCTTCAGTTTCAAAAATGTCTAATATTTTGACATGATTTTATCTTTTACCAATTATCTTTTGATCGAGTTTTACAGATGTTCTTATTTAGGTAATTCTTACAATTTTATAATAAAATATAATTTTCGTGTATAGCACCTACTTGTGGGGTTGCTAAATATTTTCCATATTGATGACTTAAAGCTATTATCTTAAAATAATTCATTTTTTATGTTATAATTGGGTATTTATATACAAATACTATTACAACTTTTATTCTTATAACATGTACTTTTGCATATTCTAAAATATTAACTATTGGTATTTTTATTTTTTCATCTTGAATAAATTTACGAGTTTCTTCAAAGGTTAACATTATAGAAAGAAAGTTATTTGAACGTGCTAAATTGATTGCTTCTACTAAATTCTTTAAATCAATATATATTTAATTTAATAAAAAACTATAATGTATTTCAATATTTTGCAATGCTTTGATCTTTTCTTCAAATTTATTATTAATTACGTGTTGTTTTTCAGTATTATCTATCAATTTGTTAATCGCGCTTTTTATTTCAATCATTTTTAATCCAGTTATAGATTTTATTATCGTACCTAAGAAATTTAAAGATCTCCTTTCTCTCTCGTGGTCGTTCAGTTGTGTTATTAAATTCTCGATTTTATCGATAGTATTTTATTTCTTATCTGGGTAATTTCTTCGTTTAATAATTTCTAATGTTTGAGTATAATGTGTGTTATTTGTTATATGGTATAAGAATTCAAATTTTTCAAACGTATATACATGGTCTTCCTTTATTAAGATGAATTTTCTATCTCCTAAGTTCGTGATATTCACGTTGTGTAACGAATATAATCTATATATATAAAAATGAATTGCTGTTAGTTAGTCTCGCTAAAAATCGAGAACGGCTGGACCGATTTGGCTAATTTTGGTCTTGAATTATTTGTGGAAGTCCAGAGAAGGTTTAAAAGGTGAATAAATATGAAAGTTGCTAACTATCTTTCAGATTATTTTTATGTAGATTGATAAATCTTAAGTTTTGTCACAAATTAAATTTCTGAACGCAACCATAATATTTGACATTTGACAACCAACTAATATGTCGATATGATCGATACATCAGACAAAGAGTACATCCTTCTATCTTTGTGGGTGACGATTACCGCTACGTGCACGAGAACTTTCTTTACTTCGGTGATCCTTTGTGATAGAGACATTTCAAGTTATGTGCTTTTGTTTTGTTGATCTTTTGTGATAGTGACACTTTACTGCTAAGTGCGAGAGAACTTTTCTCACTTTGATTAATTACAATTTACGAAGCCGAGGAGAAAACGATCTGACTTAGGTCGTCGCAGTCAATCAAATGTGAGAAGAGCTACCTCACGTGCTAACCGCACTGATGACCAGAGAGAGACAGATCAAGAAAATAGTCGTATTGCTATGTCAGAATTGCGTTTTTTAGTGAGTGACAATGAAGTAGATAGGCTTAGAATGCAACGAGTTCGTGCACATCAAACACAACAACAGCGAGCACGACATAATGATATTGAGCGATTCTGCAGACGCAGTGCTCCTGTGATTCTAGAATGAGCTGCATTCCCCTATGATCCGGCAATAGATTATTGTGCCGACAAATCGGTAACAATTGAGGAAATGACAATAATTTGTAAATATTGTAAGGCGTTAGAATACAGTGGTGAATCTACTAGATCTACTATGTTGTGCTGGAGGCAAAGTAAAATTGGCAGAATTGGTCCCACCATCAGATCCTTTACGCTCTTTAGTTTCTGGGATTGGAAATGATTCCAAGCACTTCTTGGCCAACATTCAGAAATATAACAGCTGTTTCCAGATGATATCGTTTGGCGCTACACATATTATACAGGACAATTTCATGCCCACTTTCAAGGTTTTATACCATAATATTTTTTTTATAATATTCAAGTTTGTATAAAAATATATAACGGAAATAATTATTGGACAAACCTTTAAAAATTACAGATACAAGGACAAATTTATCACCTATTGGGGGCACTGTTACCGCTACCAGATGCAGATCATCAATTTTTACAAATTCATTTTATGGGCAATTCAGATGCGGAAGTTGATAAGCGTTGTGCTCACAATCCAACAGTAAAGACAACCATTATCCAAGAATTACAAATGTTACTTCATCAGAACAACAATTTAGTAAACATGTTCAAAATAGCATTGGATCTAATGCCATCTGACAGCCATAATATTGCCATTCGAGCTGACAAAACACCTGCCGGTGAACACACAAGGAGGTTTAATTCACCTACCATTGACGAAGTATCTGTTGTCATTGTGGGAAAAAATTTACAATCCAGAGATATAGTGCTTCATCGTCGGAATAATGATTTAAAACGTGTATCTGAAACACACAGGACTTATGACGCATTACAATATCCTTTGATCTTCTGGCAGGAGGAAGATGGATACCATTTTAATATCAAACTGGTAAACCAAGTAACAGGCAACTAGAATGAACAAGATTAAATAATATTTTTAAATTTAATTCATCTAAGTAACAAATTAAAAATTTATCATTTTTGATTGCAGGTGCTGAAACCAACAAAAAAGTTAGTGCTATGAATTTCTATTCATACCGACTCATGATCCGTGAAGGTGAAGTAAATCATATTTTGATGTGTCGACGACTTTTCATCAGTTTGCCGTTGACATGTATGTCAAAATTGAGACTGAACGATTGACATACATCCGTTTGAACCAACGACAGCTTCGATCAGAGAAATACATTCATCTCCGCGATGCTATAAATGCGGATAGCAATGTGAATAATGTGTAACCCACAATGGTCCGAAATCAAGAGGGAATTGGTACATAGTCAAACACCAGTTGATAGACATGACATCACTGCCAGAGTTTTTAAACAAAAATTAAAATCTCTCATGAATTTCTTCATAAAGCATCGCGTGTATGGCCAAGTCCGTTGTTGGATGTACTCTGTAGAATGGCAAAAGCGTGGCCTGCCACATGCGCACATTTTAGTCCGGTTAGTGGACAAAATAAGGCCAGATGAGATTGATTCCATAATTTCAGCTGAAATTCCTGATGAAACAGTTGACCCAAAATTGCATGCAGTAGTTACCAAACAAATGATACATGGACCTTGCGGAGTTTTCAATTACAATTCACCCTGTATGGTCGACGGCAAGTGTTCCAAGCGATACCCAAGAGACCTGATTGCTGAAACCATAACGGGAAATGATGGATACCCATTGTATCGTCGGCGATCAGTTGCGGACAATGGTCGATCGGTAGTTGTGAAGGTAAGAGGATAAAGTATTGGTGTAGACAATCGTTGGATTGTGCCATACTCGCCAATATTGTCCAAAGCTTGTGAGACTCACATCAATGTGGAATATTGTAACTCTGTGAAGTCGATAAAGTACATATGTAAATATGTTAACAAAGGTAGCGATATGGCCGTCTTCGTGTATCTAATGCAAATAACGAAGTATCACAATACCAGATGGGTCGATATGTAAGTAGCAACGAAGCAATTTGGCGTATCTTTTCATTTGCGATCCATGAAAGACACCCTACAGTAGTCCATTTGGCAGTCCATTTAGTAAATGGTCAACGAATTTATTTTAATGAATCGAACGCGGCAGACAGAGTGGGACGTCCACCGTCGACAACATTAACAAGTTTTTTCACAGTTTGTCAAACTGATGATTTTGCTCGCACTTTGCTTTATGCTGACATGCCACGCTATTACACATGGAATGCATCATCGAGATCGTTTCAGCGTCGAAAACAAAGAACACCAGTTGAAGAATATCCAAATGTATTTGATTCAGACGCCCTGGGTCACATCTACACAGTACATCCAAATAACGATGAATGTTATCATTTGCGGTTGTTGTTGTTGAATGTTCATGGTCCGACATCGTTTAAGCCACTGAGAACAGTTAATCGACAGCTGTGTGCGATTTACCGTGAGGCATGTCAACTATTACATTTACTCGAGAATGATTCGCTCTGGGATGATACGTTCAAGGATTCCGTAATATCTTTATCGCCGCATCAAATTCGTACATTGTTTGCGATTATCATATCGACAAGTTTCCCCTCAAATCCAAAAGATTTGTGGGTTAAGTATAGAGATGACATGCCTGAGGATGTTTTGAATCGTGTACGCTATCAAAATTTGAATCCTATACTACAAATGACTGCAGAAATTTACAATGAGATATTGATCATGATAGAAGATATGTGTTTATTGATGACAAATAAAGTATTGTCGTGTTTGGGAATGACAGCACCCAATCGTTGTATGCACGATGCATTAAACCACGAGTTGCAAAGAGAACAAGAGTACGACGTTGAAGCATTGGCCGAAACAGTTCGTATAAATGTTCAACAATTAAATCAGCAACAAAGAATTGCGTACGACACTTTGATAGAAGCTGTGAACAGTGGATCTGGTGGAATTTATTACCTTGATGCTCCCGGATGAACCGGAAAAACGTTCTTAATTTCATTGCTTTTTGGCGAGGAGAAGATCTCGAAATGGTGTAGCACTAGCGTTGGCTTCATCTGGAATAGCTGGGACTCTGCTAGAAGGCGGGCGAACTGCACATTCTGCCTTGAAATTACCATTAAACATGTAAATAAACGAAACACCAATTTGCAACATCGCCAAAAATAGCGCAATGGCCAAGATCCTAAAGGTATGCAAATTGATTGTTTGGGATGAATACACAATGGCCCATAAGAGGTCACTGGAGGCACTGAACAGAATGTTGAACGATCTTCGTGACAACCAAAATATTTTTGGTGGGGCCATGATTCGGTTGTCAGGTGATTTTCGTCAGACTCTTGCAGTTATTCCCCGATCAACTGTTGCTGATGAACTAAACGCATGCCTAAAATCATCAAATTTGTGGCGGTACGTAAAGACACTCCAATTAACAACTAACATGTGAGTATTTTTGCAACAAGATGAAGCTGCAAATGTGTTTGCGAAGCAGTTGTTAGACATTGGAAATAATAAAGTCAAAGTGGACACCTCGACCAGATTCATCACATTACCCACAGATTTCTGTCACATCACAGACTCAAAAGAGGAGTTTATTCAGCGTGTTTTCCCAGATATAGCGCAACAGCTCAATAAACATAATTGGCTGGGTGAACGAGCAATAATGGCTGCGAAAAATAAAGATGTCGAGGATCTCAATGCGACCATTCTGAATTTTTTTCCGGGACAGTTGGTTTCCTTCAAATCAGTCGACACCGTTATGAACCAGGATGACGTAGTCAACTATCTCATGGAGTTTTTAAATTCACTGGAATTGCTTGGATTTTCATCTCACAATTTGCAGTTAAAAGTAGGATCAGTTGTCACCATGCTTCGTAACATTAATCAACCTCGACTGTGCAATGGAACAAGACTGGCTGTGAAAAAGGTGATGAATAACGTCATCGAGGCAACAATCATAAAAGGAAAATACAAAGGAGATAGTGTCTTGATCCCGCATATACCGATGATTCCAACGGATTTACCATTCAATTTTAAACGTTTACAATTTCCAGTACGTCTGGCCTTTGCGATGACCATAAATAAATCGCAAGGTCAGTCGTTGGAAGTTTGCGGAATCAACTTGGAGTTTCCCTGTTTCGCGCATGGACAATTATACGTCGCGTGTTCGCGCGTCGGAAAACCGTCATCTTTGTTTATTTACGCACCACAAAACAAAACAAAAAACATAGTTTATCAGAAAGCTTTAAATTGATTAACAGACTTTATCATAACTGTGTGTCTGTCTATCTCAAATTGAAGCCTTATAAATAGCCAGTATTTCAGGAAAACTCTGTTTTGTAAGTAAGCAACATCATGTGTAATTAATCGAAAATAATAATAAAACTTCATTCATACCGAGCATTTTTTTTTATTAATTATGGATTCCTTTTGTTTGATTTAAGTTTATTTTATACAAAAGTTTAGGTCTTTTATTTATCGATTGAGGCAGTACGAAGTCTGCCGGGTCAGCTAGATTGCAATAAAAATAAATCTAGATATAGGCTAAAACAAATGGATACACAATTAACACAAGAATACCCGGTATGTTTGCAGTGATCTTAAAAACGTTATATAAAAACATCGAATGTAATTAGGACAAAGATATGGCAATCCAATGAAAACCGAATTATATTGAAGCAGCTGAAAACAGATTAAATACTAAAACTAAAAATCTTAGAAGTAAAAATTTGCCACTTGACCAGACCATTGGTAAAGCAGGGGTAGGAAGTAGGAATATTAAAATACGTAAAATACGACAGAGACAGACTTATTATCGCATTAAAAATTCCACATTTATATAAGTTTGTATAGATTATCGATTATCAACTAATTAGCGTTAGCGTTGATTGATAAAACATATCTGACGGTTGAATATTACTCAGAATATTACATAGGCTTTGGAGTATTACATTGACTTTTAATGAATAAGACTTTTATTGGGTGGCTGTGTCGCAAGTGATAGTGTATTGGCTTCTCAATCGTACTGCCCGGCGTTACAAAGGTAAATCTAAAGTAAATGTTCAACTAATTTTAATTGAATTTACATTAGTAGGTATGTCGTTGGTTTCAGGTTTTGCGTCACAACAGCCATTTTACATTGTTCATTGAACAGAAACACTGGGAGTAAAGTGAATTCACTGCACTCTAATCAAAACGTCAATCAAAACAACCCGAACGGTATGCAGTTAACTTTATATGTACACTACAATACTAAGTAGATTCTCTGGAGGGTAAATGATGAGATTCGCGGAGCTACTGACCCACTAATAGATGACATAGAGTTAGCCGCCGTTGAGGCAATACATTCGAAGTCTACGCCGACCGTCTTTAGCGCCTGGTTCTTCGACTTGTTGACGGTCATGGCGAAGCAGAGGGCGATGGGGAATTGGAGTCGTCCGAACTGGAAAGCGAAGCTTTTTTTTTTTAAACTAAGCACTTAAGTGGGCATGACTACACTTATGATGCCGAAGTACGTATAAAGTTTTTCAAAATATGGGTCAGAGAGTGAAAGAAAGATGTTTGCGCTCAGTGGCTATTTCGCTCCATGGGTGGCATCCAACATTTAATGTGAAGACTAAATTATTAGTGTCAATGACTTTGTGTTGTATTTAGGCAACCATTCATCTCACGAGATTTTAGTTGCCTGTAAAAAAGTCTTTCGGACACGGCTAGCATTGAACCCCGAACGGTCCGATTGGGAAGCCAATGCACTACTACTTGAGTCACGGCCACCCGTGTTAGAAGGAATCAGCGGAATTCAAGAGGTGAAAACATTCTATCCACGGCCACATCTATTTAAGATTGTGTGTGGTACACAGCTACGCATACCTATTTATGCATACATACATCTACATTCAAATTTTCAAAATAATTTTATTTTCAAATGTTTCTTTAATTGTAACTCCGTCTCTATTCAACCGATCTTAATGAATGACAAAACTTTGGAAAAAATTGGTTTGGATACAGACTTTACATGCATACGATATAACCCATATGTGCTTTTTTTTAAATGCCTTCAATGTATAAACGTTCCTTCATTACAATTTTATAATAGTAGAGATTAAGCAAATTATGGAAATAATACTAGGCCGCCAATATATTGCAGAAATCAATATGTATAATAATAAAATTCAATGCGAAGATGAAAACCACTAAGTGGGGTAAGACTTCCCATCCACTGTTTTCCAAATAGTTCTTAACCGGAATAGCAACGTGGGGCCGAGCGTTGTCATGATGGAAAATTATTGCCTCGTGTCTGGTCGCATATACCGGGCATTTTTCGGCTACTGCTCTCTTCAAACGGATTAATTGTGTTCGGTTGCGTTGTCCATTGATGGTTTCACCCGGTTTTAGCAGCTCATAATACAGCACACCCATCTGATCCCACCAAATACAGAGCATTACCTTCGCGCCATGGATATTCGGCTTTGCCGTTGATTTGGCTGGTTGGCCGGGTTTCACATATGATTTTTTGCAATTGGGGTTGTCGTAATGGACGAAATGACTTCCTTTTGTTGCGTTCTAGCAGCATTTCGGACATGCAAAACCACCTTTCGACGTCTCTCGGCTTGAATTCATGTGGAACCCAATTTCCTTGCTTTTGAATATATCTAGCTGCTTTTAAACATTTTGAAATGGCTGCTTGTGTGACACCCAAAGATTTTGTGAGCTCTTCTTGTGTTTGGCAACAATCTTCATAGAGTACTGCTTCTAGTTCTTCATCTTCAAACTTTTTTGGCTGCCCAGGACGTTCATCGTCTTCTAAGCCAAAATCACCACTTTTAAATCGTGCAAACCACTTTTGGCACGTTCGCTCAGCTAGCGCATATTAACCATAAACTTCCACCAAAATACGATGACTTTCGTCAGCAGTTTTCTTCATATTAAAGTAATAGAGAAGAACTCCCCGCAAAAACACTTTTTCAGGCACAAAGTTCGACATATTTGAGTGAAAAAAAATTATTGTTGTTTACGCTTCAAATGAATGGCATATACTGAAATGACGTACAATGACAATAGCTTTCCAACGCATGTTCCAGTGGAATAATACAAGTTACGCCATCTCTTAGCAAACCGCACGAATTAAGTTATAGACCCAATATATAAATATAATAATAAAATTCAATGCGAAGATGAAAACCAATAAGCAGAAAATAATTGTAAACTCAAAGAAAATAGAATTATTGAAAGTAAGACATTATACGATAATATGTAAAATTTTGCAAAATAATAAACCAATGTGACGGTAGAAATTTAAAATTAAATAAAAACTATTTGATAAATATTATAATATTGGTACAATTGAAATAAAGGGTCCGCCATCTAACGTTTTTTTTTTTCAACTAGTGCTTAATTCGTGAATGGTAACACATAAATCATGTCTGATTTGACAGATAATTAGTTTTATCCTTCCGGTTAGCAATGGAAAATAATTTCATTCAAATGGCTGCATCGGCTGGCCATGCAGTAGCCTACACGATCGGTCCAATTTTTAAGCATATTATCGATTGTGTGCAGCTGTATTTCACCAATGGCTTCACGAATATTGTCCTTTAAAGCGTCAATTGTCTCTGGCTTGTCGGTGTAACACTTATCTTTTACGGCACCCCACAAATAATAGTCCAACGGTGTCAAATCGCAGCTCCGAAGTGGCCAAACGACGTCAGCTCTGCGGCTGATAATGCGATCTTCAAAAACAGGGCGCAAAACATCGAGTGTAGCTTCGGCTGTGTGGCACGTAGCGCCGTCCTGTTGAAACCAAATGTTGCCAATATCCTCCTCTTCAATTTTTATGAACAAAAATTCGTTCAACATGGCCCGATAACGATCGCCATTGACTGTAACGGCCACTCCTTGCTCATTTTCGAAGAAAAATGGCCCAATTATGCCCCTGGACCAAAATCCGCACCAAACAGTGACTCGTTTTGGGTGTATCGGCTTTTCAATGTATGCGTGCGGGTTTTCTGTGCCCCAAATGCGACAATTTTGCTTGTTTACATACCCGCCAAGATCAAAATGAGCTTCATCTTAAAAGATGATTTTTTTTGGCAAAATCGGCATCTTTTCTAAGTCGATCGAAGCGAAGCGAAAACGCATTGGATGGTCAGTTGGCTTCAACTCCTGAACCAATTAGACTTTGTATGGCGTCATACCAAGGTCTTTATGCAAAATTCGTCTCAATGATGTCTCCGAAATGTTCAATTGTTGAGAACGACGGTGAATTGATGTTGATGGCGCTTCACGCACACTTTCTGCCACAGCAGCAATATTCTCGGGTGTACGCACTGTTTTTGGCTTTTCACGCTTTGGTCTATCGATGAGGATGCCAGTTTCTTTCACTTTTTTCACAAGATAACGAACATACGGAGCTGACGGTGCTTCTCTTCTTCCAAAATCCGTACGCAATTTTCGCACACATTCTGCAACATTACCATGATTTTCAAAGTAATGTCGCAATATTTCCCAGCGTTGTTCAAGCGTATACACAACCATATTCGTTCAGCGGAAGGATAAAACTAATTATCTGTCAAATCAGACATGAGCTAAGTATTACCATTCCCGAAATAAGTACTAGTTGCAAAGAAAAACGTTAGATGGCGGACCCTTTATTAAATGAAAAATTTAATAACAGCAATTTGGAATTTACCGATGGACTTCTTTATACTGAAGATGTAACCTATAATTTTACAAGCCAGTTAAATTTCGAAGACATTGTAATTAAAAATTTTGCAAACTTAAAACATACTAAACATCTTTTATTTTATTGAATATTAGTTACATTGCTAACTCAACTACGCTGATAATCATAATCTCAATAATTTTTTTCGATAACAATCCTGACGAGAAAAAATAAAAAGCTAACATTTCAATTAAAAATATAATATTGTACAATAATATAATTTCTAAACTTGAATTTTCAATTTAACAGAATAGGAGCTGACTATAATTTTTATTGGCACAATGTAAACGTGCAACTAGCAGTCATCGGATTTAATTTTGGGAGAGAATGGCAGAAGAATTTTAACAACAATACTGAATCAAATTTTGTTTAAAGTTTACGAGTATTTTTAATTTTTTTTTATAATTAGCGCGCGAGTTATGTTGGGAGATCCGCGGGATAAGAAAAAAAACAACCTCTGTCTGAACAATACACAATGCTTTATTAAATTTTCTTTACAATTATTTATATGTTTACTTTTGATTACCTTACAATTTTAGAGTTTACATTTGTGCTGCTTCGGCATTTACAAAGTTTTTGATTGATTTGATTTATTAAGGAAATGGGTTTCAATTGCATCCGGTTGATTGCTGTCCAAATGTGTAGTTTGTTGGTCTTGTTGGGGTTATTGGTGGTCAAGGTAGTTAACTTTGGCGTGTTATGAGTGAAGGGTTGTTACATGATCTGGTGTGGAAGTTTTGTAAACATGGTTTTTGATTATAGAGGTAGCCATAATGATTATGATGATAAAGATGATAACTATTGATGTTCGCGTTAAGTAGTTGGATATATCGGTGGTGGACCTCATTTCTAATATCTTAGCTTCTATATTGAAGTTAAAGTCTTGTAGTTTTCGTAAGCTTAACACGTCTGTTGTGGTGTTGGTATGGATCTTGCTGCTTGATGGAGGAAGAATATGTACAGTATCCCAAAAGGTGTCCTGGTTGCCTTAGTATGTTATCCCATTAACCTCGATGTTGCATTTCTCGTAGTGTATCAAGACTGTGCCTTCTATAAGATGTGTTTTGGGCCTGCAGGTAGAGTTTATTAATAATTCATATACTCGTACGTTAATAAATAATATAAAATTGGGTTGCAGTTGTGTTATTGTTGTGACTCTGCCCACGTCGCTGAGTGGACAGTGTGCTACCGTGTTGTCCAAGAGTTTCCAAATGCATTTGGAGTTGTTGGTGTCTTCTTGCAGGGTTTTTCGAAGTGTTGTATGTGTTTTTTATTATAGTTTATGTATGGTTTGACTGTTATTATTTTTGTGTCATTTATTGAGAGGTTAATAATATTTGACATTATAGGTATGCGACTATTAAATATAATATTTGATCCATTATAATAGGCTTGGAGTTATAAAAATTCATAACTTTGCTCAAGTGCATTAATGGTAACATTTTGTTCCATTAATTCATCATATGTTAGTAAGAGTTTAGGAATGAAATTTATTTTACTAAGGACTATTGCTCTGCTATATTTGAGAGGTGATTAGTTAATAGGTCGATATTGAAATTAAGTTGGTTAAAATATTGTATGTCTGTAAGTGTATCGCGTTCTCTTCTAATTTTATTTGCCGTATTTTTGAGGAAGTTCTCTATGTTGTTTTGCTCTATATTAATGTGGTTACTTATATTTTTAAATCTTTCAATCATTTGAGAGTTTAGTACATGTTCCTTTTCTAGTGAATTTGGTAAATCGTTAAAGTTAGTATTAATATTTTGTATTTGGTCATTAATTTTAATTGCATCTTGTGCATCCATATTTCCTGTTACTAACTTAATTGTGAAACCTAATCCGTTTATCAGTCCGCGTTTGTTTCTTTTAAAGGGATATTGTGCTTGAAGTTTTCTGTTAAGTTCTTCAATTTTAAGTTTTGATATTTGGAAAGAGCTGATAGTAGTATGTTTTTGGAAGAGATGGAGAGAGTTAGTGATATCTTCTATGTTGTTATTGTAATCATCGAGATTTATGATGTGTATTAAATTTTGGAAGCTAGTGATGCATCTAGATGGTCCTAATCGGAGGGATAATATGCTATGCTCTTTGGGAATGTTGAATATTTCTATTCGTTGAGTGTCAGCGAGTGGCGTACTGTAGTTTAGGAACTGAGAGAAAGTGGTTGAATGTTTTAGTACAAATATTTTGGGAGGGGTTAGTGGACTCATATCAACGTTAAATGAGTGCAACTTAATTAATGCTTACAATTAAATACATGTATATATATATATATGTATGTTTGTTGGGGTGTGTAGGGCTTTTTTCTCGATTCTGTACTATGTGTGGGGTAATGGGTTAAAAAAATGCGGTTTTTAAATAAAACACGTTGTTTCGCTTCCAGGGTTACAGCAAAAGAGCCTTTATTAGTCTTTTCCGGAAATTACTTTCATTTTTACCTTTACAAACTGTCATACTAAATGTACTAAATAATATATTTACACTTCGTTACGTTACGTTGTCCTTGTTACATTAAATTAAATTTCAAATTAATTTATCCTACTTTTAACATAAATTACAATCTTAATACAAATGAAATAATTATTTTAACTAAAAATATATGTATATTAGTTATACACTTTGTTCACGAACATGCTCCCGCCCGGTGGACGAATTTCGCCCGCTAGTGTCCTCGCTCTTGTACTTTATTGTACCTCTTTTGACATAAAAGTTGTGTGTTGTGTGAGGGTGTTGACTATCTACATGCAAATGAGACAAAATCATGTAAATTAATAATTTGAAACATTACATGTAGGTGACAGAGACGACGATATAACAAATGAGCAAGAAAGGGAGATAAAATATGTGTCATTGACTTTGGTTTGCAATAGTGCAATAGTTTGTTTTGATCGTTGACCAAAATTGGGTCAATTTCCTATCGCGTGTGTTGTTCGGTTTTTTTTTTAGTTTATTCGTTAGTTTTCCCTTTTTTAGTTTTTTTTTTATTGTTAATTTAAAAAAAATTGTGTTTTTATTTTATATTACTTGTCTGCTCTCCTTCCTTCGCGCAATTCGATTTCTTTTTGAATTGTGTACTTCGGCGCGAGTACACAATCGTATATACGTGCGTGTGTATATATTTATATGCATCGATTGTCTCTTATTGTTTCGCGAAAGTGATATTTCGTGTGCAGTGCAAAAAAATAAAAATAATAGAAGAAAAAAGAGCTGGGAAATAAAAAAAACTAAAAAGTTCATTAAAAATATTTTCCCAACAAATTCGGTACAATGTGTGGTGTTAATTTTGTACGATAACTGTTCTCCGCGTACGCAATTTTTGGTTGTGCAGTGCGATGCTGTGCAACGAAATTTTCTCGAACGGTTAGTGTTTTGGTGATGGCCGAATTAGCCTTCTTAGTGTATGTGTGGTATTTACATTTTTGTGTAAAGCCATGAACCCGCCTTCCTATTAAATTGTTGTTGCAATTCATCTTCAGTGAGTTTTTTGACATATTCAGTTTTTTATTATTTAATTTTGTTTACATATTTATTTATTATTATTTCGTCTATTTATGTAATTTATGTTAAGATTAGTTTAAGGTATATATTATTATTATTGAGTGTTTATAAATTTAAAAATATTTTGTTTTTCTTTTCAAATTGATACCTTTAAAGTATTGTGTTGTGTGTTGAGTGGACAACGTTGAGTGTTCATTGAAAAAGTTCAAGTGCCGTCGGGGTTTTGATTCTCCAATTCCCGTCGGCATTTTGGAACTCTGCAACGTTGTCTGGTATGAATGATTTTGTGTGGTTTAGAGTGGACTATATTTATGTGTGTTGTGCTGTGTAGGGATAGCTAGGACAAAATAAGTTTATATTATTATATTTCATTAATTTAATAAATTGTTTTTTAAGAGAGAAGAAATGTCTTTAATTTTTCATTTAAGTTTATTTAAAGTGTTTGTTTTATATACGTTGTGTTGTGTCGTTTAAATGCTGTGTGTTGTTTAAAATTTCATTATATTTTGTGTACATTTATTTAGAAAGAAATTTTCAATGATTGATGGAGAGAAAACGAATGCAAATTATTTGTGTTGTGTAGAAATAAAGGAAGATAAAAGGAAAATATGTATATTGTTATTTTAGTGTTCGAAATCCTTGTTTTGTGTTGTTTGAGTATTTTGTATTTCCTTAGTGTTGCTTGGTGAACAGCAGATTTTCCCAATTGATGTGTAGCGATGATTCTTCCGAGCCGCCATTGCAACGGTGGTAGTCTCTCGTCGTACTCCACTTGCGCCAGAAATAGATGGTCATAGAGGTGATCCGCTTCCATCGCTCAAGGTAACTTACCCTCTCGAAGGCAGTGTCTCCTTGAGGAATCGCGATGAGCCTTTCGCCGATTAAAAAATGTGCTGGTGTCAGCGTTTCCAAATCTTCGATGTCGTCCGACATTGGGCACAAAGGTCTGGAATTGAGGCAGGCTTCAACTTGAGTAAGCAACGTTGACATTTCTTTGAATGCAGAACTTCTGCCCCGACCGTTCTTCGGAGGTGATGCTTTACCGATTTTACCCCTGCCTCCCAAAGCCGTCTGAAGTTGGGAGATGCAGGGGGGATGAAAGTCCACTTTGTGTGCAGCTGAGTCAGTTGTTCATTAACCGACCCCCAGTCAACCTTCGCCTTTTGCAGCATCCTCCCTAACTCCGTTTCCGCCCCTACAAAATTAGTGCCACGATCACTGTGCAGTTCTGCGCACATTACTAGGCGAGCTATAAATCTTTTTGCCTTGACTGCTAGGCAGATGAAAATTGAAAAATATCCCTTTAACGTTTTTGCACCTCGTCCTTTCCAGGTTTTGATGTCAAAGGGTCCTGCAAAGTCTACACCCGATCTGGAGAAAGGCCTTGCCATGCGAACTCTTGGCCCAGGTAAGTTCCCCATGAGTTGTTGCATTGACTTCCCTTTGTGACAGAAACAAGTGATACACTCATGCACCATCTTCTTCACCTTTCTCCTTAACGAAAAAATCCAGAACGCTGTGCGGATGTACGCCATCATTAGAGGAACACCACCATGGATTGTGTTTTTCTGTGCATCTCTTATGATAAGATGTGTGAGATGATGATCTGGTGCCAAAATAGATGGATGTCTCTGTTCGTTGTCCAAGTTTGAGTTCTGCAATCTCCCTCCAACATGTAGAATGTCGTCAGCATCTATAAACGGATTCAAGTTTAAGGTACGTTTAGGATATACCTTTTTTGCAACATCCATTTCAGGGAACATTTGTTTTTGTGAGGTTTTTATCAACAGTTTCATAGCCTTGTCAATTTCATTAACCTTCAATGAACCTTTATACCTTGTTTCAGGTTTTGCCCGGCAGTTAAACACAAAACGAATGCAATAGGCTAGAATGGGACGAAGCCTTATTAACGAAGATTGCTTAAGCATAAGATTGATGACCTCATTGTCTTCACCGAGTTGTTGCGTGACATGGAAAATGTTAGTCGTGTTCTCCTTTCGTTGCTCCAAGTCAGGGTTAATCCTTTTGGGCTGAATGGGAATCTCAAAGTTAAAATTCTCTCGTAGGAAACTTGGGCCCTTCCACCACAACTCGTTTCGTTTAATTGCTGATGGCAATATACCCCCCGAGGCGAAGTCAGCTGGGTTGTATTGGGTCGGAAGGTGTTTCCAAGAGCTGCAGTTCGTCAGGCGTTGAATTTCTGCTACACGGTAGGCAACGAAAGTTTTCCATCGGCTTGGCGGTGATGTGACCCAGGCGAGAGCAATCGTAGAATCTATCCACGCGTGTATCTCCAAATTCGTCAGATCCAGTGCCTTTTTGGTATAGTCGAGCAAAGTGGCTAACATAACCGCTCCACAGAGCTCAAGCCTTGGTAGGCAAACTGTCTTGAGTGGTGCCACTTTCGTCTTGGCAAATATCAAGTGCTGGTGGACGTAAGTAGACGGCCGCCCCATATGCTTTCTCTGAAGCATCACAAAACCCATGTAGTTGCAGCTTTGTTATGCCTCGTTTGCTCACTACATGTACCCACCGTGGAATCCTGATGTCCTGTATCTGCAGAAGTTCCTGCTGAAACATCCGCCATCGCTCTTCTAGCTCTTGTGGTTTTGGTCCATCCCACGTCACTCCTTGACACCATAATTCCTGCAGCATGATTTTTGCCTTGATCATACATGGAGCAATCCAACCCAGTGGGTCAAAAAGTTTTGCGATTGAAGATAGCATGCTTCTTTTTGTCACGTCTTTATCGTTTGAAAAGAAAGTTTTAAAAGAAAACGAATCTTCTTTTGGCAACCAGAGAATTCCTAACGCCTTTATGCCATCAACCGCTTCTATGGGTAATGTAAATCCCACTTCCCGTTGATCCGCAGGAACATCACGAAGAATATCTTCCGAATTGCTTGTCCATTTCCTTAGATGGAACCCAGCTGACTTTAGAACGCTTCTAGCTTCATTTCCCTGCAATAAGGCATCTTCGATTGAGTCGGCTCCTGATATGAGGTCATCAACATACATCTCTTCACGTACGGCATTGGCACCCAGAGGAAAATGCTGAGCCTCATCCGCCGCCGCCTGATACAACGTTCGAATAGCCAAGTATGGAGCACCGGCCGTGCCAAAAGTTACGGTCTCATGTCTAAAAATCCTTAATTTCTCCGTAGGATGATTACGCCAAATTATAAGCTGGTAATTTGTGTCGTCGATGGGAACTCGAATTTGGCGATACATTTTCTCGACGTCCGCTGTAAATATAATTTTGTGTAATCGCCACTTTAAAATTAATTTGAAAATATCTGTTTGGATTTTAGGTACAGTCATTAAGTGTGAATTCAACGAGGATCCGTCCGAACATTTTGCTGCAGGGTCAAAAACAACGTGAAGCTTCGTAGTTGTGCTCGACTCTTAGAATACTGCATGGTGAGGAATGAAGAAATGGTGTGGTGTATCCAGTATGGTATTCGTTTCGTCAACCTCTGTCATCTGTTGAAGCCCCTTATATTCATTTAAGCACTTAGAGTACTCCTTGTGCAGTGTGGGGTTTTCCTGGAACCTTCTTTCCAGTTGATGAAACCTACGTAAGGCACCAAACCCAGGTTTACATCCGTCTTTAAATGGCAGCGATACCTCATATCGCCCATCAGCCAGTCTTGTAGTTGTCTTGAGATAATGTTCTTTACATGCTTTGTCTTCAGCAGTCTCCTTAGTGTCGAATGGCAACTCCTCCAGTTCCCAGAACCTTCGCAGCTGAGTATCTATTTCGAAAACCTGTAAAAAGCTGTGGACAGGTTCTATACCACGCAAAATTGTCTTCCCAAGGAGAAGCCAACCTAGCTCTGATTCTTGTGCAATTGGGGATCTTACATCATTACCGCGTACAATGGATGCTAAAATAAATTCAGGATAAACGTCGCTTCCCAGGAGAATGTCAACAGTTGTAGGCTTATCGAATTGTGGATCAGCTAACCTTAAGCCTTCGATGTGTTCCCAGTTTTGTTGAGCTAGAGGCTTGGACAGCAACAGACCAGTCAGCGACTTGAACACGTAGGCCCGGGTATTTGTTTCGAATGGTGTTACCAGCGACCCAAAGGTAAGTTTTACATACCGCTGACATGAACCACTACTGATTTTTCCCAATCCAGATACCTCAATGAATGTTCGCCGTTGATGAAGCCCTAATAACTGGACAGCTGATTCAGTAATGAACGTTGCTTTAGATCCAGGATCGACTAGCGCCCTAAGATGATAATAGTTGCCCTTTGAAGACCTCACTTTCACAACGGCTGTGGCAAGAAGCACACTTGGTTGATCTACCCCAAGAGAGACAGGTTGGTTAATCCTTGATTTTATGTGGAAGGTTTGTGTACCTATAGTAGTGTTAGTACTAACCTTAGCAATATTCGACCCTCCACAGTTGACATGCAGCAGAGAGTGGTGTTTCTGCTTGCAATAATAGCAGCGCACACTGCTTTGGCATTGACTAGTCCGGTGACTGTATGCTACACAGTTCCGGCAAACCCCGATTCTGTCCACTGCCGTAGATCGTTCACAGATCTCCATGGCAATGAACTTCTGACAAGTCCGAAGGGAGTGCTGACCTCTACCACATACCTGGCATGCAAACTGCTTCTTCCCGACGTGCAACACTGTTTTCTTCTGGACCGCAACAGCCTTGTGTACAGAAGAACCGCTGACCTTGATGCCACTCGTTCCAGCTACTGCTTCCAAGGTTCGAAAACGTGTCTCCATTAACTCTGTAAATTGTATCAGTGTTGACAACTCCTTCGAACTACCCAACTTCTCCTCCCACAAACGCTGAGTAAAAGCAGGTAATTTTTGCACCGGAATATAAATTAAAATGTCATCCCAAGAACCAACCGGCTATCCTAAGTTTCCCAGAGCGTGGAAACATTCCTGGGATGTGTCCAGCAGAGACTTAATGTTGCTTGCCGTCTCCTTCGTCAACTGCTGCTGCTCAAAAAAAAGTTGGAAATCAGCGTTTACCAACACTCGTTTGTGGTCGTATCTGGCGACAAGCAGTTCCCATGCTTTGTCATAATTGCCAGCGTACAAACCTAAATGCTGCAACAAACGAGCAGCTTCACCGACAAGTGAAGATTTCAAATAGTGAAGCTTTTGAATTTCACCCAGCCTTTTATTTGTGTGGACTAAAGATACAAATACATCGTGGAAAGCCCGCCACTTCGTGTACGAGCCCTCAAAATGTGGTATTTGAATGTGGGGTAATGAAAGCTTATTATGTTTGTATGTATCAAGTACAATATTTATTAAATTATTAGATACAGTTTATTAAATGATATTTAATTAAAATATTTTATTACAGCAACTTACGACCTTTGGTCAGTTTTGCCCAGCTGGTGACAGTTGAGGTTAAAGATGAAATAAATTTTTTACACCGCGCTGGAAATGCGATTTCTGCACAACCACCGAGAGAGTCTGTAAGTCTTAAAAAGGAGAAAGACAAGGGGCAAGACACCGACCGCGAGTGAATCTGTGTATGTACTTTTATTGTTTTATATATATCTATATATATATTGCACACTTGCACTTGCACTTTGTTCTTGCACTTGCACTTTTTTCTTTTTTATATTTTTTTTGTCTTTTTTAAATGTTTAAATGTTTAATGTTTTAAATGTTTCGTGGAGTCTTTATTCGGCTCGAAAAGGACCAAATGTTGGGGTGTGTAGGGCTTTTCCTCGATTCTGTAGTATGTGTGGGGTAATGGGTTAAACAAATGCGGTTTTTAAATAAAACACGTTGTTTCGCTTCCAGGGTTACAGCAAAAGAGCCTTTATTAGTCTTTTCCGGAAATTACTTCCATTTTTACCTTTACAAACTGTCATACTCATTATGTATTAAATACGAGTAATATATTTACACTTCGTTACGTTACGTTTTCCTTGTTACATTAAATTAAATTTCAAATTAATTTATCTTACTTTTAACATAAATTACAATCTTAATACAAATGAAATAATTATTTTAACTAAAAATATCTGTATATTAGTTATACACTTTGTTCACGAACAATGTTATTATTATTTTTTTTTATTATTTATTTATTTATTTATGTCTTTTGTGTTTCTTTCGTAATTTACATTTATGGATTTTTTGTTTTCATTTGTAATGATTGTTATTTTCTTATTTCTTTTTGCTATATGTTTTAAAAATCTTGGTGATTTTGTTGCGTCTAGCTTCTTTTCTAAAGACTGGTTTGCTTTCTATCCTCGCGTCAGTAATATTCTTTACTTGTTCATAAATTTTTGGATATAATTCATTCGTTTAGCTTTTCCAGGTACTCGTATTCGTTTTAGAAATCAAGGGTTTTCCTAAATTTGTAGGGCCGGGCAAAGAACAGTTCTTAAGGGGTGTGCTTTGTTGAAGAGTGTATAGCGTTGTTATAAGTTATGAAGGTTTTTGTTAGTATCTTTTCGTGTTCAGAAGTAAGTCTCTGTTCTCGTCTTTTTGATAGAGTAAGTCTATATATTTCTGTAAGGGTTAAGTTCTTTCTTCAAGCTTGAGTCGCCACCTAACAAGTTTGGAATTCGGTTGTTTCAGGCTCATAAGCCAAGTCAAAGGCCTGTGGTCAGTTATTATTTGGAATTTCCTTCCGAAGAGGTATGGGTGAAAGTATTTTATAGCTCAGATGATGGCCAAGAGTTCTTTCTCTATAGTGGAGAAATTTTTTTCGCCGAAAGGATACGAGTAGCGAAACAAATAGGCTTATCGTTTCCTATGCGACCTTGTGAAAGGATGGCTCCCAAGGCGAAGTTACTAGCATCTAGTAAGTATAAATGGTTTTTCGAAATCTGGATGCTGTAAAATTGGGTCATTCAACAACATGTTTTTACATGTTTCGAACGCTTCAATATATTTGTTTTCTATGATAATTTCGACGCCCTTTTTAAACAGCTAGTAACGGGTTTGGTTAGTTTAGCGAGGTCATTAATAAACTTCCTACAATAACCTATTAACCCTAAGAAAGCTTTTATTTCTTTTCGATTTCTCTTCATGGGAAACTTTTTTTATGCCATTGATTTTCGATGGGTTGGGTTTTACGACTTCGGGGGTGATGACATGTCCTAGGAAGGCTATTTTCTTTTTGAGGAACTCCCATTTGTCCAACTGAATCTTGAAGTTAGCTTCTTTTAGTTTTTTGAATACCAGTTCTATACTTTTTAGGTGTTCCTGCAGGGATGTAGAGTATATGATAATGTCGTCGAGGCAAACTATTGCCTAGTTTTCCAACGAGTACTTTCAGGACGTTGTCCATTACCCTTTGAAAAGTTGAAGGGGCATTTTTAATACCAAATGGCATTCTTACGAATTCGTTATGGCCTCCTTCAACTGTGCACGCCGTTTTTTCTATGTGTTTTGCGTTCATTTCTATTTGGTGAAATCCGCTTGCTAGATCAAGCGTTGTAAAATATAGACATTTGCCTAGTTTATCCAGTATTTCTGAAATATTCGGAGTTGGGTATCTATCGGATATTGTTTTATCATCGACCTTCCGATAGTCAATGACCAATCTCCATTTTCTACGTCCGCTGGCATCTTGTTACTTCCGGACAATCCAAACTGGAGAGCTCCATGGAGAGTAACTATGTATGATAATTTTTTGATCTAACATGTTAGTGATTGATACAGGACACCTGTAGGATTTGGTATAGATTTGTACTTCGTCGGTGGTTTTTATGTCATGTTTGATCTTATTCGTAAAGGAAAGTGGTTCGCCCTCTCTATACAGTATTTCACTGTAGTTTCTACATAGTTTGAGGAGTTTTTTGCGTTCTTCTGCGCTCAGATGTTTTGTTCTGATTAAGTCATTTACGTACGTGTTGGTAGGTTCATGGTCTTCTGTTTCGCTGTTGAAGTTATTTATCTCGATGAAATTAATGGGATCATACGCATCACCATTTAGGGGTTGTTCAATGATGATCTTTTGGTCGTTTTTAGAAAGGTTTACTAGTTCCAGTGTGCTGTACAAGCTCTTGGCTTTGTATAAGCCTTGACTTACGTACAGGTGTGGGTTTAGTTCTGTTGCGCTGATATAAATATTGCCATTTTCCTTGTTGACAAGAAGTTTCTTTACGTAAAGGTAATATTTTAGATTTTGAAGGAATTATGAGTTGACCTGAAAAGTAGTTGGGTTTGAGGTGGATTTCGTTAGTAGCTTTTGTTGTAATAAGGGTTTTGTTTTCGAGATCAAGTTTAGCGTTAAGCGATAATAGTGCGTCAATACCTTATAATCTGTCAAAGTAATGGTGGAATTTGAATATCAGAAATTTTAAGGAACCTGGTTGATTGAATTCTGCAAAAATGGGGATAATTGATTCTTTGTTCAACTGGTATTTTTTGAATACTGTGGTAATGGTAATTGTTTCACAGTTAATCTGCCTATCTTGTGGTATAAATTCGGGGTTTATGAATGACGTCGAAGCCCCGGTGTCTAGGAGGAATTGCAGGGGTCGCCCGAAGGGTGACGAAATATTTATGTATGGCAAAATTGCCGGATGTTTCTTTCGATCTACTAGTATGTCTCCTGTGGCTTGTTCGAGGCTTGTTTGGAAAAATGTTCCTCATTCACGATATTAGTTGGGTCATTCTCGAAAAAACTGTCCAACTGTTGATAATTATTATTTTCTAAATTGTACATTTCTTGAAAATTTAAGTTTTCCTTTCTAGTATTTCTGGTTTGCTGACTAGGGCTTGCTTTGATTTGTGGGTGATGCCTTGTCAGTTTTTGATCAGTTTGAGTCTGCTCTGTAGGCCCTTGGTATCTTGTGTCCCTATTCTGTGTGTTTGGGTTTGCTCCAGTATATTGATTTATTGAGTTGGAAGGTCTGGTTTGGTTTCTGTCGTGTGAGGATGGGCCTGGGGTAGAATTTCTTGAATGAGCTCTGTCTTGTGGGGAATTGTAGGGTTTATATGGTTTGGGTTTTGAGTATACTTTTGGTACGAATTGTTTTGTTCTTCGATGAACTGAGTCAGTGCTACGGCCAAAGAGCCTGGCTGCATAGCTCGGACTCTGGATCCTAGAGGCTCATTGAGTCCGCTGAGAAATGAGTTGAGGCACATTTCTGAGTAGAGATCCGTTTTAGCTTTGATGACATTGTTGTCATTTTCGTGGATCAGCACATTGTTGCAAAGAGCAGATGGTAATTTTTTTATTTGCCCGTAAAAATATTCAACTGTTTTGTTTAGTTGTTTTATTTGGTGGAGATCTCTTATCAGGGATGTTTCCGTACGTTTGTCGGAATAATGTAGAATGAGATACTTTTTAATATCATCCCAGTTGAGAGGGGTTCCGTACATATTGAAAATCTCGTTGGCTTGACCATCAATTTTATTGCGTATGGCTCTCAACAAAATCTTCCCGTATGGGGTTTTATCTGTTTCTTTAATGTAGAGGAGGATTTCCTCCACATTGTTAAGGAACTCATATAAAAGTCTTTAGTTGCCGTCAAATTTCGGGAGATCCTTGATGGCATCCGGAATTCTTAATGAATTAAATATGTCCATGGGGTTAGTTAATACGTTGGGATCTTGCTCTAATTGATTATTGTTCATTGTTTTAGAATTGGAGAAATTTAGGGATGACGAAGAGATTTCGAGAGGAACTCCTGAATGAGTCGTTCATAGACCTCAGCGGAGATTAGACGCATTTCGTGTTCGGCTTTACAAGTGTGGGAAAATAATAAGTATAGTGTTAAACAACAAATTTTCAAGTGTTTGGTAGCCGAAGTTGTAGAGACCCGGACAATAAATCTCGGGGTTGTGGGTTCGCTTCCCAGCCTCTGCGAAAGTTTTTTTTCTTTATTTACTTACGAGAAGCGTTCAATATATTCTCGGTATCGATATGAAGGAAAATGCGAATTCAATTTAAATTGTTTTTATTTTTCAATATAATCTCCCATAACATCAATGCATTTGTTACATCTTGAGATAAGCTTTTTTAAACCCTCAAAAAAATAAATTTCCTCTTTCTCTGCAAAATACCCATTTATTGCCGACTTGAGTTCTTCATCATCCGAAAATCTTTTTCCACGAAGACATTTTTTCAAATCCGGAAACAGGAAATAATCACTAGGGGCAAGGTCTGGACTATAGGGTGGGTGTTGGATTTCTTCGAAACCACAATCTCGCGCAGCAGCCTTGGAAACTCGCGCCGTGTGAACAGAAGCGTTGTCATGAAGAAGCAACACACCCGCTGCGAGTTTACCCCGTCTTTTCTTTTTAATTTCCTCCCGCAAATTATGCAAAGTGGAAGCGTAGGATGTGGCGTTGATGGTTTCACCTTTTATTTTGTACTCAATGAGCAAGATTCCCTTTGAGTCCTAAAACACAGTGGCCATGAGCTTCCCGGCAGACGGAGTGACTTTGAACTTCTTCGGGGGGTCTGTTCCTGTTTTATGCCACTGCATAGACTCTTGTTTGCTTTCAGGGTCATAGTGGTGGACCCATGTTTCGTCCCAATAAACAATTCGATCCATAACACCGTCCGCGTTCTCACTACACATCTCCAAAAGCTCTCTACAGCATGCGATTCTTACTTTTTTCTGAGGCGCTGTGAGCATTCGTGGCACCCACCTTGCACTGACCTTTGAAAGGTTAACATGGTCATGAAGAATGGTGTGAATGGTACCAATTGAAAGCTTGGTGATCTCTGCCATCATTTTCACCTTTATTCGGGCATCCTCAAGAACAAGTTTTTCGATTTCTTTGATGCTTTCTCCCGTACAAGCAGTATCCGGGGCGCCGGAGCGGGGGTCGTCTTCAATGCTCTCTCTGCCTCTCTTGAACTCACTTGACCACTTTTGCACAGTTGATAATGAATTTGCGGAACCCTGGTAAACAGCCAACATCTCTTCATGAATAGTTTTTTGACTTTTTCCTTGCTTAGTGAGAAATTTAATTACAGCGCGATGATAAATTTTCACCATCATCGTCTCAGTTGCCATTATGATTCTGTTTAACTAGAGATAAAACGCGAATTAATAATCACATTTATATGAAATTGTACATGAATGCACTAAAATAATAGTACTACTTGACAAATAAGTCAATTTATATACACAACCACAACTTCACCCCGATACCGAGAATATGTTGAACGCCCCTAGTAATTCAATTGAATAGAGGGATCTGCGGAGATATCAGGTGAGGCTTCGAGTGGTTCGAGCCAAACGCCAAAGCCAAAGAGAAGGAGGAAGCTAGAGCCAACCTCTAACTTGATCCAACGTCCCACCCTGCCAACATCCACTGTAAAGCGTGGAGGAGTGAGGGCAGGAAGAAATGTCGCTTCATTGGCAGCAAGCGAATCGGACGATGAAGAAGAGCAAATCGAGTGTAAAAGTAGCAGCATCAAAATGCTACAGCAAAGGGTACAGGCCATAAAAGAACAGCAAATGGTCAGAAGGAAGAGGGAAGAGCATGAGCAATCCCAACAACAGCAGAAGTCGCAGCTTGCTCAAAAGCAGTCCCAACAAAAACAACAGACAAATACAATAGCACAAGTGCTACAACAACACCAACAAAAGCAAAAGAAACACCAGCAGCAACAACAAGAGCAGCAACAACAACAAGAGCAGATACAACAACGGCAACAGCTAAAACATCAGCAGCAGCAACAACAACAACAGCAGCAGTAGCAGACGAAGGGGTTGGAACCGTCTTCTGATTCTAAGGAGATCCTGGCACTGCTCAAAGACAAGGAGTGCGAAGGACTCAAGTTTGTGGGGTTAAAGCCATTTACCACAGCTAGAGCCAGGCGGGATAAACGGAGTCCGCTTTTCTTCCTGGTGGAGCTCAGTCCCGAAAGTCATCTGGATATTCTAAGGAGTATCAATGTCCTAGACTACCAGGTGGTTCACTGGGAAAAACTAAAAACGAGCGAAGGTGTTATACAATGCGCTCACTGCCAGAGGTTCGGGCACGCCGCGTCGAACTGCCAAATGCAGCCTCGATGTGTGAAGTGCGCTAAGAACCACAGTTCCGAAGAGTGTGCTATTGGTGTTGACGGAGCATCCGATAGGTAGCCGCTCTCGTGCGTGTTATCTGGAAACGTGGGACACATCGCAAACTATCGGGGTTGTCCTAAGTTCACTGACATTAAGAAAGCAAAACTGGCTCGGCAGCAGAAGGTGGAGGTCAAACCTTCACCTGTTAGGTTTCAAACTCCAGCCATCACGTCCCAAATTTCCTACGCCCAAATGGCGTCAGTTAGGGTGGCTATGGTACAGCAAGCGACTGTTGCTTCTCCGGCGCCAATGCCGAGAACAACGGAAGCAGCACCTAACATGCTGGCTATCTTTCTCGCAATCCAAGGGCAGATGGCTCAGCTGCAGAAGCAAGTACAAGAACAGGCCAAGCGGGTGGACCGGATCTACGTGCTGCTGCCGGGCCTAACGCAACACATGTCGTAATGGGTGCGCACATGGTGGAGCAAACTTGCGGTGAATGTTAATTCACTGATTAGGATTGAACGAAGAGCCGCGATGTTTAAATTGCTACAAGACCAAATTCTTGATGTGCTTCTCGCTAGGGAAACCAAGCTAACCGCTAAGCACAAACTGAAGTACAATAATTATATTGTTAGAAGAAGAAATCGGCCCAGACCCAAACGTGGAGGCAGTGTCGCGATCTTCTTTAAAGAAGGTATAAAATTTCACAGAGTGTACAAGGGCGTGTTGCGCAGGTTCCGGGTGTTGGAGGCAGTTGTAGTTTACATCCCGCTCCGCAGTGGAAAGCGGCTGTACTTGGCCTCTGTTTATGCACCTGAGGCTTCACAATCCACCCTATTCATTGCAGAGCTCGATACGCTTTTTCGACTTCTGAGGCTGGAATCGTGGGAGAATTATTTTATAATCGGCGGGGATTTCAACGCTAAACACAGAGATTGGGGAAATAATTTGACAAATACTAGAGGGAGCCTACTACTCGATTGGTGGGGTCAGCACGATGTCGGTCTTAAAGCGACGGATAACCCGTCGTTTCCCAGAGGCGGGTCTTATTTGGATCTATTGCTGTATGACGTACGTACACGACTGACAGGTACGAATTTACAAACGCTAAACTGTCTGCGCATATTCGTCTAATTACGGTTCCCAACGATATTGCGGAATTGGAGGAGTTTGTCCAAAGATATTCTTACAACTACAGTAAGGCTGGATGGACATGCTTCTCGCCAACCTTGAAAAGAGCGCTCTCCTCGAACACTCTCCACCCGCTGTCCAAATGGAATTTGTCAAACGAGGAGATCGACAATTACCTAAAGCAAATGGACGAGGCAATTAAACAAAATATGGACACTACAATACCGCGGTATCGACGTACGACTAACGAAGATCTGTTCCGCAATCCTACTATTGCCGCACTGGACCGACGGAAAAGTAGACTGTCAAGACTCAAGAGCTTGTACAGACAGTTAACTGACAGACAACACCCGGAGATTAGGACATTGAAGTCGTCAATTAAAAATCTTCAAACGTTAATAAAAGAAAATTACAGAATTTCTGTAAGTTTATATTGGAACAACAAGGTTCGGGCTGTAAACACCAGCAACCCGAATATGTTTCCGCAAATAAATAAACTATTTTGGAGAAAAAATCAAAACGACCTTCAGTGTCTTAAAATAGACAACGAACGGTCACTGACAATAGCAGGTATTGATCCAAATGAGGCCGCTGATGATGATGACTTCTTTGTGATCGAGGATCCACAGGAGAAGGTCAAGGCCATAGGGGCGACTTTCCAGGAAGTATACAAGGTCACTGATACCATTGGCCCTAATTATGACCTGGACAATCGCGTCTTGGTGCACGACTTCTGCATTCGAAATGAAATAGGGAACTGGCGATCCGAGGACTCTGGTTTCACCCGGTTCAGCGACGGAAATATGGCAAATAATGTAATTTCCAGAGAGGGTGACCTACCCCCGTTCATTTCGAAGGAAGAACTCCATGAGATCTTCGACACAATCAGGGCTAAGAAATCGGTGGGGACCGATGGTATTCCGAACATCGTGCTTCGACATCTTCCTCTAGAAGCGGTGGACATTTACACCACCCTGTTTAATAATGCAATGAATAATGCACATTGTCCAGCGCATTGGAAAACGGCGGTGGTTAAACCTATCCCCAAAAAGGTGAAGGATATATCCAATCCGGCGAATCTCCGGTCGATACGTCTCCTTCCGAATATAAGTAAGGTTTTTGAAAAAGTAATCAATAGAGCTCTGTCTAGGTTGGTTGAGGACAAACATATAGTTCCGGATAATCAATTCGGTTTTAAGGCGAGACATGATATCTCAAATCCCGCTCCTAAACTGGTGTCCAAATTCCAATGGAATAAAGGCAAAAACCAATGTACTGGTGTCTACCTTGTTGACTTGGAGAAGGCCTTCGACACCGTATGGTTAGTGGGTTTTTTCTATAAGCTGACTGGGTTGGGGATCAGTAAACCACTCTTGTACATTCTTTATAGTATGCTAGACAACAGAACGTCTCATGTGTTTTGGGTGGACTCCTGCCTTTACGGCCTAATTCCACCGGATGCCCATACATCCATGGGAGCAAGGATACGCCTTGCCATCCCTCACCGTCATTCCACTGTTTCAGATACCAATTCGGAACTGTGTTGCCGGCACAAGTTCCATCCTTGGTAAGAGTCGAGGCCGATCTAAAACCTCTTGCTGCTCTTAGGGTCGCAGCACCCAGTACTTTTTGCACATCTACATTTGGCCGAAGACCTTCCTGCGATTTTGGGTTTAAATCACAGCCACCATGACGCTCCCACAAGGGGGTCTACCTCTAACAAGTCAGGCCAGACCGAGATCCGAGGGGCTCAGGGTACCGTGATTTAAGTCCTGGTAGGGACTACCGGTGGTCCAGCCGCCAACAAGACCTATGACCGGCAACTTGTGACTGATCAAATCGTAGCAACCTTCGGTAGCGTCATCTGAAGATGTTTACGATAAGACCAGTACTTTGCTCTGCCCCCGTTCATTATTAGACAACGTCCTTAAAGGGCGAAGCCTTGATAATAGGGCGGGGGCCCATGAGAACCAACAGACAATTCATCGTGAAAAATGGTGATGTGACTTCTGTTGGAATATTTCAAATTAAAAATGGTCTTCAACAAGGCGCAGTCAATTCGCCGATCCTATTTAACATTTATACAAGTGACTTGATAGGTTCACTTCCCCATACTATTGTGTACGCAGACGATTTGATAGCGTACAGAACAGGTCCACAAATCGAGGTCATTAATACTCTCTTGCAGCGTGACTTCGATAAGATAAGACGATTTTGCGATGACTGGAAGTTGAAAATCAACTTACAGCAGTCGGAAACCATTCTCTTTAGGACGCCGTTGGCTGGAGCCTCTAGAGATACCAGAAAAAATTGGCGGAAGTTCTAGATCACTGGACAACGTGGACAGACTCTTACCTGTCGAAATGTAGTCAGATACTTTGGGATCTGGCTAGATCAGTTTCTGTATTTTGACAAAAATATAGATGCTGCTCTGGCCAGAGCTAAGGGCGCTTCTGCCCGTACAAAGAAACTGTTTTATAGGAGCCAACTCGATGCGAGGGTAAAAGTAATCGCTACGTGACTCTTAGCAGGCCCATGCTGGTATTTGGTTGTCCCGTGTGGTTCAGTGTACGAGCAAGCTTAATGGAAAAAATTCGGATGTTTGAGAGTGCTTGCCTTCGCTTGTACAGAACACCAGAACACAGAAAATTTTATCCTAATGAGGTCATTTACAACAGGGCGGGCCTAATACGAGTGGAAACTTCGTAACTAAGCTGACTCGAAGGCACATTCAAGAGCAATGACCTCGATGAATAACCTGATATCTGGCGCCTTCTACCCCAATTACCTTTACCACGAGAGTGTGCGCTCTGACGGCTTCGTTCCACCGGAAACATTCCTCTACCTAGATCAGAACGGGTTGATCCAGGATATATCAGAGGTCCCGTTAATCTCTCATGTCGCTCGGACAGCTGCGGATAGGCGATTCAACTACAGCAGAGACGTCGCACACGGCAGTGTGGATCGTCTCAGGTTCATTAGGGCGGTGGGGAATCGCGATAAGAGGGATGTCGTTCGGCAGCACCAGCATTTCTGGTGGTTGAATGATAGTGAAGTTGTGTGGTTGTTGTTGTTGTGTTGGTTGTTGTGTGGAGGCAGAGCTGACTAATCTATTTGCTCTGTGAATAGCGGTGGCCAGCTTACATAGATTTAGGTTAGCACTTAAGAAATATACACATATATTGGTATATACAAAGCTATTTACTAATATATGTATATAATTGTGTATAATGCCTATGTGTGTGTATATTTGTATTGTTATGTAGGTTAGGTAGACTAAGGTTTATTGTAAGTTAGATATTAAGTTTTTATAAAAAATAAAAAATTATATATATATGCTAAGTTTTTGTTAAACATTTTTTTTCTTAGCTTTAAGTATAGAAAATAAATATCCGTAAAAATAATTATTATAAATAAAGTCGAAAGACATAGTTATAAGAATTTAGAGTAGCTTAGATTGCCTGTGTGGGGCCAGTAAGTTAGTATAGGATTGTTATGTAATTTTAAGCTAGCATTTAAGCATTTTTTGTTAGTACGAGTATGTAAAAGTTTGTGATTAAGAAAATATAATGCAGCTAAAACTAAAAAACTAAAAACTAGGAACTCCTGAATCGGTAGTTTCTGGGATAGAGGATAAGTTCCATGACAGTCCACATAAAGTTACTTAAATGCTTAGTAATAGAAAATAATTATATATATACATATTTTTTTTTTTTTTTGGGTCATATACGATAGTTTGAAATTGTGTGAATATATTCTCTTTATTTATTATAAATTACGCAGTTTTTTAATTTGATATATAATGTGTTTAGTGATATATGCATACTTATATCTATATATATATTTTTAGATCATATGGTTGAAAGTTGTGTGCAAATATTCCCTTTTTTTTATTATTTCTTACTTATTTTAACTGGAGTGCCTTGCGATAAGGATCACAGTTCTTTTATTTGTAACTGGAATTCCTTGCAATAAGGATCGCAGTTCTTTTATTTTATTATTTTAACTGCAGTTATTTTAACTGGAGTGCCTTGCGATAAGGCTCGCAGTTCCTTTATTTGTAACTGAAATTCCTTGCAATAAGGATCGCAGTTCTTTTTTTTTTGTTTTAACTGGAGTGCTTTGCGATAAGGGTCTCAGTTCTTTTATTTATAACTGGAATTCCTTGCAATAATAATCGCAGCTTACAATTTTATTTTGTTTTTTTTATTTTATTTATTTTTTACTGGATTGCCTTGCAATAAGGATCGCCGTGTTATATAGTTATGTCACATACAATAGTCACTTACATGCACTCAATAGAAATGATGATACTGATGGTGGTTGAGGTCAGCTGATTTGGATAAGCGATGATGATTGTGGTCTGATAATGCGGATGAACTATTTATGATGATTGTGGTCAGATGATGCGGATGAAGGATGATGGTTCGATGGTGAATAAGGGGGTAGAACCCAACAGTTAATATCCAAGAATAGTCACTTCTTTTAAAGTTTCTAAAGTTTGTGACACAATCACGAAAGCATGGATTTATCAATTATATTGCACGATGCAATATCGAACTAGTTCACGATTCAATCACTATGTTTCGCAATTATTTATCTTCACTCGGTTTCTAAACTGTTTCACCGGACTGCCGACTGCGCCAGTTATGTTGGGTGATCCGCGGGATAAGAAAAAAAACAACCTTTTTCTCTGTCTGAACAAAATACAATGCTTTATTAAATTTTCTTCACAATTATTTATATATTTATTTTTGATTACTTTACAATTTTAGAGTTTACATTTGTACTGCTTCGGCATTTACAAAGTTTTCGATTGATTTGATTTATTGAGGAAATGGGTTTCAATTGCATCCGGTTGATTGCTGTCCCAATGTGTAGTTTGTTGGTGTTGTTGGGGTTATTGGCGGTCAAGGTAGTTGACCTTGGCGTGTTGCGATCGTTTTGGGTTTATGGTACGAACCAGAAACCAAGTTCCGGTCATTACAGTGGAAACATACAACATCATGGTGGCTTCAAAAAAAACAAGGCTGGTCCGCAACAATGTGTAAGTCATGCTGGCAGTCTTTAATTACTGCAGTGGCGTGCTTCATAATGAATACGCTGCATACAGCACTACTGTCAGGAATACTACCGAGATGTTCTGTGCCACCTTCGTGATGCTCACAGTTACTTCTGCAATTTCCCCAAGCTGAAAATGCATTTGAAAGGGATCATATTTCAAACCAGGAACGACATCGTGTAGATTGTGAAAAGAACACCATATCAGGAGAGGCTTTCAAACGTTGGGATAAGTGTGAAAAAGCTCAATTGGAGTACTTTAAAGGGAATTAGTGTTATAAAATTTCTATTGTATTTGTATTTGTAATTGTATTTAAATTAAAATTACATCAGTAAATTTTACGTTAAATTAACATATAGTCAATATATATAGTCAAAATAATCATAATAAATAAAAATAAGAATTATAATAAATAAAACTTATACATAGATTGAGTCATATCTAAGTTATGATGCGGTTATCGGACAGATAAAGGAAAAGCTTTTTCTGAAAATTGTATTTTAATAAATGTTGATTTAAGAATAAAAGTCGGATACCCTTTAAACAGACCTCGTATATACTGATATACGAGTAGATATTGATTTACAGAAAAGGTACACATTTGCAAGTTTTTACTAATTTTTATTTTATTGGTTTAATTGTTCGTCGTATTTTGTACAAACAAATGTTTATGCATTATTATTGTGTATATACATATATGCATGCACATATGTATGAAGCACATAAGAGATCTTTTCTCCAAGCAACCTTACATCTCAAATTTTCAGCAAGAAGAGAAATAAATAACAGAACAATAATATTAAAATCAAACCTAAATAGCGACTTGTATTCTTAACTGAATAGACAAAGAAGAAAAACTATGTAAAAATGTTAAGATAACAAAGCTGTAACGAATATCTTAATGGACAATATATTTTCCCTCTAAAAATATTTCGAATATTCCCCTGTATTCTCGTAACAGTGCTTTAATTCTCTAGTGCAAGCAACTCTTCCTAATACCCGCATTTATATTTCCAAACACGCTTCACGTTTATGGTAACGGGCATTGTTCGTCTAATTGACTCAGAACGTTTAAAGGGAATACGAACCTTGATGGGAGGAGACCTAATAATGCTAAGTAACAACGACAAGTGCTTCTATAAAAAAAATTGTTCTTGGTTTTATTTTCTTTTCGTCGCGTCCTTGTCAGAAGACAAGATATAAAGAAGTATTTTGTGTTTTCCTTTTTTGAGGCATTTGCCTTTTCTACTTTACACATACATACATATATTAAAATGATGATGCTTACTGTGATATAAGTAGAACCGGAAATTAAGAGAGAAAGCCGAAAGGACTTCCGTTTTTGGATGAAAACAATAATAGAACCTAAGAAAAGTCGTGCAAATTTCCCACGTTTTCGTAATTTAGTCACGATTATTTAATTGTCATGGCATCCTTCTTGCATAAAAAGAAGGACCTTCACATTAACTGAGGTTGAATAGACAATTTAAATTTAAAATATACGAGTATGTATGATTTTCATACATACATTAATAAACTTTGAAATTTGCAAATTTAACCTTAATACTTTATTATTTTTAAAAATATGATTTTGTCTTAAATACCGGTACTACTACTACTACTACTACTACTACTACTACTACTACTACTACTACTACTACTACTACTACTACTACTACTACTACTACTACTACTACTACTACTATTACTACTACTACTACTACTTTTTTATTTATTGTAGCTAAACATGTGACTGCTTTGACATCTGTACCAAGGTTGATATTCTGTATAAATTTGTTGTGCAGTTACGAGCATATTTATTTGTTCTAATTTCATCCCAAGAACAATATCTGTAGATATACATAGTTTATTTGTTTGTATGAATTTTCATTCAACGTCTAGTTATTTGGACATTTGATACATTTAACGATTTAGATTTTACTTTTACAAGATCTGCTTAAGCCTTTTTAGGAGTCTGTTACTCCTAAACATATTCGTGTTTTTGGTTATGTAGAATCAGAATTATAGCTCTTGTGCTTTGTAAGTTACTTTCTTTCATGAAAGGATATTTATCTTGATTATAAGAACATTTAATAATAATTTCTGTTTAATGCAGAAAACTCATTTTATTTGAAACTTTACACATATATGTACACATATACATAGCTATTGTAACTCGAGCTTGAAAAAATAAGAACCTATGGTACCACCATGGTACGAAATTCATCGACAATACAACAAATATATTATATAATCTTTTATACTGTGACGAATTGAAAGACAGATTTTTTAATATATTGTAAATTTGAATGATTTCGTGTCATTTCGCTCTAATGAGATAAGTTTATTCATGATGATTTTTTAGACAATACTGAACATAAAATTCAAAGAAATGTATACAAATTAAAGATATTTTTAAACGTCAAATAAATAAGAGATTTCCACAGAATTTGAAACTTGAATGTATAGGGTTTTCCAATAAGGACTTGACAACTTATTTTAAAATAAAACGCAAACCATTTGAGATATTTCAAAAACTTTATTATCGGCATGAAGTGCAATCAAAACATTTATGAACGGAACTCGACTTCGTTCATATGGCCACCGCTGGCACGGTTGCAGCGGTCGATTCGTTGTACCCAATTTCCAACGACTCGGTCACACCTTTCGGCCGAAACGGCCGCTATTTCGCGTTCAATTTTGGCTCTGAGCTCTTCCAACGTCCTCGGCATGTTGGCATAAACCAATGACTTAACGTAGCCCTACAGAAAATAGTCAAGCGGCGTTAAATCGCACGAACGAGGAGGCAAATTGACTGGCCATTTCACGCTCACCATACTTACTTTTCAATAAATCGATTGTAGCGTGTGCTGTGTGGCTTGTGGCATCATCGGTGTGGTAGTGGTAGTAGCAAACGCTTCTCACTCGGAGGGTCCAGGTTCGAATCCTGCCCATGGCAAGTCAGTTTTTCATTGTGTAATTGGAACTCAGACAGAAAAATTCTGCGTGTGAAGGCATAACACTGACACGTAGATTTGGCTGTTGTAGAGTTTCAAGCACAGAAAATGAAAAATACTGTGATATACCTCGAATCACTCTGAGTGAAGAAAAACTCTCCGTCCTATTCGGACTCCCACCCCTGGAGAGCAAACATAGAAACCAAACACACCTGAGTTTCAAACCACTACAAAAACAACTTTCTTTCTCCTCCTTCTATCTTTCCGCCCGCGCCTTGCAACAGTAAAAGGGTATCTAACCCCTTAGGCGCGCGTAAATTATAAAAAAAAAAAAAAAAATCCTGTTGAAACCACATGTCGTCCAAGTCCATATCTTCCAATACGGGTCAAAAATATTTGGTGATCATAGCGCGATAACGCTGAGCATTCACAGTAACGTGACGATCATTATCGTCGACAAAAAAATATGGCCCAATAACGCCGCTGGCATGCAAACCGCACCAAACAGTTATTTTTTGTGGAAAAAGTCGTGATTCATGAAGCAAATGTGGATTTTCACCCGACCAATAACGCATATTTTGCTTATTGACGAACCCATTGAGTCAAAAATGAGCTTCGTCACTGAAGATGATTCGATGAAATTCATCATCTTGGCGCATCTTCTCCAGAACTCAATCGGAGAACGTACGTCGCTTCAAATGGTCCATCGGCTTCAATTCTTGAGTCGGCTTGATCTTGTATGGGTGTAAACCAAGATCCTTATGAAAAATACGCCATAGTGTGTTTTGAGCGATGCCCAATTCTTGAGAACGCAGTGGAATTGACTGATTTGGATCGTTTGCTACGGACGCCTGAACGGCAGGGATATTTTCGACACTTCGACTTACCCGTTGTCTCACTGACACGGCAACATTATACAACGAATATGTGAGTCAAATTTTTTCACTAAACTTGTTATTGCCTGTCTACAGGGCGAGAATTACGGCCGAAAATTGGAGTTAACGCTCTTAAAGTTGCAGTCACCGACTCCAAATTTCGGTAGAAAATTTTTATAATTTGAAGACGTTGCTCGTTAGTGTACTTCACCATGATGAAAATGGAGAGTTTACTGAATAAACTAGCACTGACAGTTTGATGATTAGTGAAAGAGTACGTTCACAAATTAAATTCAAAGTTGTCAAGTCCCTATTGGAAAACCCTTTATTTGACCACATGCATATCAAATAATCTGACTTTTGATTACAACTTTTTTGTTTAAAAAGAAAATTTAAAGAAATTTTTGATATCATTATAAAATAATCATAATTAATAATAATCAAAAATAGGGCTAATATTGTTCAATATTTCGTATGGCCTCCTTTTGCTTTGAGAACTGTTTGTATTCTTCTTAGCATTAATGTTTTGCATTGATTTGGTTATATGAATAGTAAAGTTGGAGAAGTTACAGCAAAAAGTTGTATTTTCTTCTGATCGTATGGTCAAAAAGTTGAGTCACTCTATATCACCTTAAGATCATACTAAGGACATTGTTCATATGTGTCTGTTTCACATCTTTTCGATCTGTGTTCGCAATTAAGGTTAGTATTGGCAGATCGAATGCTCAACAGTTTAGTATGTTACTCACAACAAAAATGTGCTTAACTTAGAGAACCAAGCCATTTATAGGATAACTTGATAGAAAGAGGCAGGATGTTGTGAGTAATCTCCCACTCCCAGTATGTTGCACTACCTCATATTAGGTATATGAGAGCTGCGTCACTTCATGGTATGTTCATGTATTTTATGAACATAAATAAATAATTTACGAGATCGTATTATGACATATAGTATCTCTTAGCTCCTCTGTCTGCATACAGCAAGCAGTTTCCGGAAGCGATATAAATTGTTATTTTTAAATACTAGGTTTTGAGTCTTTTATTTGAATTCTCATATTCTATATATATTTGAATATTTCTGCTATTCCTTCAAAAACCTGTAATTACAACAACTAACAAAAATGAAATCATAAATGTTACTGTATATTACAAACTAAAAACGGTATCCAGAAACGGTATCTTATTGATGATAATGATGCCAATTTTGACCGCATATTTAAATTTGTTTTCTGTTCAGCTTGAGGTGCTTTTGGTCTGGATTTTTCTGAAATATTTATTAAGTGGTGTCAATCTGGCTCATTAAGAAGTCGTTTCAATATAATTACTAGGTACTGTCCGCAATCTGGTGGGTGGCTGTGACTCAAGTTAGTGAAGTCTGCTAACATTTTTCCAAATAATAGAACACAGACAGACACCGTACAAACCTGTCAAAAGTATCTCTTAGGCATATGTTGATTATAGAAAAAAAAACTTCTGTCATCGATTGTACTCTTATGATAGAGGCATTGAGGATGACGCTGGTCAACTCACAGTGCTGTAACTATGATAACGCATTAATTGCGCTAGATCTTCATAGTAGCCACAGGGTATTGGTTTGCTGATACTGGTTAACTATGCACAAATGTAAAAACCGCACTGTTACGAAAAAATCAACTGCATTGGATAAGGATAGATTCACTGTTGACGAGCCTTCAAAACCAAAAAGGACAACGAAGTTCTAATCATTATATAGAACGGTCGGGTCTTGAAAAAGGCAGTTTATATCTAAAGAAGATATCACCACTGCCTAGGCAGTGCCATGGAATGGCACAAGGAGAATACAAAACTACGAAAGCAGAGATTGATATAGAAAAGAGAAGCACAGTCCATTTGGATGGGTAGCGGGTTTGCTGTAAATGTCAGATTAAAACAAAAAATCCTGATTTTTTGACATTCGATAATAGAAAAATGTGATCCTACCGAAGAATTTTTCTGCAAGCTTCTTAATACCGACCTACGGCCAATATTCTTAGTAATACCACTGATGCTATAGTTTACATAGATATTACATGCCGAAGGAAAAAATCGAACCAGTTTATAATTGCCTGTTTTTGCTTCGAACTTCAAGTTCTGAACAATTTGTATGAACAAAATGTATTATAAAACCGAAGTCAATTCTTGGGATCGTATGTGTTGTACTGTGTGTACAGCCGACGAGCAGGCATGCGCCGCGCCGTGCAGATGTGTCTGTAGTTTCTGTTTTCAACCCCTACCTTCATATATTATAAAACAACCACAATTCACGGAGCTACGCGGCGCACTCGCTGGCTTTGTAGTTGCTTTACCTCATTCGCCGTCGACTCTCGACCGATTTGGATATTTATGTGACTGAACAATTTTTCTTAGTAAATTTTGTTTTTATTTATTTTTCGATAGCAATGGATGACGAGAGATTATCTGGAGTTTCTTGTTCTGTTTGTAGAAAAACTAAAAGGAATTACCCTGACTTGAAAATTTTTAAATGTCCTTGTAGGGAAAAAAAATGAAATTTTAATAAATTTTCGGATGAAGGCTGTGGTTTTAAAAATGAAAGCAAATACTTTGTTTCTGGAGATCACTTTTGTCCCGAGTTTGTAGGAAAAAAATATCTTAAGGCGGATGCTGTTCCTTCCTTAAATTTAAATTCTGATTTGCATTCAAACTTGAATTTAGAAGATCTGAAGTTTCCTTTAGCTAAACGAAGAAGAACGTCGAGCAGTTGCAGCATTTCGTGTGCAAGGTGCGATCAGTTATTGGAAAGATGTGTAAAAGAGGAGAAAAAAAATGCAACTTAAAAAAAAATATTGTTAAGTTACAAACTTAAATTAAGAAATTTAAAAATAAAACGTTCTAAAAAAACAGAGGGAAAAAAAATTGTTAATAAAAATAAACTATCTATGACGTCTCAAATCGAAAGGCTCAATATTTCAGACCATTCACAAACATTTTGTAAAATGCTTCTGAAAGAATCAACGACTAAAAAATACAACAGCCATGAAAAAGAACTTTCCCAAAATATTTATTATAGATCGCAAAGCGCCTATAAATTTTTGAGAGATAGTTTTGGCTTTAAACTTCCTCACATTTCCTCTTTCTGTAGATGGGCTCCTGTAAAAGGGTTACAACCAGGATATGAAAACAATGCTCATTCGTATATTAAGTTAAAGTTCGCTTTATTAAACCAGCGAGTACGTTGTGTTGTCCTGGTATTTGATGATATTAGGATTCGTAAAACCTCATATATAATATAAAAAATGATTTAATATATGGTTTCGAAGACCATGGTGTAGAAAGAAGTAGATTGTTTGCTAATGAAATATGTGTTTTCATGCTAAATGGTTTGTTTGATAGTTGGAAAAGTGTTTTAAACTATTTTGTGTCAGTAAACGGTGTAAATGGGGATAACCTAAGCGACCTAAAAAACAATTTGAAAATCTGTCAAGAACTTGGTCTAAAGGTATGTGCTATTGTTTGCGACCAAGGGGCCAATAATGAAAAAGCTTATAAAATGTTAGGTGTTTCTGAAGAAAACCCATTTATAATTTTTAATGATAAAAAATATTTTGTTTTTATGATTTCCCTCATTTGTTAAAATCACTTCGTAATGTTCTATTGAAATCAGATCTACAAACTCCAGATGGTAGTGTATTTTGATATTATCAGAGAAATATACAATTTGAAAGTTGACAACATAGCTAAGACATATTTAAAATTTAGAAGTTGTCATATAGCACCAAACTGCTTTTGAAGAAAGCTCTAATAAAGCTGTAGCAACGAAAGAGTTCGTACTAAAAGTGAACAATGTATTTGACTTCATGGATAGTGGTTCACATTATGACAAGAATGTTTTAAGGCGGGGAGTTTAGCTGGATAATCCAGCTTATAATGAGTTGAATCAATTTATGTGTTACTTAAAAGGTATACAAAAATCAGTTAACCTTCCAAGAAGCTTTTGTTTAAAAGGAATGGAACAAAATATAAACGGGGTTACAACAAAAATCCGTCTGTTTACGAATTTAATGTTATGATGTCGAAAATTCTCTCGTCAAATCTTATTAATTTTTCTTTCCTTTCAATAACTGTGATGATGATGATGTAGAATTTTTAAACTTAGACTTATCCCCAACTCAAACTAATATTCCAGAAACTTCTTTATTGCTTAAGGATCGTAAGAAAATCGTATGCGATGAAACTCTGTACGAAAAAGTCATTTGTGATATGGGAATCGAAACTAAAATCACATTAGAAACAACAGCAATGCGATATTTTACTGGATATCTTGCTTTTAAAATGCTTTTAAAGAACAAATGTTGAAATTGTTCCAAACTATTTTTTAAAAACTGATGAAAAAATAACATGACCTTCGGAATTGTTCATCTGTGCAAAAAATTATTCTCAAAGAAGTGACTTTGGAAGTTGAAGGCACCAACTAATGAATTTTTTAACATTTGCAAAGTTAACTTCCAAGTATTTAATAGAATTTTCAGAGAACGTCCACAAGAAAGAAATATAAGAGAGACAATGGCCTTGGAATGCATAAGGATAACAAATACTAGAGATGCGAAATAGTTTGATGAAAAAAATCCTTCCTATGAGCATCGCAAGGACCTTCTATACTTTGCTCTCCTCGGTCTATTACTGAAGCATTGTTCGTGGAAGATAGAAAAAAACAACTATTCAATAAACACAACATTAAAGAGAGCGCATTCTGCTTTCACCTTCCTACGGTTCTCAAATATAATGTTTATTATCAGTCAAATGTAATTTAAAAAAATTACGTTGCGAAAAACGGAAAAATTCTATCCAACAAACAGAACACGCAGCTTGATAATACAAAACAATTAAGAGTACATGATGATGAGTATGATTCACTCTAGTTCGATCGAACTATGAACTATCGATGTACGGGTACATCCCATTGAATGGAAAAATGGTTAGATTTTAGGTAACGCAAAAATAGCAAAGAACAACATCTTTATAAAAAAAGACGGAAAAAATAGCCAACTCGATACCATGTCAGCAAACGGACATATGTAGGATAATTGAGGACACAAATTCTGCTGAATTCAAAGATCGCAGAAGCTAATTCAATCCACTAGACATTGCACTTAAGCGAGTGCAGTAGTGTTCTCAGAACCGCAATATATAGGGTTTTCCGTATAATGTATAGAAAACGTAAAGCGGAGATTCATTGATACATCTTGAGAAAAAGATCGTAATGATGAGGAGGAGTTAGATTTGATTCCTCTTGAACAACATCTTTTAAATTGAGGCGTGTATGGTAACAAATGGGGTATCGCTGAATTCATAATTATGAGTACTTTAATTGTTTTAAAGTGAATGTTGCCTTAAAATTAATTGAAGATCAGACAGTCGTTCGCAGATCTCCGCAGAGAATAGACGTGTCTCGGCTTTTCATAGTGAAAAAATAATAATTCAGTTTTTTTCGTAAAGACAATTGGTCGCAATTTTTATTAGTTGACTCGGTAGCCAAGCGGCTAGCGGCGTCGGTTATCAAATCGTGGGACAAGTGTTCGATCCCAGGCCAAACTTGCGACTTTTTTTTGTTTTTTTATTTGTTAATAAATAGTGTTAATAACACAAAACCAATAAGCAAATCACGTGATGGATGATGCAGAGCGCTCCGCTCTTCCCATAACGGGAGTGGGAAAAGGCAAAAATAGTGTTGCCGGTGCCGTGGCGAAAGCCAATAAAAGAAGGAGGAGTTTGAAATTCCCTCCTAATCTAACAAAAACAAAGAATAAATGCCGTTTCAACGGCTGATGAGGTCCATTATGAGGCGGGGAATAACAACTTTGCCTCTCTAGCGGCATCCAAATCGGAAGATGAGGATGAACAAATAAATGACATCACCAGCAGCATACAAATGCTGGAAGAAAACGTGCTTGCTATTAAGCAAAAACAAACAGCACGAAGGCAGAGGGAGCAACAAGAAATAGAGAGCTCCCAACATCAAAAGCAACAAGAGCAGAAACAACAAGTGCAGCAACAAAAAAACCAGTGGAAGCAGAAACATCAACTGCAGCAAATAAAACAGCAGCAGCACAAACAACAGCAGCAGCAGAAGCAGCCACAACAGCTGAAAAAGCAGCAGCAACAACAACAGCAGTAGCAGCAGCAACAACAACAAAAGTAACAGCAGCGGCAGCAGAAGAAGAAGGAGAAGGTGCCTCCTATCAATACCTATAAATTAGAGGTAAATGCACCAACGACATGTGTAAGTTGGTCATTGGTAACAATTTTAACATTAAGAGATTGGGGAACGACCGTCATGCCATCCACTGTAATTCTGTGGAGGGATACGCGAAAGTGAAAGAGCTCCTAAAAGAAACGACGACGGAGCAGTACTCATTCACACCGAAGTGTGAACAGCGGCAATCGATGCTGCTGAAGGGGTTGGAACCGTCTTCTGATCCTGAGGAGATCCTGGCACTGCTCAAAGAGAAGGAGTGCGAAGGACTCAAGTTTGTAGGGGTAAAGCCATTTACCACAGCTAGAGCCAGGCCGGAGAAACGGAGTCTGCCGTTCTTCCTGGTGCAGCTCAGTCACGAAAGCCGTCTGGATAGTCTAAGGAGTATCAATGTCTTAGACTACCAGGTGGTTCACTGGGGAAAATTAAGAAGGAGCGAAAGCGTTATACAATGCGATCCCTGCCGACGCGACGCCACGTCGTGCGTGAAGTGCGCTAAAAACCTCAGGTCCTTGCGCTGAATGTTAATTCACTGATTAGAATCGAACGAAGAGCCGCGATGTTTAAATTGCTACAAGACCAAACTACTGATGTGCTTTTCGCTAGCGAAACTAAGCTAACCGATAAGCACAAACTGGAGTTTGTGAAACCGGCCCAGATCCAAACGTGGAGGCGGTGTCGCGATCTTCATTAAAGAAGGTATAAAATTTCACAGAGTGTACAAGCGAGTGTTGCGCAGGTTCCGGGTGTTGGAGGCAGTCGTCATTTATATTCCGCTCCGCAGTGGAAAGCGGTTGTACTTGGCCTCTGTTTATGCACCTGAGGCTTCACAATCCACCCTATTCATTACAGAGCTCGACACGCTTTTTCGACTTCTGAGGCTGGAATCGTGGGAGAATTATTTTATAATCGGCGGGGATTTCAACGCTAGACACAGAGATTGGGGAAATAATTTGCCAAATACTAGAGGGAACCTACTACTCGATTGGTGGGGTCAGCACCATGTCATGTACAGACTCGGTCTTAAAGTGACGGATAACTCGTCGTTTCCCAGAGGCGGGTCTTATTTGGATCTACTGGTGTATGACGAACGTATACGACTGACAGGTGCGAATTTACAAACGCTAAACTGTCTGCGCACATTCGTGTATGACAGCGACCATTGCGGTTTTAGTTTAGTTTAATTTTTTTACTTTTAATTTAATTTTGGTGGGGGCGAATGCCCCCATTTATTCGGCTTAATACAAGCTATAACTTAAACAATAAACTTAAACTAAAACTTAAAACTAAGGTTGGTTGGAGTGGTGAAGGAGAACAGATTTCAGGTAGGAAGTGGTGCGGTGAAAGTCAAAGACGGTAGGGTTTGAGTTGATTTGACGTAGCATACGGGAGATTGGTTCGTTCGCGCCATAGGAGGTGTGGTGGGTTGGTAGATAGAAGAGTCGAGGGGTACGTAGATTACGAGGGTTAGTGTTGAGGAAAATGGAGTTGTGAAGGGACGCGCATTCAACGTGACCTGAAAGGAGTCGATGAATGAAGAGAAAGTCTGCTGCATCTCTGCGATCTTCGAGGGTGTTTAAGTTGATAAGGTTGAGACGATTTTGATAGGGGGGCAGATTAAAAGGATCGTCCCAGGGCATACCTCGAAGAGCAAATCGAAGAAAACGACGCTGAATGCTTTCAATTCTCGAGATATGAACACGATGATATGGGGACCATACTTGACTGGCGTACTCTAGGAGGGGGCGAACAAAGGTAATATAGAGGGACCTGGTCACGTATGGGTTGGTGAATTCTTTGGACCACCGTTTTACAAAACCTAGTGCAGAGTTGGCTTTGAGGATTATCTCATCCATATGTAAACGGAAGTTGAGCTCGCTGTCACACAAAATGCCGAGGTCGCGAAGAGACTGTACGCAGGAGATAGGTTGGTTATGGAGAAGATAGAGTCGGGGAGGAGATTGGTTCCGCTTATGTGAGAAGGTGATGGATTGGCATTTGGCGATGTTAAGTTCCAAAGAATTTTTGAGGCACCAGATCGAGAAACTATCAAGATCTTGTTGAAGGAGGAAAGAGTCATGGGGAGAGGAAATGGTTTTGAAAAATTTGGTATCGTCGGCGTAAAGGGAGACAGACGAGTGTTTGATGATCATATCGAGATCATTTATGGTTAATATAAAAAGAAGGGGACCGAGATGGCTGCCTTGTGGAACTCCAGAGGTGGCCAAAAATGGAGCGGACTGGGCTGACCTAAAACGAACACTGTAAAAACGGTTTTCGAGGTAAGAGGATATCCATTTTAACAATATGGGTTCAAAGCCGAGGGCAGACAATTTAAAGATAATTAACCGATGAGAGATTTTATCGAAGGCTTTGCTAAAATCGGTTGCAACTACATCGACTTCATTGCCATCCTCTAGGGCAGAGAGGGCAAAGGATACGAATTCAACGAGATTTGTGGTGGTTGACCTACCCTTTAAGAAGCCATGTTGTCTAGGGGAAATAAGTGATTTGCATTGGAAGCTTAGAGCTTCATACAAAATACTTTCGAAGAGTTTGGGTATATGGGAGAGTTTAGCGATGGGACGATAGTTGGTTATTTCATTCTTTGATCCTTTCTTGTGGATCGGGGTTATGAAGGAGGTTTTCCAAACCTGAGGAAATTCTCCTTGTGAAAGGGATAGACGGAAGAGATTAGAAAGGGCAAGGGAAAGAGAGGAAGAACATTTTTTAAGAAATATGGCAGGGAGGCCATCTGGGCCGGGTGTGAATTCGTCATTGAGTTGGTGTAATTTATGTTCGATATAAGACGGATCAAAAATATGAGAGAGAAGTGGGCCATTAGAGAAGTTCAGTAGGTAACTAAAATAGGTTGGATCTGGTACAAAGGAGTCGTTGGTGAAGGATTGCTTAAAAAAGGTGGCAAATAGGTTGGCAATGGTGAGTGGATCGGTTGATGACCTGTTGTTGAAAGAGAGGGAAGGAGGGTAACCATCGGACTTTCTTTTGTAGTTAACAAATTGGAAAAAGGACTTAGGGTGGTTTATAAGGTTGACTTGCGCATTGTTAAGGTAGCGCTGGTAAAGGGAATCGTAAAGTTCGGTGAAATGAAGATAAGCACCAAGATAGTTGGAATAGTCGGTAAAGGATCTGGTACGCAGGAAAACAGCCCATAACTTATTTCTCTTATTTCGTAAGGAACGAAGCTTGCGATTATACCAGGGAGGACTAGTAGATGATGTTTTAAGGCGGGAAAACGGAACGTAAAGGGATTGATCATCTGATGGAGTCCACTGTAGCTGAGGAAGATTAAAGTCGCCGAAAATAAGGATATCATCAGTGGGGTCTGACAGGTCAATTAAATGATCGATCGCATCAATAACAAATTGGTAAGATTCGATAGGTTGAGCTGGTAGGATGTAGCAACATATAACGTAAACGGACTTGAGAGGCAGTGATATTTTTATTGCGACAAAGTCGGCTTTAGAGGATGAAGAAATTGTAATGGGAGAAGAGTTAAGGCTGTTGTCCATCGCCAGTAGGACGCCTCGACAGGGGGAATCTTTATTTGTGCGGGTAGGATCGTCGTCGCGGAAAACATTAAAAGTAGGAGGGAACAATTCCTGGTTCTTTATGTCGGGAATCAAATTGGTTTCGGTCAAGGCGTAAATATCAAAGGGAAGAGCATGCGATTGACGTAGGACAGCATTGGTAGCACCGAAATTACAGTTCGCAACGAAATTGCAGAGTTTGGAGGAGTTTGTCCAAAGATATTCTTACAACTACAGTAAGACTCGATGGACACGCTTCTCCGCAACCTTGAAAGTCAAGACTCAAAAACTTGTACAGACAGTTAACTGACAAACAAGATGGAGATTAGGACATCGAAGTCGTCAATTAAAAATCTTCAAACGTTAATAAAAGAGAATTACAGAATTTCTGTAAGTTTATATTGGAACAACAAGGTTCGGGCTGTAAACGCCAGCAACTCGAATATGTTTCCGCAAATAAATAAACTATTTCAGATAAAAAATCAAAACGACCTTCAGTGTCTTAAAATAGACCGGACAACAGACAACGAACGGTTTTTGACAATAGCAGGTATTGATCCAAATGAGGCCGCTGATGATGACGAATTCTTTGTGATCGAGGATCCACAGGAGAAGGTTGGGGCCATAGGAGCGACTTTCCAGGAAGTATACAAGGCCACTGATACCATTGGCCCTAATTATGACCTGGACAATCGCGTCTTGGTGCACGACTTCTGCATTCGAAATTAAATAAGGAACTGGCGATCCAAAGGCTCTGGTTTCACCCGGTTCAGCGACAGAAATATGGCAAATAATGTTATTTCCAGAGAGGGCGACCTACCCCCGTTCATTTCGAAGGAATAACTCCATGAGATCTTCGACACAATCAGGTCTAAGAAATCATTGGGCACCGATAGTATTCCGAACATTGTGCTTCGACATCTTCCTCTAGAAGCGGTGGACATTTACACCACCCTGTTTAATAATGCAAGGAATAATGCACATTATCCAGCGCATTGGAAAACGGTGGTGATTCAAACTATCCCCAAAAAGGGAAAAGATATATCCAATCCGGCGAATCTCCGGTCGATAAGTCTCCTTCCGAATATCAGTAAGGTTTTTGAAAAGGTAATCAATAGGTCTCTGATTAAGTGGGTTGAGGACAAATATATAGTTCCGGATAATCAATTCGGTTTTAAGGCGGGACATGATATCTCACATGCCGCGTCTAAACTGGTGTTCGATATCCAATGGAATAAAAGCAAAAGCCAATCAACAAGGCAGTCAATTATGACTTTGTCATAACTTTTTTCGGAAAAATATCTTATTAACCTCCACTTTTTGAAACCTTGAAACAAAAGGAAAGACATTGCATCTCAAGTTAGTAGATGCGACTCAACTTGTTCAAACCGTAAAACTCTAAAATGAGGTATACTTTTAAAACTTCTTGCTTACTTAATTGGCGCTGAAGTTCGGCGTGAACTTTAGCCTCAAGTAACGAGCCTCTCCAGTTAGTCCGGTCATCGCACTGCCAGTCGGTTGTGGTCCTCTTCTACTTGTACGCGAATTAGAACCCCTCGATTGTACTTTTGTTTATCAAATGCTTTTTATTTTTCTTTAACAAACTTAAATTATAAATAGATACAATTTCAATCTCTCTGGTCAATATTCACTGCTTCACGACTGAATTCTGCGTGACGATCAATTCCCGCCTTCGATGCAGATCGATATCACAAACACTTGTCTTTTGCCAACCAGTTACAGAGAGCATAAGCACGGCATAGCAACAGCATGATAACAAAGTGGCACATCAGCATAAGTTGCTGATCGTGATGATGAGGTTAATCATGATGATGATGGTGACGATGCGTCCTAATATCGAACTCCTCCATCCGAAGAATGAGCTAAATGAGAGTTTGATTGAAGTTTATATGTATCTTCAGGTCTTGTGTTTGTGTATGCTGGTGAATCAGGAACTCAAATTTTCCCAAGTGCTTTATCAGGTGGATGAAAGTGTCCATTGTTTGATATATGTATGTCTAATTATCGGTAGTATTTTTTTATGGAAATTGTGGGGGGGAGGGGTAAGATGAGAGTTAAAGTTAGGATAACTCAAAACAAAACCTATTAAGTGTACAGAACTCCTCACCACGGAGGTGAAACATTATTTAGTGTTGACCAGTCATCCATTAACCCAATCACAGAATACACTTCAAGATGACTCCAGTCCAAACCAAATCAATTTGCTTATCAATATTTTAGCTCAACATGTATGTACATATTTGTGCAGATTTGAACGAAACAGAGAACATTTATATTTTTCTTGATTATAATCGTAGTTAATTCCTTTTTTTTTGTTTTTTTTCTGTTTAGTACCTTTCTTTTATTAGTATCAACTGTTATTTTATTATTTTTAGTTATTCTATGTTCATTGAATCTAGGTGTTAACTTGTTTCGTCTGTCGCCCTGTTCATATATTGTCTCGTTTTCAGTAAAATCTGGTAGGTCCGTGCGAGTTTTATTTCGTTTGTTTATAATACTATGCTTCTGATGAAAACTGCGATCATGAACTAATTTTTCTGGAATTTTGTAGTCTTTAATATGCTGTTATAAATATTTGTGCTCAGTTGTGTAGTTCACTTTGAATGATAATAGATTTGCTTTATCTATATTACCAGTAAGAAGTTCGAAGGGAGTTAATTTAGTGGTTGAATGAAGGCTATTGTTATAAGTTATAAAAGCTATGTCAACGATTTCGGCAATAGGTTTACTTTTGGGAGTTGCCATTTGAACTTTTTGCGCATATAGTATGAAATTATAGATATATTATAAACACCTAAGAAATGTTGAAAAATTGTGGACACAAACTCGCTACCATTATCGGATACTACCAACTTTGGTATTCCTGATGGGAGAAGTAGTGCTTCAAGGACTTGATAAGATTTATACTATTTCTTGCTGATAGCAAGTATGGCAATACGAGAAAGCCAACTGGAGCGGTCTTAACAGCTTCTTTAGGAATTTTAACTGGTCGTTATGCTTCCTCGATAACGACGTGGATGCCGCTGCTGATATGATTACAGACACCATTCTCTTTGGAATGAGATCCTTTATTCCTCATCGGATGAAGAGTATCAAGCCAAAAGAAAAGGCATGGTACGACTCGAGCTGTAAAGAGGCCGTCAGGGTTAGAGAAATGTTTTTTCGGTCCTACAAGACCAACCCGACAGAGGAAAACCGAAAAAAGTTTAAACGAGCCAGAAATGACTGCAACGCCTTTCTGAAGCGTGTGAAATTCCTATACGACCAAAAACTGAGGCAAAAAATACTGCAATGTCCCAAAGGCAGTAAAAATTTTTGGTCGTTCGTCAAAAACATTAGAAATTCCGCCTCATCCTCCATCCCAACGCTCATTTACAATGACATTCCAGCTGTCAGCTCTTTGGATAAGGCCAATCTGCTTGCTGCACACTTTGCGGCCAGCTCAACACTCTCAGATTGTGCTTTGTCTCCGCCTACAGTTGAGTGCGTCGAATCTTCAATGGGACGAATCTACTTTCGCACTCGTGTAGTAGCAAGAGTACTTAAGAATCTCAACATACATAAATCCGCTGGTCCAGATGGTATATCTCCCCTTCTTCTGAAGAGGTGTTCTTCCTCGCTGGCAAAACCACTGCGTAAGCTTTTTCATCAATCCTACACTTTAGGACTCTTCCCGAGCAGATGGAAAACAGCATTTGTCCAGCCCGTCCCTAAAAAAGGCGAATCATCTTCTCTCTCCTCCTACAGACCCATTGCACTTACGTCCCTTCTTTCCAAGGTCATGGAAACACTGATAAATCGTCAGCTCATGAAATATCTCGAAACACGAAAACTTCTCAATGACCGGCAGTACGGTTTTCGTAGCAACAGGTCCACTGGTGATTTGATGGCATGTCTCACCGAAAAGTGGAACCAAAGCGTACATCAATCTGGCGAAAGCAAGATAGTTGCACTTGATATTTCTAAGGCATTTGACAGAGTTTGGCATCAGGCTCTTTTGTCGAAAATGCGTGCATTTGGGATCGACGACTCTCTTCTTCAATGGATTAGAAATTACCTTTCGGAACGTTCAATTCAAGTTGTCTTGGACGGTTTCAAGTCTGATATACACAAAATAAATGCTGGTGTGCCCCAGGGCTCTGTTCTGTCACCGACACTCTTTTTAATTTTCATTAACGATCTCTTGTCTGCTACTTCTAATCCAATATATTCCTTTGCTGATGACAGTACTCTCCGCTTTTCATATTCGTTCCCGGACTCACGGCCCTGCTCTTCGGCTGTAGTACGAGAACGGCAGCGTATGCTAAGCTCATTAAATTCCGATATCAACAGCATAACCAATTGGGGAACTATCAATAGAGTGGAATTTAATGCTTCCAAAACACAATGCTGTCTGCTGTCTTTAAAGCGAAATTTAAACACCCAGCCATTATCTATGAATGGCACTTGCATCGTCGAAACCGAAAAACTTTCCATTCTCGGTATGTGTGTTAATGACAACTTACGTTGGAATGACCACATATTTGATGTCGCCAAAAATGCTGCGAAATGTCTAGGTTTCCTCAAGCGATGTAAGAAATATTTTACCCCCTCTGATCTGGCCTCAATATATAAGGCATTCATCCGCCCAAAATTGGAGTACAACTCCCACATCTGGTCAGGTGCTCCTAAAACATCTCTGCACCTGCTAGATAGGATTCAAAACCGTGCGATAAAACTTATTGACGATACTAATATCAGTCAATCAATGGACACCCTCGAACACCGACGAAATGTCTCGTGTCTCACTTTGTTTTATCGCTACTTCCACCACCAGTGCTCCACTGAAATCGCCAGTAGCATTCCGCCCATTCAAACTTTCAACCGTAACACCCGTCTCGCTATGAATGCTCATCAGTATACCCTCAAGCCCATTTTCGGACGTACTCTAAAATATCGTGATTCGTTCCTAAGCCGTACATCTCGCTTATGGAATGCCCTGCCGATCTCTGTATTTCCTAGTCGTTATAACTTGCAAACATTTAAAAACAATGTACATCGGTACCTCTCTTTTCTTCCTCCCTAAATTTCCCTTGCCCGCGCTGTGTACAATCACCTTAAGGGTACTCAAACCCCTTGAGCGCGCGCTCATTATAAAAAAAAAAAAAAAAAAAAAAGTATACGCTTGCAAACTTACTAAAATTATCCACAATAGTGAAAAAATGTTTTTCTGTGTACCGAATATATACAACATGAAGTATCTCTGAGGGCCTAGAAGGTGTTTCTGTAATTTCATACTTTGAGCGTTCTCGCTTTCAGTCATATTTATATTTGTTACAAATGTTTATGATTCGGGCTATGGTGTTTTTCATATTAGGAAAATAAGATGTTATTTTTGAGCGCTCTAAACTTTCATCAATACATCTATGATTGGACCTTGTATGGTATTTTCGTAAGAGATTTTCTTGGTCATCGATCTCAGTTACATTTTCCAGTAATTTACTACACTTCACTAACTTTAGTCTATTATTATTACTAAAATATTTAGAATAAACTAATTACACTGTTTAAATGTGTCGTCATCTGTTAGTATTGCGCTGACTCGTTTAGAGTTTACATAGTCCCTAAAAATACGTACAATAACAGATTCTTGGTTAATTTGTTCGTCTTCAATGATGTATCTTTTCTTCTTTTTAAATAATATCTTAAGTTTGGGATTGATTTTTTTTTTTGGTCATCTTAATGATAATTTGGTTTGAGAATTCATTCCAAGTTTTCAGGGGAGGAGTTGACCATTCATCCAGATCATCTAAATTGTTTTGCATTGACATCATATCTAAGTTTTCCACTTCATTTGTTGGTTCATTGACCTCGTTTGTATTTACTTCTACCCTGGATAATGTATCTGCATTTAGATTTTGCTTTTCTTTTCTATATGTCATGTAATACTCAAACTCTTCAAGTTGAAGCCTCCAAGAGCTAGAAATTAGGCTCTTTGAAAGAGAAAAGCCACATTAAGAGTTCGTGGTCCGTTATTATTTGGAACCTGCTACCAAAAAGATACGGGCGGAAGTATTTAAGAGCCCAAACTGCAGCCAACAGTTATTTTTCAATGGTGCTGTAGTTCTCTTCGCTCTTGGATAAGGTACGACCTGCGAAACAAATCAGCTTATTCGAGCCTATAAGACCCTGGGATAATACTGCTCCTAATGCAACATTACTCACATCAGTAGTAACATTAAAATATTTGGTAAAGTCCAGTTACTGTAGTATCGGGTCATTTCACACAAGAGTTTTGCATGTCTTAAAACACTTTACATATCTTGCGTCTATATTAATACCATTATTTTTACGAAGGCATATTTTTACGAAGTCACAGGTTTTGTTAAGTTAGCAAAGTCCTGAATAAATTTTCGGTAAAATCAGAGTAACCCAAGAAATGAATTAATTTGTTTAACTGTGTTGTGATTGGGAAATTCTTAATGGCACTAATTTTGTCTGGGTTTGATTTTACCCCATCAGCTGTCACTATATGCCCTAGAAAAGATACTTCGTTTTGGAGAACAGCGGATTTTTCTAACTGAACTTTTAGGTTAGAATCTCTTAACCTTTCAAAAATGTAGTTTAGGCTCTCAATGTGTTCTTGGAGCAATCTTGAGTAGATGATTATATTATCTATATAAACAATGCCTTGAAGGTCTCTTAAAACATTGTCCATGACCCTTTGAAAGGTCGATGGTGCCCATTATCAACTGAAAACGCTGTTTTGTTTTTGTCTTTAATTTCGATCTGATGGAAGCCGGACGCGAGATCCAAGGTTGAAAAGTAGATGAATCTACCTAATTTATCCAAAATTTCACCTATATTAGGTGATATCCACTATCTATCTTCAATTGTTTTATCGTTAAGTTTGCGGTAGTCAATCACTAACCGCCACTTTTCTTTCCCTTTAATATCACTTTTCTTGGGAACTATCCATATAGGAAAATACCAGGGCGAAAAGCTGGGTCGAATAATGCCCTGGTCGAGCATTTCTGATATCTGCCGTTGTACTTCCTTTTGTGAATATACGGATAGCAATAGGATTTTGAATAGGAATATCATCCTTAGTTTTTATTTCGCGTTTTATTCGGTTAGAGAACGGTAAGTTTTGGCCTTCTTTGAAAAAGATATCTTTAAATTGTTGGCACAATTTAAGAATTTATCCTTCTCCGAATTTAAATTATCAGTTTTTATTAAGTCGCAGATGTTCGTACTTTCCAAAGTTCAAGGGTTCGCGATAGAGAGGCAATGGATTTCTGTATACTCATCTGGACTCATAGATTGAACTTCAATAAAGTTGTTCCAATAAAAAAATCTGAGGGGAATCGGAAGTATTGATAACTTCAACGAACACATACCAATTTTTAGCCTTATATATAGCCTCAGGTATGATTAAACTTTGTTTTATTATTGTAGGCTTCTTGTAAATGCTTCCAGATTTAATGTCGACTGGAAGACAACTTACTATCTTGTTAAGACCAGGAACTATATACACTTTAGACATTAGGTTAGGTTTATATCTTAAAGGATTTCTAACATTATTTGTTTCCAAGAGGGAATTTTCTAAGACTATTTTCATTGCAAGTTGCCTCATCATTTCAGTTCCAATCAAGCAGTCAAAATAACTGTGGAACCCGAATACTAAAAATGATAACATTTCGTTTGTGTGAAATTCTAATAAGCCCTTAACACTTATCTTTTTGTCAACAAGTTAGTTTTTAATTCTATAGGTTTTTTGTATTCTGTTTTTATATTCTTTATGACACTTGGATTAATAAAAGACTTGTTGCTAATGGTAGAAGATTTGTATTATAGTTACTTAAATCTATATATCCTATCGGTTGTCCAAGGCTTGTGTAAGAAAATTTCTATCGTCTATGTCACTCTGTCGATTTGAAATAGAAGGAGCATCTGCATTTTGGTAGTGAATTTCACAACTTCTGCTTTCTATATCGTGTTTTTTTTGTCTACTAGATTGAAAGCTCCTGTCTGTATTGCCACTATATGTATCCATTGGTTCAGGGGTTGTATACCTTCCTATGGGAGGACTTCGTCTTTTTCCGGCACTATTGTACACTCTGAGACTGTTGCTTTGTTCGTAATTATTCCGCCTAGTATTAGCACTTCCTGCGAGGTAGTTATTTTACTTTGAATCGTTATTAAGTAGTTTGTGTCTGTTGGGTGTACGCATGGAGGTTTATGTGGATAACTGCTGATTATGAAAAGTTGGTTTAAAGGTACGAGTCGTGTTAGCCCTAATGTTTCCTTAAACCCGACAAAAACGTCCTAAGACACATTTCCTGTTACAACAAACGTTTTGCTTCAATCATCGTAACATTTTTTTCATGTACTTTGACGTGTTTTCTTAGCCTTAAGTATACAGTATAAATAATTCTAAATGAAATGTTAATAAAATCGAAAGACATAGATATAAGAATTTAGAGTGGCTTAGAGTGCCTGTGTGGGGCCAGTAAGTCAATTTAAGATTGTTAAGTAATTGTAAGCTAGCATTTAAGCATTTTTTGTTAATATGTAAAAGTTAATGATTAAGAAAATAAAATGCATTGAAAACTGAAACTGGTTAATCAAAGCCGAAAAAATTTCAATAATTTTTGAGTAAAATGCCTCGACTATACACTGATTTTGCTTGATATGATGCAAATCCCTAAGAAGGGTGGTTTCATTCCTCTTATCAGTGTAATGAACAATCAATTGTTCTTTATTTCCTCCTAGTCTACAGCTGTACCATACATGTTAAGAGCTTCGTTGGCCTGACCAATAATTTTATTCCTTATGAATCTTATTATAACCTTTTTATAGCTAATATTGTGATTTAGCTGGGGAATCAAACTTACAATCTCTTCAACATTGTTAATGAAGTCAAAAATAAGACGCGGATTGCCATCAAATTTTGGAACATTAAAGACATCCAAAGAAATAGAAGCACTTGAAAACATGTCTGAACTTTGGTTACTATTTTTTAATATCAATAGATGATCAATTAACACGCAACACTTGGTTATTTAATTGAATACCCTGTTTTTTCTAACTTGGGGTGAGGAGCGAACTTGTTAATTTCAACTTTTGAGCTTTAGTTTTGCGAAGGGAAGGAGGCATAGGAAACCGATAAAAGGCAAAACAAATAAACAAATCTGGACTTACCTTACCACAATATATGGAAATTGTTCCAGATTGAAGGATTGCATCCACTACTCCGATATGCCGTCGAAGTGTGCACGTGCTTCTATCCAGCTACTCTTGATGTTCACTAGTATATACAGATGCTGGATTAAGCTCCCTATCGACTGCGCCAATTACAACTCCCCGATTGTACCTTTGTATATCAAATGCTTTTTAATTTTCTTTAACAAACTTAAATTATAAATTCAATGTCAATCCATATAAGTATGCAAATGTTCGCTGGTCAATGTTCACTGCTTCACGACTGAATTCTGAGTGACGCTCAATTCCCGCCTTCGATGCAGGTCGATATCACAAACACTTAGTCTAAGAGCCCTCAGTATAGATTTGGCAGTGAAGGATAACCAAAAAATATGTACATTTATAGGTAGTATTTATTAGTGTGATTTTAAATAAGGAAGTCTGGCAGTCCTCACTGACGGCCGAGGAAAATAACAGTACTTTTAAAATGCGAAATTATGCCCAACAGGAATAGGGGAGATAACCATTTAATTTTTATTGAAAACGATAGAGCAGAATTTGCTTGCTTTAGATTCATTTATGCCAGACGTTTAGGATGCGGCGAAGGCCACGCCAGACGCCATCAAAGTGTTTGAATTATGCCCAATTTTGCATAATTAAGGTAACCATGTCAATTTTACATAAAACATAGAACAGAGTTATGTTATTATGAATATATGGTTCCAAGACGTTTACGGTGCGTTGAAGGTAGTGTAAGACGCCGTTAAAATAAGCAAATATTCCATACGTTTTGCTGTCGCAGAAGGAGTTCGCAGCTACGAAGACGTTTTACATTTCCTGCAAAACATCCAAATACTAGTAAAGGGTTTTCCAATAACAAGTTTGAATTTAATTTATCGCTGTCAATTTATTCAGTAAACTCAACATTTTCATCATGGTAAAGTACAAGAACGAGCAACGTCTGCAAATTATAAAAATTTTCTACCGAAATTCGGAGTCGGTGACTGCAACTTTAAGAGCGTTAACTCCAATTTTCGGTCGTAATTCTCGCCCTGTAGATAGGCAATAACAAGTTTAGTGCAAAAATTTGACTCACATATTCGTTGTGTGTTGTTGCCGTGTCAGTGAGACAACGGGTTGGTCGAAGTGTCGAAAATATCGCTGCCGTTCAGGCGTCCGTAGCAAACGATCCAAATCAGTCAATTCCACGGCGGCGTTCTCAAGAATTGGGCATCGCTCAGACCACATTATGTCGTATTTTGCGTAAGAATCTTGGTTTACACCCATACATGATCAAGCTGACACAAGAATTGAAGCCAATGGATCATTTGAAGCGACGTACATTCTCCGATTGGGTTCTGAAGAAGATGCGCCAAGATAATGAATTTCATCGCAAAATCATCTTCAGTGACGAAACTCATTTTTGGCTCAATGGGTTCGTCAATAAGCAATATATGCGTTATTGGTCGGGTGAAAATCCCCATGTGCTTCATGAATCACCACTTCATCCACAAAAAATAACTGTTTGGTGCGGTTTGCATGCCGGCGGCGTTATTGGCCATATTTTTTCGTCGACGATAACGATCGTCACGTTATTGTGAATGGTCAGCGTTATCGCCATGATCATCGTATTTTCGTTTGCAATCCCACATTTTAAATACACAACTGATTATCTGAACGATAATGGAAGAACAAATTGTTCTTATTTCTTTGTCTATCTAAATATTTCGTTTGCAATCCCAAATTTTAAATACGCAACTAATACCTGCCCGATGATGAAAGAATGATGAGAGCGCGAGAGAGTAAAATGTTTCAATGCATTTTATAAGCAGGAATGAAAATATGCGTGTTGAATATTTCAATGCGGTTTGAAGTGGTGTTTATTCGAGCATAGTGACCCAATGCAGATTGCTTCAACGCGAATTGAGTTGTCGGATAAACTGGGTATGTGTCGCTGGTGTTTATCTGGATCGCTACACTGCACTGTGGTGTGTTTGTGTGTATATATTTATTGAGGAGGCACATCGACATATACATATACATATATATTTTGAGAAGGACGCCAATGTCGCTTTTGTTTGATTTTATTTTTCAATTTCAATTTCATTCGCCGTCAACTTTCGAGGGATTTAGCTGTTTTTGGTTTATGTTTGAGCAATTTTTTTCAGCGGTTAATTTTTTAAATATTTAGCAGTTTGTGATACACGCAAAAGGAAGTCCGGAGTTTCTTGTTCGATTTGTAAAAAATCGAAAATAAATTTCCCCGATCTGAAAATTGTTGCATGTCCTGCAAATGAAAAAAATTTAATTTTGAGTAATTTGTGGAGGCAGGCATGCGATTTTAAGAGCGAAGGAAAATATTTTGTTTATCAAAATCAGTTTTCTTCGGAATTTCTTGGCAGAATAATGCTTAAAATGGACGCTGTTCCCTCCTTAAATCTAAATTTTAATTTAAATTTAGAAAATCTTTAATCTCTGCTACCAAAACGGAGTAGGACCTCTAGTAGTTCAAATATTTCTTGCGTTAGATGCAATAAATGAGAAAACAAATTCTGGATTGAAAAAATATATATTAAGATGCAGATTTAAAATTAAAATCTTGAGAAGAAAACTTCGCTGTAGAACTAAACCGCATAACGCGTTTATCATCATCGTAGTTTATCATCGCAAATGCAAGTACTTGGTATTTCACAGCATATTTCCAAGTCCAAAAAATATAATGTTGCCCAAAGACAATTTTCCCAAAACACGTTTTACAGATCTCAGAACGCTTATAAATTTCTTCGAGATAGACTGGGATTTAGACTTCAACGCGTATCCACATTTTATCGTTGGGCTCCTGTTAAAGCCTTACAACCTGTATTCCAAAACAATGCCCACTGTTTTCTGAAAGCAAATTTTGCATCATTAATCCAACGGGAACGGAAAGTGGTACTGATATTCGGTGAAATTAGAATTCGTCCAATTCTCACGTACACTATCAAAAATGACTTGATCAAGGAGTGGATCGAAAAAGATTCTTCGGCAACGAAATTTGTATTTCCATGGTAATTTGATAGCTGGAAAGCATTTTAAATTATTTTGTTTCAACAAACTCTGTCAAAGAGGTTAAATCTATGCTTGAAAATAATTTGACAATTTACCAGGAACTTGGTCTGAAAGTGTGCGCTATAGTTTGAGACCAAGGACCTAAGAACAAGAAAGTTTACCAATTATTATGTGTTACAAAAGGATATCTGGCGTTTAAAATGCTTTTAAAAAACAAGTGTGCAAATTGTGCGAAATTATTTTTAAAAAGTGACGAACAAATAACATGTCCGTCTGAATTTGGCAGTTTTGCTAAGAATTTCCCAAAAGAGTAATTTTAGAAGTCTCTTAGCACCAACTGATGACTTTTTCAATATTTTAAGCTATAATTCAAATTTTTAGAGATCGTCCGCATATTAGAAATATAAGAGAGAGAATGGCCTTGGAATACATGAGAATAACAAATCTTAGAGACTCGAACTGGTTTGATGAGCAAAACCGATGCTTTGCGCATCGCAAAGAAATTCTTTACTTTGTACTTCTTATTCTCTTGCGAAAATATTGTGCTTGGAAAATCCAAAAAAGAATTACCAGTAAAAATCAAAAAATTCAAATTTTGTCTGGAACACAAATGCAAAACCATCATGAAATTAAACGAACTCCACCAGAGTGACAGGCACTGGGAGTTAGTTTTTAGTTTTAGTTTTATATGCATTTTATTTACTTAATCACTAACTCTTACATTCTAACAAAAAATGCTTAAATGCTAGCTTACAATTACTTAATAATCTTACACTAACTTACTGGCCCCACACAGGCACTCTAAGCTACTCTAAATTCTTATAACTATGTCTTTCGACTTCATTTACATTTTCTTAGAACTATTTATTTTGTATACTTAAAGCTAAGAAAAAAATTTGTTAACAAAACTTAGCATATGGACATAATTTTTTATTTTTAATAAAAACTTAGTATCTAACTTAAAATAAACCTTAGCCTACCTAAACTAAATGTACAATACACACATAAACACACATAGACGTTATACACAATCATATACATATATCAGTATACACCTTTGTATACACTGATATATGTATATGTTTCTTAAATGCTAACCTAAACCTATGTAAGCCGGCCATCGCTGTTTACAGAGAAAACAGATTGGTCAGCTCTGCCTCATTAGTGAGGCTGGTCCGTAATTGACGGAAACGACGACGAAACATCTTCTCCATCATTCAACCACCAGAAATGCTGGTGCTGCCGAACGACATCCCTCTTATCGCGATTCCCCACCGCCCTACTGAACCTGAGGCGATCCACACTGCCGTGTGCGACGTCTCTGTCGTAGTTGAGTCGCCTGTCCCCAGCTGTCCGAGCGACATGGAAGATTAACGGCACTGCTGATCTATCCTGGATCAACCCTTTCTGATCTAGGTAGAGGAATGCTTCCGGTGGAACGAAGCCGTCAGAGCGCACACTCTCGTGGTAAAGGTAATTGGGGTAGTAAGCCCCAGATATCAGGTTATTCGTCGACGTCATTGCTCTTGCAATGTGCCTTCGAGTCAGCTTAATTACGAAGTTGTCCACTCGTATTAGGTTCGCCCTGTTGTAAAGGACCTCATTAGGATAAAATTTTTTGTACTCCGACTCTGGTGTTCTATACAAGCGAAGACAGGCCCTAAGGCAAGCCCTCTCAAACACCCGAATCTTTTCCATTAAGCTTGCTCGTACATTGAACCACACGGGACAACCAAATACCAGCATGGGCCTGATAAGGGCCATGTAGTAGATTACCTTTACCCCCGCATCGAGTTGGCTGCTATAAAACAGTCTCTTTGTAAGGGCAAAAGCACCTTTAGCTCTGGCCAGAGCAGCATCTACATTTTTGCCAAAATATAGAAACTGATCTAGCCAGATTCCAAGGTATCTGACTACATTTCGACAGGCAAGAGGCTGTCCGTGTTGTCCAATAATCGAGAACTTTCTCCAATTTTTTCTGGTATCCCTTGAGGCTCTAGACAACGGCGTCCTAAAGAGAATGGTTTCCGACTTCTGAAAGTTGATTTTCAACTTCCAGTCATCGCAAAATCGTCTTATCTTATCGAAGTCACGCTGCAAGAGAGTATTAATGACCTCGATTTTTGGACCTGTTCTGTACGCTATCAAATCGTCTGCGTACGCAATAGTATGGGGAAGTGAACCTATCAAGTCGCTTGTAAAAATGTTGAATAGGATCGGCGAATTGACCGCGCCTTGCTGAAGACCATTTTTAATTTGAAATATTCCAACAGAAGTCACATCACCATTCTTCACGATGAACTGTCTGTTAGTTAGCATATTATAAAGAATGTACAAGAGTGGTTTACTGATCCCCAGCCTAGTTAGTTTATAGAAAAGACCCTCTAACCATACGGTGTCGAAGGCCTTCTCCAAGTCAACAAGGCAGGCACCAGTGCATTGTTTTTTGCCTTTATTCCATTGGATATCGGACACCAGTTTAGACGCGGCATGTGAGATATCATGTCCCGCCTTAAAACCGAATTGATTATCCGGAACTATATGTTTGTCCTCAACCCACCTAGACAGAGCTCTATTGATTACCTTTTCAAAAACCTTACTGATATTCGGAAGGAGACTTATCGACCGGAGATTCGCCGGATTGGATATATCCTTTCCCTTTTTGGGGATAGGTTGAACCACCGCCGTTTTCCAATGCGCTGGATAATGTGCATTATTCATTGCATTATTAAACAGGGTGGTGTAAATGTCCACCGCTTCTAGAGGAAGATGTCGAAGCACGATGTTCGGAATACCATCGGTCCCCACCGATTTCTTAGCCCTGATTGTGTCGAAGATCTCTTGGAGTCCTGCCTTCGAAATGAACGGGGGTAGGCCACCCTCTCTGGCAATGACGTTATTTGCCATATTTTCGTCGCTAAGCCGGGAGAAACCAGAGCCCTCGGATCGCCAGTTCCCTATTTCATTTCGAATGCAGAAGTCGTGCACCAAGACGCGATTTTCCAGGTCGTAATTAGGGCCAATGTTATCAATGGCCTTATATACTTCCTGGAAAGTCGCCCCTATGGCCACAACCTTCTCCTGGGGATCCTCGACCACAAAAAAGTCGTCATCATCAGCGGCCTCATTTGGATCAATGCCTGCTGTTGTCAGTAACCGTTCGTTGTCTGTTGTCCGCGCTATTTTAAGACACTGAAGGTCGTTTTGATTTTTTCTCCGAAATATTTTATTTATTTGCGGAAACATATTCGGGTTGCTGGTGTTTACAGCCCGAGCCTTGTTGTTCCAATACAAACTTACAGAAATTCTGTAATTTTCTTTTATTAGCGTTTGAATATTTTTAATCGACGACTTCAGTGTCCTAATCTCCGGGTCTTGTCGGTCAGTTAACTGTCTGTAAAAGTTTTTAAGTCTGGTCAGAAGTCTACTTTTCTGTCGGTGCAGTGCGTCAATAGTAGGATTGCGGAACAGGTCTTCGTTAGTCGTACGTCGATACCGCGGTATTGTAGTGTTCATAGTTTGTTTAATTGTCTCGTCCATTTTCAGTCGTTCATTGATCTCCGTTGAGTTTTAACGTGTTTCGGCTTCCGAGTGGATTGTGAATAGAGTATAGTGCATAAAATAAATCAATAAGAAGAGACATTTGAGGATCTTTTTACAAGTACCAATTAGCACAGTGGCAGTGTGTTCGCCCGACAGACCATAGGTCGTGGGTTCGAATCCGAGTGGGAAAAAAAAAAAAAAAAAAAAAACGTTTTTTTTTTCATTTACTTTAAAATAAATAAATATATAAATAAATAAACAACAGCAACAACTAGCAGCAAAAAAAAGGCAGCACGTAGCTACTCAGCAGCAACAACAAAAACCAAAACAGCAGCCTAAACACACACAGGCTCAAAAAATCAATCAACAAAAACAAAAACAACAGCAGCAGAAGAGCCAGCAACAACAACAACGTACACAACAGCAACCACAACAACCACAGCAACAACAACAAGAAAAACAACAACAACATCAAAAGACATCTAGAACAAGGGTTCCACCAATAAACACTTATGAGATGGAACTCAAGGAAACGATAGAATTATGTAAGTTGGCCATAGGCAATAATTTTTATATTAAAAGAGTTAGCGTAGATAGGCATGCGATCCACTGTAATACAGTGGAGCGCTACCATAAAATTAAAAGTTTATTGAAGGATTCGACGACGGAGTTCTTCTCCTACACCCCGAAGGGGGAGAAGCTGCAAACAATGCTGCTGAGAGGATTAGAACCGTCGACTGATCCGGAGGAGCTCCTTGCACTGCTGAAAGAGAAGAAGTGCGAAGGGCTCCAATTCGTGGGGGTCAAGCCATTCACCACAGCCAGAGCCAAAAGGGAGAAGCGGCAACTGCCGATTTTCCTGGTCCAGCTAAGTCCCACCAGCAATCTGGATGGTCTAAGGAGTATTAAAGTCCTAGACTACCAGGTTGTCCATTGGGAAAAATTAAAGAGGAGCGAAAACATTTTACAATGTGTTCGCTGCCAAAGGTTCGGGCACGCCGCGTCGAACTGCGAAATGCAGCCTCGATGCGTGAAGTGCGGTAAGAACCACAAGTCCGAGGAGTGTGCTCTTGGTAAGGACGGAGCGTCTGAAAAAAGCCAATTCTCTTGTGCTTTATGTAGGAACACGGGGCACACCGCAAATTATCGGGGTTGTCCCAAATTCCAGTACATCAAAAGAATAAATCTGGCCCGGCAGCAGAAAGTGGAAGTGAAACGTCCACCCGTGCATTTGCAAACTCCAGCCGTTACTCCCCATGTTACCTACGCCCAAATGGCGGCAGGTAGGGGAAATACGGTACAGCAAGCGAAGGTTGCTTCTCAGGCCCCAGCGCCCAGAGCACCTGAACCAGTACCTGACATGCTAGCTATCTTGCTCTCTATCCAGGGGCAGATGGCTCAGCTACAAAGTCATTTAACTGAACAAACCGCGCGGGTGGATCAAGTATACGCTCTGCTGCCTGGCCTAACGCACCTTTTGCCGTAATGGGTACGTACGTGGCGGAGCAAACCCTGAAGGTCCTTGCTGTGAATGTGAATTCACTGATTAGGCTCGAACGACGAGCCGCACTATTTAAGTTGCTTAAAGACCAAGCCCCCGATGTGCTTCTGGTTAGCGAAACTAAGCTTACCAAGAGACACAAAATGAGGCACAGAAGATACAAGATAGTACGGAGAAACCGACCCAACTCCATTCAGGGAGGTGGCGTTGCAATTTTCGTACGAAAAGGTATACATTTTAAAGGAGTATACAGCCGTGTAGTACGTAGGTTCCAGGTGCTGGAAGCATGCATCGTGTATATCCCCCTCCGTAGTGGAAAGCGGTTGTACATGGTGTCTGTCTATGCACCTAAGGCTACTCAATCCACCTTATTTATTTCAGAGCTCGAGACACTTTTTCGATTTCTGAGGCTGGAATTGGAAGACAACTATTTTATTATCGGCGGAGATTTCAACGCCAAACATAATGATTGGGGAAATAATACACCAAATACTAGAGGGAACCTACTATTGAATTGGTGGGGTCAGCACAGTATAATATATCGACTCGGGCTTAAGGCGACGGATAGTCCGTCGTTTCCCAGACACGGATCCTATTTGGACCTTCTGCTGTTCGACTCACGAATACAACTGACATGCACTAACCAACAAACTACAAACTGTCTACGCACTTTCGTGTATGACAGTGACCATTGCGGTCTCAGCACCGAAATAACTGTCCCCAACGAAATTGCGGAATTGGATGAGTTTGTTCAAAGGCATTCCTACAATTACAGTAGGGTGCGTTGGACACACTTCACCAGATCACTGACTAGAGCACTCTCCTCGAATTCGCTCTACCCACCGTCCAACAGAAATCTGTCAAACGAGGAGATTGACAGGTATCTAAGACTAATGGACGAGACAATTAAACGAACAATGGACAGAGCAATACCTCGGTACCAACACACTGACGAAGAAGACTTATTCCGCAACGCAACCATTGACGCACTGCACCGACATAAAAGTAGACTGCTGTCAAGACTAAAAACCTTATACAGACAGTTTACTGACAGACATAACCCGGAGATCATGACACTGAAGTCGTCGATTAAAAACCTCCAAACATTAATAAAGGAAAATTACAGAACATCTGTAAGTTTGTATTGGAACAATAAAATTCGGGCTGTAAACACCAGCAACCCGAATATGTTCCCGCAAATAAATAAAATATTTCGGAGAAATAATCAGAACGACCTTCCATGTCTTAAAATCGCCAGAACGACGAACAACGAACAAATACTTGTAGCAGCAGGCATAGATCCAAATGGGGCTGTTGATGATGACAACTTCTTTGTGATCGAGGATCCGCAGGAGCAGGTAGAGGCTATAGGAGCGACTTTCCAGGAAGTGTACAAGGCGAATGTTATCAGTGGCCCGAACCACGATCTGGAGAATCGAGTCCTTGTGCACAATTTCTACCTTCGAAATGAAATTGTGAATTGGCGATTCGAGAGCTCGGGTTTCACCCAGTTCAGTGACGAGAATATGGCAAATAATGTCATCACCAACGATAGGGTACTACCCCCGTTCATATCGAAGGAAGAGCTCCAAACGATCTTCGAATCACTTAGAAGTAAGAAATCAGTGGGAACCGATGAAATACCGAACATTGTGCTTCGACATCTCCCTCTAGAAGCGGTGAACATTTATACCACCCTGTTTAATAATGCAATGAATAATGCACATTATCCAGCGCATTGGAAAACTGCGGTGGTACATCCCATCCCCAAAAGGGATAAAGACACTTCCAATCCGGCGAATCTCCGATCGATCAGTCTTCTTCCAAACATCAGTAAGGTGTTCGAGAAGGTGATCAATAGAGTCCTGACTAAGTGGGTTGAGGACAAACATATAGTTCCGGATAATCAATTCGGTTTCAAAGCGGGGCATGATATCATTCATGCTGCGTCGAAACTGGTTTCTGATATCCAATGGAACAAAGGCAAGAACCAGTGCACTGGTGCCTGCCTGATTGACTTGGAGAAAGCCTTCGATACCGTATGGTTAGAAGGACTCTTTTTCAAGCTGGACAGGTTGGGCATTAGTAAACCACTGCTGTATATTCTTTTCGATATGCTCTCCAGTAGACAGTTCATCGTGAAGAATGGCGATGTGATTTCTTCTGGAACATTTAACATTAAAAACGGTCTGCAACAAGGTGCGGTAAATTCGCCGATCCTATTCAACATTTACACGAGTGATCTGATAGGTTCACTTCACCATGCCATAGCGTACGCAGACGACATAATCGCGTACAGATCAGGTCCAAAGATTGAGGTCATTAATATGCTTTTGCAGCGTGACTTCGACAAAATTAAGCGATATTGCGATGACTGGAAGTTGAAAATCAACTTTCAGAAGTCGGAAACCATTCTGTTTAGGACGCCTTTATCTGGGGCCTCTAGGGATACCAGAAAGAATTGGCGAAAGTTCTCGATCGTGGGACAGCAAGGGCAGCCACTTGCTTGTCGAAATGTAGTCAGATACCTTGGGATCTGGCTAGATCAATTTCTGTATTTTAACAAACATATAGATGTTGCTCTGGCCAGAGCCAAAGGTGCTTTTGCCGTTACAAAGAGACTGTTTTATAACAGCCAACTCGATGCGGGGGTGAAGGTAATCTGCTACATGGCCCTTATCAGGCCCATGCTTGTATTTGGATGTCCCGTGTGGTTCAACGTGAGAGCAAGTTTATTGGAAAAGATTCGGGTGTTTGAGAGGGCTTGTCTTAGGACTTGTCTTCGCTTATACAGAACACCAGAATCTCAGTACATAAAATTCTATCCCAATGAGGTATTATACAATAGGGCGAATCTAATAAGAGTGGACAATTTCGTCATTAAGTTGACTCGAAGGCACGTTGCAAGAGCAATGGCCTCACCGAACAACCTGATCTCCGGGGCTTACTACCCCAATTATATGTATCACGAGAGAGTTCGCTTTGACGGCTTTATTCCTCCAGAAGCGTTCCTCTATTTAGATAGCAAAGGTCTGATCCAGGACAGATTAGCGGTGCCGCTAATCTTCCACGTCGCTCGAACAGCTGCGGACAGGCGACTCAACTACGACAGAGACGTCGCACATGGCAGTGCGGAGCGTCTCCGGTGCAGTAGGTCGGTAGGGAGTCGCGACATGAGGGATGTTGCTCAGCAGCACCAAAACTTTTGGTGGCTTGTTGAAGGGGAGGATGCTTCGTCGTCGAACTCCTTCAGTGATATGTAGCTTCATGTGAAGCAAAGTGGGCCAGCCTAATTTTTTTTAGCCATGCCCGGCTTACATAGTTTTAGGTAGGTCTAAGTTAGATTTTAAGAAAAAAAAAAAAATATATAGAAAAACAAAAAAAAAAATAAATAAAAATATAAAATGAGAAAAAAAAATATATATATATATACATATATTTATATATGACGTATATATATATTATGTATATATATATATATGCATGTAGATGTAAGTAGGTTAAGTAGATTAAGATTTAGTTTTAGGTAGTATGTAGGCTTTTAGTTTTAAGTTTTATAATAAAATTAAAATATTCCATATACTAAGTTTTTGAACATGTTTTCTTAGTTTAAGCTATAGTTAAGTCACTAAGTTATAAAACCTGTCATAAACGTCGAAAGACATAATTTTTAAGTATTATGTTTAACTTAGAGTGCCCGCATGGGGCCAGTAAGTTAGTATAAGATAATTTTAAGTTATTTAAGCTAATTTTTAAGCGTTTTTTTGTCTAGCATGTAAGAGTAAATTAAGTAATATAATAAAAATGCATATAAACTCTGAAAAAAAAAACTCTGAAACTCTGTTTCGTCCATTTGTTTTAGGTAATTGTCGATCTCCTCGTTTGACAAATTCCTATTGGACGGTGGGTGGATCGTGTTCGAGGAGAGCGCTCTAGTCAAGGTTGCGGAGAAGCGTGTCCATCGAGTCTTACTGTAGTTGTAAGAATATCTTTGGACAAACTCCTCCAATTCCGCAATTTCGTTAGGAACTGTAATTTCGGTGCTAAAACCGCAATGGTCGCTGTCATACACGAATGTGCGCAGACAGTTTAATGTTTGTAAATTCGTACCTGTCAGTCGTATACGCTCGTCGTACAGCAGTAGATCCAAATAAGACCCGCCTCTGGGAAACGACAGAGTCTGTACATGACATCGTGCTGACCCCACCAATCGAGTAGTAGGTTCCCTCTAGTATTTGGCAAATTATTTCCCCAATCTCTGTGTCTAGCGTTGAAATCCCCGCCGATTATAAAATAATTCTCCCCCGATTCCAGCCTCAGAAGTCGAAAAAGCGTGTCGAGCTCTGTAATGAATAGGGTGGATTGTGAAATATCAGGTGCAAAAACAGAGGCCAAGTACAGCCGCTTTCCACTGCGGAGCGGGATGTACACGACGACTGCCTCCAACACCCGGAACCTGCGCAACACGCCCTTGTACACTCTGTGAAATTTTATACCTTCTTTAATGAAGATCGCGACACCACCTCCACGTTTGGATCTGGGCCGGTTTCTTCTTCTAACAATATAATTATTGTACTCCAGTTTGTGCTTATCGGTTAGCTTTGTTTCGCTAGCGAAAAGCACATCAGGAGTTTGGTCTTGTAGCAATTTAAACATCGCGGCTCTTCGTTCGATCCTAATCAATGAATTCACATTCACCGCAAGGACCTTCAAAGTTTGCTCCATCATGTGCGTACCCATTACGACATGTGTTGCGTTAGGCCCGGCAGCAACGCGTAGATCTGGTCCACCCGCTTGGCCTGTTCTTGAACTTGCTTTTGCAGCTGAGCCATCTGCCCTTGGATTGCGAGCAAGATGGCTAGCATGTTGGGTGCAGCTTCCGTTGTTCTCGTCACCGGAGCCGGAGAAGCAACAGTCGCTTGCTGTACCGTAGCCCCCCTACCTGACGCCATTTGGGCGTAGGAAATTTGGGGCGTGACGGGTGGTGTTTGAAACCTCACAGGTGAACGTTTGACCTCCACCTTCTGCTGCCGAGCCAATTTTGCTTTTTTAATTTCGGTGAACTTAGGACAACCCCGATAGTTTGCGGTGTGTCCCACGTTCCCACATAATACGCACGAGAGCTGCGACCTATCGGATGCTCCGTCAACACCCAGAGCACACTCCTCGGAACTGTGGTTCTTTGCGCACTTCACGCATCGAGGCTGCATTTGGCAGTTCGACGCGGCGTGCCCGAACCTCTGGCAGCGAACGCATTGTATAACGCCTTCGCTCCTTTTTAGTTTTTCCCAGTGAACCACCTGGTAGTCTAGGACATTGATACTCCTTAGACTATCCAGACGGCTTTCGGGACTGAGTTGCACCAGGAAGAACGGCAGACTCCGTTTCTCCCGCCTGGCTCTAGCTGTGGTAAACGGCTTTACCCCCACAAACTTGAGTCCTTCGCACTCCTTCTCTTTGAGCAGTGCCAAGATCCCCTCAGGATCATAAGACGGTTCCAACCCCTTTAGCAGCATCGATTGCCGCTTTTCACATTTTGGTGTGAATGAGTAGTGCTCCGTCGTCGTTTCCTTTAGGAGCTCTTTCACTTTCGCGTAGCCCTCCACTGTATTACAGTGGATGGCATGGCGATCGTTCCCCAATCTCATAATTTTAAAATTATTACCAATGACCAACTTACACAGGTCCTTGGTTTCATTTACCTCTAGTTTATAGGTGTTTATAGGGGGCACCTTCTCCTTCTTCTTCTGCTGCTGCTGTTGTTGTTGTTTTTGTTGTTGTTGTTGTTGTTGCTGCTGCTGCTGCTGCTGTTTTTGTGGTTGCTGTTGTTTTTGTTGATGCCGTTGTTGTGGCTGCTCTTGTTGTTGTTGCTGGTGTTTTTTCCGCTTTTGTTGGTGTTGTTGTTGGCTCTGCTTTGGAGCAAGTAGCGTCTGCTGTTGTTGCTGGGATAATTCATCCTCTTCTCTCTTCCTTCTGACCATTTGCCTTTCTTTCATGGCCAGTATCCTTTGTTGCAGCATTTTGATGCTGCTACTTATGGCCATCATTTCTTCTTCTTCATCTTCCATTTCGCTCTGTGCCAATGTAGCGAAACTGTTCCCTTCCCTCACTCCACCAAGCAGTTTTACAGTGGAAGTTGGTTGGGCGGGACGGTGAACTATGTTGGAGGATGGCCTAAGCTTCCTCCTTCTCTTAGCCGTGGGTATTTGGCTTGACCCGCTTGAAGCCTCGCCTGATAATAATACAGCATGTCCCGCTATTGACATAGCGGACCGCTCTCCACTATCCATTACGGGACTTTTTTTGTTTTTTTTTATTTTTTTTTGTACACTTCTTTGTTAATATTTCAATAAAAATTGGAAATAAAAACTGTTATCCGACGATGGGAATCGAACCCAGGCCTCGGGACCGTTACACTAGGTATAATATCGTCAGAGTCTTTACCACCTCGGCTACCGAACACTTAAAATTTCACTGGCTAAAAGTATGCTACTTATTTTTCTGCCTTTTTAAGCCGAAACACAAAACACTTCTGCTCTCCGTGGAGGTGTATGAACGACTGACAAGCACTGGGACCTTACTATAAACCAGCACCCCAAGAGTGAGAGGCACCGGGTCTTCACTATAAACCAACACCCCAAAACTTAACAGCAGTATCCCAAGTATACTTTCCTGCTAAACCCCTCTCATGTTCTTAAAAAAAAAGGAAATAACCATGAACAAGAATTTTCTTCCATTGAATCAGAATCTGAAATACAAAAACAAACACACTAGGTACATGAAAATAAAAACCGAAATAACGAAAAACAAAGCAAAAAGGAAATAAGCAAAAGCAACAAGCAATTTGCTGTTCCAACCAAATTTGGAAGTACATAATGTCTTATGCACGATTGGAATGAGTACAGCAGCAGCAGAAACATCAACAGCTGCAAAAACAACAAAAGCTGAAACCACAGCAGCTGAAAAAACAGCAGCAGCAGCAGCAACAACAACAACAACAACAGAAGCAGCAGCAGCAGCAACAGAAGAAGAAGGAGAAGGTGCCTCCTATCAACACCTATAAATTAGAGGTAAATGAAACCAAGGACCTGTGTAAGTTGGTCATTGGCAATAATTTTAATATAAAGAGATTGGGAAACGATCGCCATGCCATCCACTGTAATACAGCGAAAGTGAAAGAGCTCCTAAGGAAAACGACGACGGAGCACTTCTCATTCACACCGAAGTGTGAAAAGCGGCAATCTATGCTGCTGAAGGGGTTGGAACCGTCTTCTGATCCTGAGGAGATCCTGGCACTGCTCAAAGAGAAGGAGTGCGAAGGACTCAAGTTTGTAGGGGTAAAGCCATTTACCACAGCTAGAGCTAGGCGGGAGAAACGGAGTCTGCCGTTCTTCCTGGTGCAACTCAGTCCCGAAAGCCGTCTGGATAGTCTAAGGAGTATCAATGTCCTAGACTATCAGGTGGTTCACTGGGAAAAACTAAAAAGGAGCGAAGGCGTTATACAATGCGCTCGCTGCCAGAAGTTCGGGCACGCAGCGTCGAACTGCCAAATGCAGCCTCGATGCGTGAAGTGCGCTAAGAAAAACAATTCCGAGGCGTGTGCTCTGGGGGTAGACGGAGCATCCGATAGGTCGCAGCTCTCGTGCGTGTTATGTGGAAATGTGGGACACACCGCAAACTATCGGGGTTGTCCTAAGTTCGCTGACATTAAGAAAGCAAAACTGGCTCGGCAGCAGAAGGTGGTGGTTAAACGTTCACCTGTTAGGTTTCAAACACCAGCCGTCACGTCCCAAATTTCCTACGCCCAAATGGCGTCAGGTAGTGGGGCTACGGTAAGCAAGCGACTGTTGCTTCTCCGGCGCCAACGCCGAGAACAACGGAAGCTGCACCTAACATGCTGGCCATCTTGCTCGCAATCCAAGGGCAGATGGCTCAGCTGCAACAGCAGGTTCAAGAACAGGTCAAGCGGGTGGACCAGATCTACGCGCTGCTGCCGGGCCTAACGCAACACATGTCGTAATGGGTACGCACATGGTGGAGCAAACTTTGAAGGTCCTTGCGGTGAATGGTAATTCACTGATTAGGATTGAACGAAGAGCCGCAATGTTTAAATTGCTACAAGACCAAACTCCTGATGTGCTTTTCGCTAGCGAAACTAAGCTAACCGATAAGCACAAACTGGAGTACAATAATTATATCGTTAGAAGAAGAAACCGGCCAGATCCAAACGTGGAGGCGGTGTCGCGATCTTCATTAAAGAAGGTATAAAATTTCACAGAGTGTACAAGGGCGTGTTGCGCAGGTTCCGGGTGTTGGAGGCAGTCGTCGTGTACATCCCGCTCCGCAGTGGAAAGCGGCTGTACTTGGCCTCTGTTTTTGCACCTGATATTTCACAATCCACCCTATTCATTACAGAGCTCGACACGCTTTTTCGACTTCTGAGGCTGGAATCGGGGGAGAATTATTTTATAATCGGCGGGGATTTCAACGCTAGACACAGAGATTGGGGAAATAATTTGCCAAATACTAGAGGGAACCTACTACTCGATTGGTGGGGTCAGCACGA